>JANKKI010000297.1:0-74835 GCA_025175665.1 Cinchona pubescens | reverse complement strand
CACACAGAATTTTTATATTTCAATCTCGTTAATTGTTAGTCCCACACACTGTACTTTCAAATGTTCTTTGAATTCACAGTCCTACATACCGACCTTTTAGATTTCAATCTCGTTAATTGTTAGTTCTATACACTGGATTTTTAGATGTTCTTTCAATTCACATTTTCACACGCTGGACTTTTAAATTTAAAATCCTGTTAATTGTTAGTCCCACACCAGACTTTTAAATGTCTTTTCAATTCATAGTCCCACAGACTGGACTTTTAAGTTCAATCTCATTAATTATTAGTGTCACACACCAAAACTTTCAAATGCTCTTTCAATTCACAGTCCCACACACCGGACTTTTAGATTTCAATCTCGTTAATTGTTAGTCCCACACACTAGATTTTTAAATGTCTTTTCAATTCACAGTCGCACACACAGGACTTTTAGATTTCAATTTCGTTAGTTGTTAGTCCCACGCACCGGACTTTTATATTTCAATCTCATTGATTGTTAGTCCCTGGACACACTAGACTTTTGAATGTCTTTTCAATTCATAGTCCCACACACCAAACTTTTAGATTTCAATCTCATAATTGATAGTCCCACACACTGGACTTTCGAATATCTTTTCAATTCGTAGTCCTACACACTGGACTTTTAGATTTCAATCTCTTTAATTGTTAGTCCCACACATTAGACTTTCAAATGTCTTTTCAATTCACAGTCCCACATACTGGACTTTTAAATTTCAATATTGTCAATCCCTGTCCCATACACTGGATTTTCAAATGTCTTTTACAATTCACGATGTGCCACATAAGGCTTTTATTTTTCTCTCATCTCAATTTTAGTCATTTTAGTTTCCAGTTGTTCAATTTCCTAGCGTTTCAATCTAAATGCTTTAGAGTGTGAATTACGTTTGATCTGATTCCCAAGGTTAGATACGTAGGCAACTCAATTAGAGTACGGTCATCTTTTGGCTTTTCCAGTCATGTTATTCAATTTTGGAAGATTTGTTCATGAAAGTTGCTGGCTTCTCATCGTACTTCGTGATTTAAACTACGTTGGACTTGATTCCTAGGTGGAATACATAGATAGTTTGACTAGATCCAAGGCACAATTTTAACACTTTCATTATATTTTTAGTCTTTTGGTATTGTTTCCTATGTCTCTCGTTCTATATAAATAAATAAAATAAAAAATATGCAAGTTTGTGCTATGTCTTTTCATGTAGGTGCAATTGGAATCCGATATTTACATTTTGAGGAATATGCCAAGTGATCAAATTCAAGGGCATTGGAAGCATTCTTGTGCCAAAAGCTGGAATTTCAAATAATCAAGTGAACTTCTAGCAGAAAATTGTTGAACCTCTCAAAGTTGCACCAACAGTGCAATATACTCAAAAGATGCAAGAATGCAAAAATCACCAAGTCAAAAATATGGAAGCATAGCATATGCATTGTTTTGTATTTTCATTCATGTAATAGATAGAGAATGAAGTGATAATGGTGGTGGCAATGGCAACACTGATGGCTCAATGCTCCAAAAGTGGCAACGACTCTTCCCCATTTCCCAAGCTTTCTTTTCCTCACCTCAAAGCCCTTTGGATTCATCTAATTGGCGTGATGGTCTTCTGTATTTATCTGGTAATGTCAATTTGTATCTGTTTTCTGATTAGTTTGTTCAAAATTCAGTATTCTACCATTTTTGTTTGGCACTTCTTCGAGCTTCCGACAAAGAGAGGCAAGTTGTAGACATCGAATTTTGACGCGTTTTTACCGTTAAGTGCCAAATAGGGGCAAATTTTCAAACTTTTTGGTTTTTCAAGATAATGTCCAAAATTAACAAAAATGTGCATTTTTGTGTAGAGTTACCATTTTATATCACTTTTGTGAGAGTAGGGGTAAATTGTATTTTTATGTCTAAGCGTTGTTTTCTAATTTTTAAGGTTCTTAAACTCAATTTAATGTTTTAAACATTTTCATCAATTTTGTTTAGGAATCCATTTGTGTCAATTTTAAAGTTAAAATGATTTTTTTAGTCCTGAACGCACGCTTTTTGACAGTAGTATTTCGGGTGTCATTTCAAGTAAAAATTTATATTTTGAGATTTTTTTGTGTTATCGATATTATTAAAATATTCTTTTGCAAATTTACCTTTTATCGTTTTGCAAAATTAATGTAAATTATACTGTCAAATAAAAGTCAAACCCGAGACGTGTGGTCATTTCAAAACTATTTCATCGAAAGGCTCATGAAAAGCAAATGTCAAATTATTTTTCTTTATGAAAAGAAGTTATATTTTGTATATTTACTTTATCTTTTTATATTTTATTATTATGTTTTATTATTTTACTATTTATTATTATTAAAAAAATGAAAATGGGTGATTGGACACCTAACACCACTCAATTATTCAACCTCCAAACCACCTTTTAAATTCACACGACCAACACCCCAGAAGGCCTCCCCCATTTTTATTCGTTGTTCTTCTCCTTATTCTTATTACTACTATTATTCCATTTCTTACTAGTACTACTGTGTCTTCTTTTTCTTTTCTTATCACACAACACGAAACACACTAAACACATTCACACATTACACAAACCAACACACATATCACACACAAATGCGCACACAACACACGCACAGACACACACTTCACACACTTTATAAAAATAAAAAAATTTGTTGGAGAATGAAAAATTCAACCTTGGATTGAAGATTTGTCACCGTCTTAGATTTTATTTTGTATGAGGTAAATATAATTTTCATTGTAATAATATTTATTTTAAAAAATAATATTTTTGTACTTTTATAAATTTTTACCTCGATATTGAATATGCATCTTTATTGTAGTCTTTGATGAATTTTTTTAGTATATTTATGATATATATATGTTATCGATCTTGGACCTCAGATTTGGGTTGGCATAGATAATGCGCGTTTGTTGGTTTAATTTTGGGCTTTCATTTGGGCCCAGTAAGTTATTTTGACAGGTCGGCTAGTATACTTTTGGATTTATGTTTTTACAATTGGTTTTCTTTTTTTTTTGGGCAAATAAAAAATATTTTGGGCCAGATTATGTTATAAAGGTGTTTATTTGTATTAGGCTATTAGAAATTATTTTTTAGTTTAGTTATGGTTGATTTTTTGTAATTGCAATCGAGCCCCTACCCTTTTATTATTTATAGTTTGATCCCTAAACTTTTAATATCACGTTTTGTTTCCAAATTTTCTGCAATTGCATTTTGGCCCTGAAAATTTTTGTAATTGCATGTTTGTCCCCCAAAACTTTCTTAAATTACATTTTGACCCTAGAACTAGTGAAAACTACATTTTTACCCTCGAAACTTTTAAAATCACATTTTAGTACTTGAAAATTTTCAAAATTACTCATTTTAGTCCCTTATACTTTCTATAATTGCTTTTAGTCTCTAAAACTTTTTAAATTTGATTTGTTGGCCCTTAAACTCTTTCAAAATTGTATTTTTGACCCCAAAGACTTTGTGTATTTTGCAATCAAGTCGAAAAAGTTTAGTTTGTTCTTATAGTATTATGTTCCTTTTTCTTTATAACTATTATCATAGCATTATAATATGGTTGTTTCTTGTAATTTTGTCTTTTAATTATTTGGGAATGTTGCAGTTAATTCCTTTAGGTTTAACATTTTGCTCAATTAAGTCCTCCTTTCTTTTCAATAATTGTTATTTATCCATTTTTGTGATAGTTGATCTTCATTTATTCATCAAAATCACTTTTGTTAATTTAATAATATTATTTTTGTTAGTTTAGTATTATCTTTACTTGTACAATGATACATTAACCCGTTTGTTCATACTTTGAGCTAAAAATAGTTTGTACTTTTGGCACTTTAAGAGGTATATTCAAATCCCTTTATGTGTTAAGTGTTTTATATGATTTTATGTGCCAATTGTTTAATTGCTTTTCTTAGTTTCCTCTATTATTAATGTTTCTTTTATTACCATCATTATTTATTGTAATTTATCTCATTGTAAAAATGTTTGAGCCTATTGTAATAATGAAATAGGATTATGTATGCTATGTGTTTGTTGCTTTCATTAGGACCTATATGTTAGAATATTATGTTTTGTTTGCTTATATGCTTTGTGTATTTATATGTTAATTAACTTATCTAGTATATCTATTCTTTGTAAAAATCTTTTGCTTGTATTTTTGCATTGTCCGATCCGAGTATAGAAAATTTCCCCTCTTATGTTAGCCAATGCTGATACAGCGAGTTCTCCCATTCCCGCACTTTCTATATGTGTGTTTGTTTTTTATTTGCTTTCATTTTTATTCTGTCCAAACTCAATATAGCTTTGGGTTAATTTTTGGAAACATGAATAAAATCTCACAACCAATTTTTGCTGGGAGTGAAAGGGTGCCTAGGTTATCCGTAGTGTAGTCTAGCCTTCCCTTTCCTCAATAGGATTCCCGAACATATTTCTTTTGTTTTCTTAGACTATGAGTCATCTAGTATAGGGTTTATAATTAATTTTTTTATCGATTTATTTATTTATTTCTTACAATTTAAATATTATTCCTTTAAAACTCTTTATCACTCCCCTTTAAATCTTTAGGATTTTTTCCTTTCCTTTAGCTTTAGGTTAATGTCCCAATGCACTTCACACACTAGGTGACGACTTTATTATTTGTTTATTTATTTTTATAAAAACCCTATTCTTAATCACTTTTGGGTCTTCAAAGTCACATTTCAAAGTTCTATTTTAGATCCTATTTTTGTGCTACTGTTATACTTATATATTTATTTCTCTTCATTTGTATTATTAAGTTTTTCTCACCAAAAAATGAGGCGCGACAGTTTCTTGTACTATTTATGTTTCAAACAAATGTCCTACAAGGTGTAATTTTGGACAAACATCATCTGAAGGTTGGACTGATAAGAATTCACATATTTCTCATTTAAAAGTATTTAATTATCTTGCTTTTACTCGTGTTCTAGATGTTATGAGAAAGAAATCGGATGAAAAGGCAAAAAAATGTATTTTTATTGGCTACAATCACGAGACAAATGGGTACAATTGTTTAACCATAATCCGGATACAACAAAGCTTATTATTAATAGGGCTATTACTTTTAATGAGTAAGGTGATCAAGATAGGCTGAAAAAGAATCCTGAGCCATCATTAAAGCCTTTAGCGGCGCTTTAAATAATGGAAGAATGGAGTTCTCATAGATAGCTAGACGAGCTAGTTGTGCAACCTCTTACAGTAGCATCATCCAATCACCTATAGAGACAACTCCAGTTACCAGTCCATTTACAATATTATGTTGTTGTTAATGATAATAATGTGGCATTAATTATTTACATATTGTGATCTAGTTACATTTGAAGAGGCTAAAAAAGATGATCACTAGGTTCGTGCAATGGATAAAGAAATGTTGGAATTGGTGAATGATAAATTGATCTCGATGACGTTTGAATGGTAATTTGTTTACCAATTTAGTCTCTGTCTGATGAGTTACTTTCCTGTACATAAATAAGACATTAATTCAAGGTGATAAATATGAATGATATTAATTTTTTCAAGGAATTATGTTTGTGTTCACGAACTATGTATAACATTAATTGGATGAACATTCATCCATATGTAATTAATGTCGTATACATTCACGAATTATGGACTTCTTAATGATGTGTTCATTAATACATTCATGAATTGTGGATTTGTATTCATAGATAATTAATGATGTATTTATTAATTATGAAGATTCATTCATGTGTCATTAATATTGTATTCATGAATTATGAATCTTTATTCATGTGGTGAATGTTATGTCTATGCATTTGCTCCTCAACTCCTATAAATAGGTGTGGTGTATAGGAGTTGAAGAACACACACACACACACACATCTATATATATATTCAAGTTCAAGAATCGTCTTTCCATTCTTCATATATATATATATATATATTCAAGTTCAAGAATTGTCTTTCCATTCTTCATTCTTTCTTGATATTCTACTCCTACTCTAGAACTTTGAGATTTGTGTTTCGTAAAGAAAAGTTGAGTAATATTCCACAAGTTCGTAGACTTACTGTTAAGTAGTGCAACTTGCAAGGGTGGAGTTGTGAAAATCCTGGGACCAAATGACGGGCAATTACGTCTTAAGGACAAAAGGTTTAATCCTTGGCAACAACTATATCAATTGGTTCGTATTGATTGACTTCATCTACACTAAGTAAGTATTTATATGTTTGTACTTCGTTTATATTATATAATTATATTTAATCAAATATTAAAATAATAATATAATTACTTTTCTAAAAATCTTAAAGCGTAATTTTTATTATTTGTTTATTTGTTAATCATTTGCATATTGTTAACCAATACTTTTTATTTGTTAAAAAATATTGGTGATTGCTCTTATATCTACTCTTGATCAAAATTGTATTATGGCAACTACTGTAAATGCTTCAGGACCTACCTTTTCTGAGATAAGGATTCCACCTACATCCTTTGTGGTGCATTGTGATAAACCTGAGAAGTTAAATGGGTTTACTTCAAGCGATGGCAACAAAAGATGTTGTTCTATCCGACTAGCCTTAAACTTGGCTAAGTTCTTGACTGAGAATGCACCAACATCTTAAGAGAGGAATCCGATCCAAACCGATGTGGCTACTGTGGATACATGGAATCATAGTTATTTGATGTGCAAGAACTATATTTTGAATGGTTTGGACAATACACTTTATGTTGTGTATAGATCCAATCCTAGTGCTAAGGCACTACGGGAAGGTTTGGATCAAAAGTACAAGGCCAAAGATGATGGTTTGAAGAAATTCATAGTCGACGAATTCCTTGACTTTAAAATGATTGATTTAAAATTTGTAGTAAGCCAAGTTGAAGAACTTCAACTCATCTTACATGATATTCATGCCAAAGGTATGGTTCTTAGTGAATCTTTTCAAGTGATTGCAATCGTTAAAAAATTGCTATTGTCTTGGAAGGACTTTAAGAACTATCTTAAGCATAAACGTAAGGATATGAGTATAGAATATCTTGTTTTAAAGTTAATAATAGAAGAGGACAACAAGGTATCCAATAAGAAAATCAAACCCTTCATCTTTTGATGCAAAAGCAAATATGGTTGAAGAAGTGGAGAAATCTCACAAAAAGAACCATCAGAAGAAGCTTGTTGTGAAGAGAAAAGGCATTGCCAAGAAATTCAAAGGCAAATACTATTCTTTCAACAAGGTTGGGCATCGAGCCAAGGGTTGCAAAAATGTACCTCAACTTGGAAATCCAAGGAAATCTCTCCATGTTGCTGAGGTTTATGATCTCTCAAATGATGTTTCAAAATAAACTTGTCTGCAGTTGTTTCTGAAGTCAACTTAGTAAGTAACCCTGAACAATGGTGAGTTGATACTGGTACCACAAGATATGTTTGTGTGGAGAAGAGAATGTTTTCCACCTACAAAGAGGTTGATAGTGACAACTGATCATGGGAAATTCATCTACCTCTAAGATACTTGGCATTGCAAAGGTCATTCTAAAAATGGCTTCTGTGAAACTTCTTACCCCCCAATAATGTGTTTCATGAGGCTGACATTATTAGAAAGAATTTAGTGTCTGGCTCATTGTTGAATAAAATAGTTTCAAAATAGTCCTTGAATATAATAAATTTATACTCACTAGGAAAGAAATGTTTGTAGGAAATAGGTATATTTGTGATGGCCTCTTTAAATTAAATGTAATGACCATTGTATCTAAGGATAAGAATAATGATAATACATCCTCTTCTTATTTTCTTGAATCTTGTGATATGTGACATGATAGACTTGGATATGTGAATTACAATTCTATACAGAAGTTAATAAATCAAGATTTATTACCAAAATATGATTTTTTATAAAAACTATAAGTGTGAAATCTGTGTAGAATCAAAATTCACAAAGATTTCTTTCTATCATTGAAAGAATTAGTGAACCTCAAGATTTAATTCACTCAAGATATTGGTGATTTATAAATTTATGCAAACTAGAGGGGATAAAAAGAATTATACACTTTTATAGATGATTGAATGGGGTTTTGTTGTATTTGCTTAGAAGCAAAGATGTAGGCTCTTGAAATGCTTAAACATTACAACACTGAAGTTGAAAATCAACTTAGTAAAAAGATAAAGGTAATGTAGAAGTGATAGAGGTGGAGAATACGAGGTACCATTTGGTGAATTTTGTTCCTAACATGGTATTATCCACCAAACTACTGCTCCACATTCACCTAAATAAAATGGCATTGTTGAACATAAGAACCGAACTCTTAAAAAATGATGAATGTCATGTTAATAAGTTTGAGAGCACCTTAGAACTTTTGGATAAAGGCAATTCTAACTACCAATAATATACTAAACAAATCCCCCACAAGAAATTAGAAAAGACATCACATGAATTGTGGAAAGAAAAGAAACCGTCCTTCAAATATTTCTAAGTGTAGGGATGTTTTGCAAAAGTGGCAATCCGTGATCCTAAAAATGTCAAGATAGGATTTGGAGCATTAATTCATCATTTATATTGGACATGCCCATAATAGTAGTGCATATCGCTTTCTTGTGGATAAATATGCATCGTATTGATGATATTTATCCCAATACTATTATAGAATCAAGAAATACTACATCTTTGATAATATATTTCCATTTAAAGAGGCACTAGAAGTCATTTCATTCAAAAGAATGAACAAGACAAGTTCAAGTGAAAATCAACAATTAGAAATTAATGAATTTGAGCCAAGAAGGAGCAAGAGGGATAAAATCATGAAATTGTTTGATCTTGATTTCCTAACTTATTTGTTAGAAAATGAACCTTGAACTTTCACCGATGCTAAGTCTTGCCCTAAAGCTTCTTATTGGCCGGAAGCAGTCAATAATGAAATTGAGTCTATCATGTAAAATCATATATGTGAACTAGTGAATCTTCCTCCTAGAAGTAAAGCATTAGGTTGTAAATAGATCTTCAAAAAGAAGATAAAAATTTATAGAACTATTGACAAATGCAAAGTAAGGCTTGTTGTTAAAGGCTACAAACAACAAGATGGTATGGATTATTTTGATTCATACTCACCTGTATCAAGGAATAATATCCATACGAACATTAATTGCTGCTATTAGTAAATTAGAAATACATCAAATGGATGTAAAGACAGCTTTCCTAAATGGTGACCTAGATGGAGAGGTTTACATACAATAACCCGAGGAGTTTGTTGTTAAAGGGAAAGAAAAGAAAGTATTTAAACTTGTTAAGTCATTACATAGCTTAAAACAATCTCCTAAACAATAGCATGAGAAATTGGACAAAGTTATGCTGTCAAATGAATTCAAAATCAATGAGATTTATAAGTGTGTCTGTGCCAAGAACACTAATAAAGGTTATATCATTATATGTCTATACATAGACGATTTGCTGATTTTTAGAAGTATTAAGTACATGATCAAGACTACAAAACCATGTTAACTAAAAGGTTTGACATGAAAGACTTGGGTGTTGCAGAAGTCATATTGGGAATTAAAATTTGTAGGACATCTAAAGGATTGGTATTGTCCCAATCTCATTATGTTTAGAAAATTCTTAACAAAATTTATTTTGTAAGGGTGGCAAGAACATTGTTAAAACATGAATGGACTTGAGTGTACATCTATCCAAAAATAAAGGAGAAGGAATACACCAATTGGAGTATTCTCAAATCATTGATAGCTTGATATATGTTATGAGCTGTACAAGACCAGATATAGCATACTCTATTAGTAAACTAAGTAGGTTTACTTATAATTCAGGTGAGGATCATTGGAAAGCTATCAAAAGGGTACTTAATTATTTGATGTACTCTTTATACTATGATCTTCACTATGCTGGATACCTACCAGTATTTGAAGGCTGTAGTCACGTAAATTGAATATCCAACACTAAAGACTCAAAAACTTCAAGCGAATATGTATTTACGCTCGATGGTTCAACCGTGTCTTGGAAATCCTCTAAACAAACTGTAACGCATGATCCACAATGAAATCAGAGGTTATTGCTCTTGATAAAATAGGAGAAGAAGCTGAGTGGCTTCAAAATTTCTTAGGGGATATTCTATGTTGGAATCAAAACTAGTGCCAACTATTTGCGTCTATTGTGACAGTCAGTTAGCCATTAGAGGGGTACAAAGTAAAATATTTAATGGTAAGTCTAGACATATACATTGTAGACATAATACCATTAAACACATGCTCTTGAATGGAATCATTTCCATTGACTTTGTAAAGTCAAATGAAACTATTGTGGATCCACTAACTAAAGGTTTGACGAGAGATCTTATGTATAAGTCATCAAGGAATGGGCTTAAATCTTTTAAAAGACAAAAGAGTGTTATAATGGTTACCCTACCTAGTTGACTAAAGATCCCAAGATGACTGTTGAAAGGGACAAATAAGTCATATTACACTCTTAGTAGCACTCGAAAAAATTTATTTCCTACCTATTCCTGTGATGACAGGAGTACTAACTGTAGCGTGTTAAGGGTGAGTTGAACTCTTTATGATTCTCATAGCTTGGTTTTCAAGTGGAGTATATGCAGCATACTCTTAATGAAAGATCACCTATATGAGAGAGGATAAATACAGTCGTTTCTTTGAGAATTTCAAAAGGCTTAATTTTCTAAAGCATTCATGAAACCAAGAGTTATTCATGGCCAAAATGAATACAACCGTGAGAACTAACGAAATATCTAGGAAGAAAACTATGTGAGTACTATTTCCTTGGTTTACACTAAAGGCTGAATAGTTTAAAACATCATGTTCATAATTAGCTGAGTAAATCCGACAGTATTTCACTAGGGAAGGTTCAAAGCCAAAAGCTACCTCTCCTGATGTAGTGATTTTCAGTTTAATTCTCTTTATGAATTCTTTGAGTTTTCGTACTAGTCAGTCAATTATCAGTTATGTGGTGGATTGTTGGAATTGGTGAATGAGAAATTCATCTCAATGACTTTTTGTGGGTATAATTAAACCAAACTTATTATCAATTAGGAAATATGTTATTGTTGGGTTTTGGTAATTTAGCTGTTTAAGTAATTTAGTTTCCTAATAGGATTACATTTAATGTTGTTATTCCCAGTATAATTAGGTTTCTTAGAAATCAAGTCTTGTAACTTGTAAATAGAGAGTTTAGTCGTATTTGTCAGTTGAGAAGAGTTGAGTTGAGAGTTTAGAATAGGGAAATTCCAGAATAAAGAAAAAGGCTATTATGCTGCGGGTTTATACAGGTTTCAATATGAGAGTCTGATATGCGTTATTTTGTAATTCCTCCTCTTCTCTCACATATTTTTATATGTGTTAAATAAATTTATTTTCCGCTACGTGGTTGTTTTGGCTAACATGGAAGCAACAAGTAGTGTCTACAACTGAGGCGAGTTATGCATGTGATGTTTTTAAGAAGTTCAAATATTATGTGGAGAAGCAAGGTGGATATTATATTAAATTTTTGAGAACTAATAGGGGCATTGAATTTCTTGTGTGTGATGATTTTTTGAAATAACATGGCATTAAACATGAATTGACAGCTAGGTACATTTCTCAACAAAATAGTGTAACTGAGAGAAAAAATAAAACTGTGATGGACATGTTGAGGCTATGATGCACTCTATTTAATATGCTATAATATTATTGGGTAGAAGCTATCTCTTGTGACATTTGTATTAAACAGATATCCTATAAGATATAATTATGGACAAACTCCATATGAGGTCATTGCACCAGTTGCTAGACTTTGACACTGTTAGAATGATTATTTCACTTACTACCAATAATCGTTGAAAAATTTATCAAAATGATGTGAAATCTATATTTTTGAATAGAGTTCTTGAAGAAGAGGTTTATGTACAGCAACCTACAAGTTATGTTAAAAGGGGTCAAGAAAATAAAGTTTACAAATTGAAGAAAACATTATATGGGTTGAAACAAACTCTTAGGGCTTGGAATGCTCGTATAAACTAATATTTTGTTGATCATGAATTTCAAAGATGTCCATATGAGCATACTTTATACATCAAATTTAATCTAGGTGGAGATGTTCTCATTCTATGCTTATATGTAGATGATTTGAATTTCACAAACAACAACTCCTTAAATTAATTTATGAATTTAGGGAGGCTATGATTAGATAATTTGAGATGATAGATTTGGGACTAATGTTTATTTTCTTTGTATTGAAGTCTGTCAATTGGATGGTGGTATTTTTATCTCAGAAAAAAAATGCTAGTTATATTTGGAAAAGGTTTAAAATGGATACTACCAAAAAATGATGACCAAAGTTGAAAAAAATTAAAATTGACAAAAGATGTACTGGAGATTTTGTTAATGCTACTAATTTTAGGAGATTGGTTAGGAACTCATTCTTGACTTCTACCAGACCTGACATCATTTTTGGAGTCTGGCTATAAGAGCAGACATTATGGAGTATCCTCAAATATCATTTGCAGGCTGCTAAGAGAATTTTGAGATACATTCGACGTACGCAGTCTAATAACATTTTTTATTCTTATACGATGATTCTAACCTTGTTCGATATATAGACAATGATGGGTTAGTGACATGATAAAAATGAGTACTTCAGGATATGCATTTTAATTGGGTACTAATATATTTTCCCAGTCGTCAAAGAAGCAGCAAGTGGTAGCTTTGTCTACAGTTGAAGTAGAGTACATGGCAGTAGCAAGTAATGCTATTCAAGCATTATGGTTGAAAAAGATGCTTGCATTTCTACAACACAAGCACTGTGAGTCTTGTATCTTGGAAAAAAAGCACAGAGACTCTTTTCCAAAAGGCAAGGCTTGGAGGACAAAGAAACAATTATAGTCAATTCATTTAGATTTGTACTCAATGGAAGTTCCTTCCAATGGTGATAATAAGTATTTTATCACCTTTATTGATGATTTTAGAAAAAAAAAACTTGGGTGCATTTTTTAAAAAATAAATCTAATGCATACTTTTTGTGCTAATAAGTGGCATCAGAGTCCTAAGTTGTGATCCTTGGGTGTTTTGAAGGTTGAAGAAAAAAATTCATTGGAGTACTTGGATTTTGAAAATTGGACCACAAGAGGTTGGTTTTGGAGTACTCATTGTTGAAAATTAGGGTGTAAAAAAATAACCCTAATTGGATAGATATTTAAAAAAACTCCTGTCATGATTGTCTTTTGTTGGTCTTGGGCAATTATGGAAAAAGATCTTTTCCAGTTGATTGTGAATATTGATTTTCAAAATTGAGAATTTTGATATCAGTTATCATAAAATTCATAGAAATTGCTAAAATGAAAAAAATGTGTGTTCAACACGATTCATCAGTCCAAATGCATGGATCGTTTCAAAATTACAGTAGATGAAGATCAAATCAAACAGATGGTGCTGGATTACGGTAGAAAGAAGATGAAGTCAATTGAACAAATTCTTGAATCGTGTTGATCGTGTTTAGTGTGGATCTGCTTCCATGGAGAGTTTGGAGAGTTTGATTTAAGGGAGGTATTGTTGGCATAATTAAACCAAACTTCTTATCAATTAGGAAATATGTTATTGTTGGCTTTTGGTAATTTAGCTGTTTAAGTAATTTAGTTTCCTAATAGGATTATCTTTAGAATTGTTATTCCCAAGATTATAATTAGGTTTTTAGTTTCAAGTCTTGCAACTTATACCTAAACTATTAAGCATATTAGTCAAACTGTCTCTTTACAGAATCTAGAATAGAGAAATTCTAGAATAGAGGAAAGGGCTATTATGCCGTAGGTTTATGTGGGTGTCAATATGAGAGTCTGATATGTATTATTTTGTAACTCCTCCTCTTCTCTCACATATTTTTATATGTGTTAAATAAATATATCTTTCACTATGGGTTTTTTTGTGCTCATACTTTTGAATGTTAATTTGTTTACCAATTTTCTGATCAGCTACTTTCCTATACATGAGTAAGACATTAATTCAAAGTGACAAACATGAATAACATTAATTTGTTCAAGAAAATATTTTGTGTTCATGAATTATGTATAACATTAATTGGATGATCATTCATCTATCTGTAATTAATATTGTATATATTCATGAATTGTGGACTTATTAATGATGTGTTCATTAATTATGAAGATTCATTCATGTGTCATGATCTAATGTTGCTTTCATTAATTATGTGTACTCATGAATTATGAATATTCATTCATGTGGTTAATGTTATGTCTATTCATTTGCTCCTAAAATCGAATAAATAGGTGTAGTGTAAAGGTGTTGGAGAACACACGTACATTCAAGGTCAAGAATTTTCTTTCCATTCTACATTCTTTGTTGATCTTCTACTCTACTCTAGAACTTTAAGAATCACGTTTTGTAGAGAGAGAACGATAAGAATCATGCATTTGAGTACTCAGTCTAGTAGTTAACCTCACAAGAAAAGGGTGTCAAGAAATTCTACAGTCCCTCTTGATGTTCTCTTGTGATTTCTTGTAGTTTCATGGCTAATCAAGACAGTGATGTCAAGGCTGTCTTGATTGTATTCAGGACTATAATCCCTACAGACTATTTCATGTTCGTTTAGAACCATTATCTTTTGTTATTACCCTTACAACATATACCTATCAAACATATTCAAAACTATGCATACCCATTTCTATACTAAATTTTAAAATCAAACAATCACATATCCATACATGATCAAGATTTTCTAGTAAAATAACTCTTAAACAAAACATATTTTCATAAATGAATTTTGGAAACCATGTAAGTTCATAAACAAGTTCAAAAGCAAATAGTTCAGTAAACAATTTCGAAAGTATAGAAATAAGCACCACCTACCTCGAACCATCCTTAAGTTGCATTTACTTGCCTTTGTTCCTTGTCGATAATCCTTTAAAAAAAATCACAATACTCTATTACTAATAATTCAAAAAAATATTTCCATGTTAAATCCTATAGAATCCTACACCAAATTCCCTAAAGAATGTTCCCTTTTAATTAAAGTCTATTAGCCTCGATTATTCATCGTGTAAACAAATATTTTACTAATCTTTATTT
Organism: Cinchona pubescens; assembly: GCA_025175665.1. Classification (NCBI taxonomy): domain Eukaryota; kingdom Viridiplantae; phylum Streptophyta; class Magnoliopsida; order Gentianales; family Rubiaceae; genus Cinchona; species Cinchona pubescens. The sequence continues at coordinate 59,769 of JANKKI010000297.1, read as the reverse complement.
CAAAGTAATCCTTATATTAATTGGTGACTTGTAGAAACAATTGTGCTCATTATAGTTCAAAAATAATATTTATCATATGTCAGTTTAGTCAAAATAATCAAATCACTTGAGTTTTTACATAAATCGAGTCAAAAATATCTTTCTTACAAGTTTTTCAAACTTATAGGCTTTATTACAAATTTCAAAACTCATAAGGCTTTACTATAATATTTGAAACCTTTTTTGCCTTTACTACCGATTTAGAATGTATTAGGACTATTCTATACTTTTAGAAATTCATTTAGGGTATTTTAGTCACTATTTAAAACTATTTTGGACTCTTAGATAACTTGCAAAACATGTGAGGGTACTTTAGTAACTTTAAAAAATCATTTGAAAACCTTTGTGTACCTTACAAAACCTTTAAGGGTCATTCGTTAACTTTATTAAAGTTATAAGGGTCAATTTGTCAATTACAAAAACCTTCTCAGGCCTTAGTAGAATATTTCTAAACTGTAGGGACCATTCTGTAATTTCTAGTAACCTTCAAGGACTACTTACGTCTTTATAAAATCATCGAGGGTAAATTATAATTTTCAAAAGTTGAAAAGGATTTAATTCGACTCCATTTAAAAATATTTTAGGCCATACTATAATACCTTAGAACAAAAGGGGTTAATCTTGTAATTTTAGAAAAATTCCTTATTTCTCTTCATTCTCTTCCCAATTCATCAACTCCTTCTCTAGCCAAACCTTCATTTTTTTTCCGATCACTCTCATGACTTCATCTTCCTCTCTTATGGAACCACCAGAACCATCTCTATCTCCCTCTGACCCCTCTCGACTAGGACGAAATAGCCATGGCCATCTGACTTCCTTGTCAACCTGGATTCTTATTCTTGTTGACCGTAAAAAGCCATCATCTCTACCAACCATGCCGGCAAGCACTAGCCATGGATCTACTCACAGATCCAGATAGTTTCTCCTTCGATCACCATTCCCGATCTGGCCAGACATAACTATAACAATTCCGGCCGAAACCAAAATGGAACTCTAACTATCCATTTCTTTTTGTCAAAAATAATATATTACTCATTTCAAAAAAATTATTTTCTAGGAAACCAAGAATAATATTTAGAAAATAGTTTCATTTGGTCTTTTCCAGTCCATATAAAATTACTCCTAAAATTAATAAGCATCTAATCCATGAAATTAATCACTGATTCTATATTCTAATCAACTTAAACACATAATATAACAAATAAACTAATTAAAATCATTATGAATGGCTAAAAAATTTAAGTAAATAAATAAAAAATGAATTTAATTGATTATGAACTTAAAAAATAAGGCAAACTAACCTTGAGCATGCAAACAGTTTTCTCTAACTTGCATATTGTATGAAAATATATCAATTACCCTATTATGTATACTTATATAGGGTGTTAAATCCAATTACCCATGGGATAAATATTACTCCTGAATAGTGATCAAGTTAAACTACCAACCGTAATCTTTTTTTGGGCTATGACTCTCGTTATTATTTTATATATTCTTTTAAAAATGAACCCAAAAATTCAAAGTTTCATATTGTACCCCTCTTACACAAAGTTTTGTCCACGAAACTTCATGAAACAAATTTTTATTGAAAACTTTAACATTAAATATCATTAAATCGGTAAGTTTGACAATTTTCTTGTTAATTATAACTAACACCCTCATCATTGGTACCGAACACATACGATTATTTGTCCCTTACTGACTCCTTGTCCTTAGACAGAGCGTTACTTTGCCAAGTTATACTAAATTTTACTTGTAATAGCATATGACTTTTGTTCCAAATGAGTGTATCTCATGTTTTGGGACTATCTTAATCCTTAACTTCGAAATATACAAATACATTTTCCAATAGAATCATCTGATGTATCACTTATCAACTGAAAACCAAACTTTCATTGTCTTGCCAATTATTTATTCTTAGATTCAATGCCTTGCCAACTTTTCCTTTTAAGAGATATTTCCACTCTTTCCAAATCAGTCAAGATTTCTATTTCCATATTAGAATTCCTAACTCAATATTTAGTCTAACGCTCATATCAGAATTGCTAACTCAATATTTGGTCAAGATTTCTATTTATTTTCAAATATCCAAACCAAGTACTGATAGGAAATGACAGTATCTTTTCCAAACTTACTAATACCATGAGAAATCATACCTAGATATCATAAGTATAGATTTCTAATTAAATAGATTTATTGGTGAATCATTATAACAAAATTTCCACTTAATGATATTTAAATTAGTGGTGTCCAAGTAGCAGGCTAAAATTCCACCAACAACATAGTACGAATGCTCCAATGCGAATCTTTTAACCTACAATACTTATAACTTTATAAAATAAGTCATTCATGTTTTCAAATCGCATTCCTTCCTTTCTAATTTCTTATATTCAATAAGTCATACATAAATAAGATCCATTATGTCAAACTTAGAAATATCATGATTTATTACTTAAATAGTCTTCTTCCCAATCCATAATTTTGTGCATACACGAATACTTTTCCTTTTACCTGTTCACCCTTATCTTCACCCAACCAAACAATTAGGATTACGCACTTAGTGGTGATTCTTTTCAAAGTGTGATGCATGTTGGAGATACCCTAAGATTATTTCTTCATCTCGAATTCACATGGAATCATGTCCTTTCAATTTACTTCATTTCCGCCATAGTTGTCAGGGAAAATAAAAATATCTTTTACCATTATGCCCAATTGTCGCCTTAAAGAGGAATTTTCACCTAATAGAACAGCTTAATAATCCTAAAATTACTTACCACTTAGGTAGTTCCCATGCATTCTTCTATATCAGATTTCTGTCTCATGCAGAATTATCCAATACTCCCAAGGTCGCTACTTCTTTACTTCACATCACCACCAGCTCCAAGCATGCTACACAACATATCTATTAAGGGTCTCACGTGCTTGTAAGAATAATGCAATAACTCTCTTCATTTTTCACACCTTCTTAAGACTTTTCTTGCTATAAATATCTTTCTTTATTGGAATAGGGAAAACAACTTCCATTAGCAAATTTGCTTTTGCATTCCTTAAACTTCAAATCCTACTATATAATCATTATCCTAGAGACGAGAATCCAAAAATCTTAAGATCCTAGCATACTCTTTACAATACCAATAGAGATGAACATATTCACATAGTCCTAATGGTTTGAAATCTAATTCGAGCACCATTTACCCTTCCTAGGGTAGTAGTGAAAATTTTCAATATAAAACAATAATAACTCAAAATATATTTTACAAGACAAAGTAATTTTTTTTTTCCAAAATAAGAATTTATTAATAATTAAATAATCATGAATTGATATAATCACCCTTAGTCCAGCGACATTAGATATTCTATTCAACTTATAAAATTCTAGCGAACAATTTAATTTTACTAACAAGGTAGTATGAAATCCAAAACGTAATTATTATAATCCTCTAGGAATTCTTTTTTCTCCTTTTGAAATTTCATGGTCCAAAATTCAAAATTCCTCGACCAAATACCAATGTAATGGGAATTTACTTATTCCCTATTTTCCTTTGTCATTGTCTAATTCCTTAAGACTTGAGATTTATGGGCTTACCACACTTCGCTGCACCAAAATCAAAATAACATCCAATATTTGACACTTCATATTCATCTAGTTTGCATCCAACTCCTAGACACCATTAATTTAAGCATCTTTCTTAAATCACGCTATAGAGTTCGCAATCCAAATAGCATTGAAAATTATGGGGTTTCTTTATTTCTGATACGATGACTTAGAAGAGCTAACTTAGGAGGGAACACTTACATTACGCTAATATCCACTTATCATCTAAGTTTTTAGTAATTCTTATTCCTATTAACTATGTTTAAGTCTTATGATCTGGTATCATAAATGTCTAGCCTATTACACACTATAAAGATCACAACCTAAGTTCTGATATCATTAAAAATATCATGCCCCTAACTTGTATTTACCAAACACATGTCATTTGCCATATTCTTAAGAAGAAATCCCAATAATACAAGGCATCACGTGCTATTTACTTTAAACATTAATTACAATAGCGGAAGGAACTCTAAAAAAATATCAATTTTGAATAGTGCAGCTTTTAATAAATATGAACAAAACTACAAATTACTAAAGAGAAAAAATAAATAAACATCGAGAGCACGCATGCTCAAGTTATTTGAATAATCCTATAAAAAATCGCCAACACAGTGACTACCTTAACTTCCTTACTTTTCCTCGTAGGTTTAGTCCTCATCTCAATTAATATGTACTTATATTCGTACTTGTATTCGTCTCCAGTAAAAAAATATTAAGAGACGTGGGGTCAGTGACAATTCGCCCAGCAAGTATCACTTATTCCTGCTGGATCATGTTGTTACATACATATAAGTCTTGCACACACATCACACTATAGCATACTCATGCTTTTGTCAAAATCATTCCTGTAAAACATTTCATGCAGAGTTCAAATATTCAAGTCGTTCATCTTGTAAAATCTATCTATCATGTTGCAACTTTTAATGTCATGTTACTTTTCGTATCATGTACTTTTTTATGTCATGTACTTTTCATGTAAGCACAAAGTCATTTCAAAAAATATGTACTCATTTAACGCCTCAAAACTAAACAAGCAGTCATCGGGTTCTTAGTATCTACTCAACCTAGTATTTAACCTCACTACAAAATGGTGTCAACAAGTTCTATAGTCCCTCTTGATGTTCTCTTGTGATCTGTCATAGCTAATCATGACTGTGCTGTCAAAACTGTCTTGACTGTGTTCAGGACTATAATCCCTACCGACTATTTTATGTTTGTTTAGAGCCACTATCTTTTGTTATTACCCATACAACAGATACATATAAAAAATATCAAAACTATGTAGATATTATATTTCTATACTTTTAAAATCAAACAATCACATATGTATATATATAATACTTTTAAAATCAAACAATTACATATATATATATATATATATATATATATATATGATCTAGATTTTCTAGTAAAATAACTCTTGAACAAAACATATTTTCATAAACGACTTTTAGAAACCATGCAAGTTCATATAACAAGTCTAAATGCATATAGTTCAGAAAATAATTTCAGAAGTACAGAAATAAGCACCATTTACCTCGAACGGTCCTTAATATGCCATTACTTTTTTTTGTTCCAGGTCGATAATCCTCAAAGTCAAAATCACAATACTCTATTACTAATAATTCAAACAAATAATTCCTTGTTAAATCCTATAGAATCCTACAACAAATTCCCTAAAGAATGTCCCCTTTTAATTAAAGTCTAATAACCTCAATTTTTTATCACGTAAACAAAATATTTTCCTAATCTTTATTTCAAAATAATCCTTATATGAATCGGTGACTTTTAGAGACAATTGATCTCATGATGGTTCAAATATAATATATATCATATGTAAGTTTAACCGAAATAATCAAATCACTCAAGTTTAAATCGAGTCAAAAATATCTTTGTTACGAGTTTTCAAAACTTATAGGCTTTATTACAACTTTCAAAAACTCGTAAGGCCTTACTATAATCTTTGAAAAAATTTTAGCCTTTACTATCGATTTAAAAAGTATTAGGATTATTCTGTACTTTTAGAAATTCACTTAGAACATTTTAGTCACTTTTGAAAACTATTTAGTGAATTCTTAGATAACTTGTAAACCATGTGAGGGTACTTTAGTAACTTTAAAAAGTCATTTGGAGACCTTTGTGTACCTTACAAAACCTTCGAAGTTCATTCGTTAACTTTATTTAAGTTATAAGTGTCAATTTGTCAATTATATAAACTTATTCGGGCCTTAGTAGAATATTTTTAAACTGTAGGGTATATTGTAAATAATTTACATAATTTCTGTAACCTTCAAGGACTTAAATAAGTCTTTATAAAATCATTGAGGGTAAATTATAATTTCCAAATGTTGAAAAGGACTTAATTAGACTCCATTTAAAAACATTTTAGGCCTTATAGTAATACCTTAGAACTAAAGGGATTAATCTTGTATTTCAGAAAAACTCCTTAATTCTCTTCTTCCTCCTCCTTATTCATCAATTCCATCTGGCCAAACCTTCATTTTTTTTCCGATCAGCCTCACGATTTCATCCTCCTCTCCAATGGAACCACCAAAACCATCTCTATCTCCTTTTGACCCCTCTCATGACAATGATGGAATAGCGATGGCCATCCGACTTCCTTGTCAACCAAGCTTCCTCTTCCTGACAACGGTAAAAATGCTGTCATCTCTACCAACTATGCTGCTGCAACCGCTGACCATGGCAATACACACAGATCCTGCTAGTTTCTCCTTCGATTATACATCATCTAGATCCCGCCATACCCAACTGTAGTAATTCTGGCCGAAACCAAAACGAAACTCTAACTGTCCATTTCTTTTTTATTTGAAAATAATATATTACTCTTATTTCAAAAAAAAGTTATTTTCTAGGAAACCAAAAATAATATTTAAAAAATAGTTTCTTTCTTTTCTAGCCCATATAAAATTACTCCCAACATTAATAAGCATCTAATCCTCGAAATTAATCACAGATTCTGTATTCTTGTCAACTTAAACTCGTAACATAACAAATAAACTAGTTAAAATCATTATGAATAACTAAGTAATTTAAGTAAATAAATAAAAAATGAATTTAATTGATTAAGAACTTAATAGTAAAAAATAAGGCAGACTAACCTTGAGTGTGTAGACAGTTTTCTCTAACTTGCGAATCGTATTAAAATATGTCAGTTACCTATTATGTATACTTATATAAGGTGTTAAATTCAATTACCATATGATATATGCTACTCCCTATAGGATATATATTACCCCTCAATAGTGATCAAATTAAACTACCAACCGTAATATTTTTTTTTTTGCTATGACTCTTATTATTATTTTATATTTTTAAAAAATAAACCCAAAATTAAGGGTTTCACAATTACCAAACTTGACACCATTAGAATGATTATTTTACTTATAATTATATGAAATTTATCAAATTGATGTTCTTGAAGAATAGGTATATATTAAACAGCTTGCAAGTAATGTCGAAAAAGGTGAGGAAATTAAAGTTTACAGGCTGAAAAAGGCACTAGATAGGTTGAGACAGAATACTAGGATTTGGTATTCTTGTTAGACTCTTATTGTTGATTATAGATTTCAAAAATTCATTAAGCACATTGTAAAGCTTTATATATCAAATTCAATCAAGGTAGAGATGTTCTTATTGTATACTTGATGTGGATGATTTTATTTTTCAAGGGCAATAATTCCAAATTAACTTTTGGATTCAGGGAGATGATGATTCGCCATTTTGAGCTGAAAGATTTGAGTTTAATGTCTTATTTTCTTAGTATTGAAATTTGTTAGATAGATGGTGGAATTTTTGTTTCATATAAAAAATATGTTGGTAATATTTTGAAAAAGGTTTAAAATGCATACTGCCAAACCAAGATGACCAAAGTTGAAAAAAAAATAGAATTGACAAAATATGGGGAAAAAGACCAAAATGGTCCCTGAACTTTTTTACTAAAATGTAAATGATCCCTAAACTTTAACTTTGGCCTTTATAGTCCTCAAACTTTTTTTTTGCAATGTCAATTTGATCCTTGGGTTGTAGTTCAACCCAAAACTTAAACTTTGGCCACCTCTTCACCGGTTTGACTAAGGGAAAAACTAATAATTCAATTCAATTCAATCAGCCCACCATCTAACGGAGAATACGAAAAAATAATCCCAAAGTACAACATCTTTAATTCCCGATTGAACCCAAAAATTATTGTTTTCAACTCCTATTGCAATGGCCTCAAATCGAAGCATAAAAGGGGTGAAATTAACTAGAAATTGCAATACCGAAAGCATATTCTTTTAGCCTAAGAGCCATGGAAGTGTGATGGGGGAGCATATGATGGGTAAGGCCCAGTGAAACTCCTATGCTATTCTTGGAAGGAATGTTGGGTTCTACAGCAGTAATCTTGAAGTTCTAATCATTTTTTTTCAAAACTAATACCTTTCTTTAAAGAGGTTGTTTACAGATTTGATTTTTTTTTCTGCAAATTTTGTTTTTCTAATTGTTTTAAAGAATTGTTATCAATTGTTGATTCCAAGCTCTACTATAAATGTATTATATAGCTATTATCAAGTCAAATATTGACTATCTATATGCTTATTGAATGATTGATGTAAATAAAGGAGAAATTGAAAACATTCGTAGCTCATTATAGCCTGAATCGTTCACTGCATTTAGGAATCTAAATATGTACGAGAGTATCCTTGGTCTATGATGGCTTTTGATTTTCTTTTGATCCTCCATTTCCTTTGTGCATGAACGATTTTTGAATTGATCAGTAAATGTCAATCTCTTTCCTCCTCTCCCAGTCTTTCTTCTCTTCTGGCTTTGGTATGTACATGTGGGTGTGTATATGTTCGGAATGGTTGTGTGGCCCATGATTGTTGTTGTAATTTGGAGTTGTGAGGAATGGCGACAATAATGGCGTGTAGATGAGAGAATGCCAGTGAATAATGCTGGTATACTCTGTCGTGCATGAATGTTGAGCAAGTTTTACGAATTACCAATTTTAACCCTGGTAAAAATTTGTCAGCAGTGGTCAAATTTAAGTTTTGGGCAGAGCTACCACCCAAGGACCCTATTGGCGTTACAAGAAAAAAAGGTTGAGGACTATAAAGGCCCAAATTAAAGTTCAAGGACCATTCTGTGTTTTAGTAAAAAAGTTTAGGGAGCATTTTGGTTGTTTTCTCCAAAATAGGGTACTGGTGAATTTGTTGATGTTACTTATTTTAGAATATTGGTTGGGAATCTCAAATATTTGACTTCTGTGAGACTTCTACGAGACCTAACATTACTTTTGGAGTTGTCTTGCTTAGAAAATTTATATAGTCTCACGTCAATCCAACCTACAGGCAGCAAAGAAGATTTTTAAAAATATTCGAGATACACAGTTTGACAGTGTTTTTTATTAATATACTGATAATTCTTGTCTTGTTAAATATATATGGCAGTAATTGGATTGGTGATATGAAACAATGATGAAGTCTTCGGAATGTGCATTTTATTGGGTACTGGTATATTTTCTTGGATTTCAAAGAATCAGCAAGTTGTAGCTTTTCCTATAGCTGTGGCAAAGTATATAGCAGCAACAAGTAGTGCTACTTAAACATTGTGGTTAAGAAATATTTTTGAATTTCTACAATACAGACAAGAAGAGGTCCTCCTAAAATATTTTGTGATAGCAAGTTTACTATTGAGCAAGCACAGTGACATCATTTGTGATTAGTGCAAGATGATGATCCACAAACTTTGTATTGATGATGATCAACGTGTTTTAACCACTTCACTTGAGTTGTGTAGGGATTGCTAGTATATTTGCTCCTAGCAGAGTTTTCGGACGAAGTACACCGTCCAAATATCACTATATTTCTCGAAAGCACAAGGTCGTCTGAACTAGATAACCACGGATGCAATGCACCGTCCGAACGATCAAACAGAAAGAAAAATTATGGAGATGCACAAGCTCGTCCGAGTGAATTCATCTCGGACGCAATTCACTATCCAAATGGTCAAGGCAGATGCAAAGTTTTAAGGCACCTGCAACGGACGCGTCTAACTATCTGAAGAAGATTACATCGAACGAGGCTAACTGTTCGAAAGATAAGCATCTCCGATTAAGTATCAAATCTTTCAGACACACTACACCGTTCGATGTCTAAATTTCTTCAACATACCTAGTTTGGACGAAGGAATGGAAGCAAGCTCGGCCGTCCGAACGGCATCTTCAACTCACTGATATTTCTGTCTCGAACGCTCAAAAATTACCTCGGACATCTGAAACCTATAACAGCTAGTTTTTTCAACATTTATTATCTAGCCGTTAGGAGGTGGTTGGGAGTTGATTTATTGCACCTTTAAATACCAACCCTTCTATATTATGAATTATCAACTTACACATTGAATACAAGCAAATGGAAAGACAATTTGAGTGCAAATGAGCTCTTTAGTGATATTGTATTAGTGTGTACTTAAGAGTGCTATTCAAAAATATTGAGTGGAGTGATTATCTTGTACAAAAGTAAGGTTTGGTGTAAAATCCTTGGCTCAAATTAAAAGAAGTAGTGTGAGCAAGGGTAATCCTACTTTGTGTACACTTGAGATTATTTCCTTACCAAATTTGAAGGGGCATCTTAGTGGATTACTACTCCAAGCTAGCTAGCTTGGATGGATGTGCTGTTTGTTTAACCTCTGTCTTAATTTATTCCATTCAGTTCATTCTTAATTATTTCTATCATTTTATTTGTCAAATTTGAATTAAGCAATCTTTTGGAAATTAACTTTTAAGAAACCTAATTCACCCCCCCCTATTAGGTTACTTTGGGACCAACATCTAGTATAAGAGCATTGGTCTCTTTATCTATTTTAAATTGCATTTAAGTAAAGATACCTTATGGCAACCAATAATGCATATTTTTTTAGGGACAATCTATCACTAGACCTCCTATGTTTAATGGGATAAACTTTATTAGTTGGAAAGATAGAATGAAAATCTTTTTGCAATCTATTGATATTGACTTATGGTATGTTGTAAATGAAGGTCCTTTTAAAGCTACCACCATTCTGATTATACAAATAGAAGAAGTAAAAAAACAAGGGATGAGCTCACTCAGCAAGACAAGGCAAATTTGACCTTAAATTTATCTAGATGAATGTACTATACAATTCCTTGGATGTATGTGGGATAACGAATCAACTCGTGTCAAGGGATACTTTTCTACCAAAGAAATCTGGAACAATTTGAGGAAAATTCATGAAGGAATTGATGATGTCAGAGAACAAAACAAAATCTAATTGTTGCCAAATATGAATCATTCAAGATGGAGCCACATGAAAACATTGATAAAATGTATTGTAGATTCAATGATATCATCAAGGATCTTGAAGCCTTGGTAAAGGAATACTCTTTGGGTGAAAAGAATAGAAGAATCTTGAATGTTCTCTCCAAAGAATGGGAGGCAAAGACTATTTCTATAGAGGAAGCAAAGAACTTAAACCTTATACCCATTGAGTCACTAATAAATTCTCTCACTTCGTATGAACTGAAGCTTAAAGCCAAAGTAGTGGATGATGAAGAAGCAAGGCCAAAAAGAAGTATAGCCTTGAAGACCTCTCAAGAAGGAAGGAAGAAAATCTCGCTTTAACAACTTCAAATCACTTGGGATGATTGCAACTCCGAAGGCAAAGAGATGGACTTGAGGAAAAGGTGGAATCGGCACAAATGGCATTCATGGTCATTGGTGATGATTTAATCTTTACTTATGACTCTAATGATGAAAATGATGATAATGATCTTGAAGCCTTCATTATAAAATTGCATGATAGCTTAAAGGAATCATATGTTAGAAATAAGGAGTTAGTAAAAAAAATCAAATGCTCTATTAAATGCTTAAACTTGTGAATGAAAAGAAAATAGGCTATCACAAGAAAATGCTAAGTTGACGAAAAGAATGCATGTGAAAATAAGGATCAAGGAAGAACAAGTCTCCTTGAATAAAAGATTGGATGACTTGAATGTTCTCTTGCATAGAAAAAAGGAAAATATTGTTGATATGAAAAGGAATACAAATGTATTAATCAACTAGGACTTTGTCACGTTTAGAAAGGATAATTTTTGTTTCGTAAAATCAAAATCTTCTCTATATGGACATAAAAATATTATTTCCAATTATTGCCAACAATGTAGACATGTGAAAAATCATTGCTATGTCAAGAAAAATGAAAAACTTAGAATGAATACCGTATGGATTCGTAGTAATTTCACAAACTCTTATGGACCCAAGAAAATATGGGTACCAAAAGTTATCACTTAACTTCTTTTGTAGGTAATGAACATCACCAAGAATGCCAAATGGTTTATAGATAGTGGATGCTCAAGGCACATGATGGGTGATGCATTTCTCTTCACAAAATTCATATCCAAAAACAGTAAAAAAGTGACTTTTGGGGATAACAAGAAGGCAAAATCAATCGATATTGGAGATGTAGGTAAACATGGCGAGACTTTAATTAAAAATGTGCTCCTAGTTGACAATTTAAATCACAATCTCTTAAGTGTAAGCCAACTTTATGATAAACATCTATATGTATTCTTTACCAAGCATGAATACTTAATTCTTGATAAGAATTTTTCAGTTTTATTTGAAGGTTTCAGACACAATGATGTTTATGTGATTTATCTTGACAACCTTGGTTTCAATGATAGTAATGTAAAATGTCTAACCGCCTCCATAGATGATCCTTGGCTTTGGCATAGAAGGTTTTGTCACTTTAACATGGATTTAATCAAAAAAATTGCTCAAAATGAGTTGGTAAGAGGCTCGCCAAAATTAAAGTTTGTTAAAAACAAAATTTGTGATGCATGCCAATTTGGTAAACAAGTCAAAATTTCTTTTAAACCAAAAAATTGTGTGTCTACTTCTAGACCTTTAGAATTATTCCATTTGGATTTATTCGGTCCAACTCAACATGCTAGTCTTGGTGTTAGTAAATATGCTTTTGTAATTGTTGATGATTATTCTAGGTATACTTGGGTACTATTTCTTACTCAAAAAAATGAAGCCTTCGAAAATTTCGTAAAATTATTTTCAAAAATAAAAAATTTGTTAAATTTGAGAATTATTCGTTTGAGAAGTGATAATGGAGCCGAATTTAAGTTTGGAGGTTTTCCCAAATTTTGTGATCTCAACGGTATTTCTCATGAGCTATGTTTCCTCCTCATTTTTGGTTGTTAGAGTTCCTCAACAAAATGGTGTTGTCGAAAGAAAAAATAGAACACTTCAAGAGGCCGCTAGAACCATGATTAGTGAATGTGATTTACCAAAATATTTTTAGGGCGAAGCCATCAATACCGCTTGTTATGTTATGAATCGAATTCTTTTGACACCTATTTTAAACAAAACTTCTTATGAACTCCTATTTTGCAAAAAGCCCGTTGTGAGTTACTTCAAAATCTTTGGTTGTAAATGCTTCATTTTAAAAATCAAAGAAAATATTGAAAAATTTGACAAGAAATCGGATGAAGGAATTTTCTTAGGATATTCTAGTGACAAGAAAGTATACCGAGTATACAATAGAAGAACTCTTTTATTTGAAGAAGTTGTGCATGTTACATTTGATGAGGCTAATGATATTATTTCAAAGAATGTTTGTGAGGATGAAGATTTAGGTATACAAAAGGAACTTGAGAAACTCACCATATAAGAAGAACATCAAGAAACCTAAAACAAGCAATGAGTACGACACGCATCACTTGGATGACGAAGGAGAGAAGAACGAAGATTCTCCAAAAAAAACTTCCAAAAGCATGGAGATTTGTCTCAACTCACCCTCAAGAGCTGATCATAGGTGACCCGTCCGATGGGATAAAAATTTATTCTCATAAACCTTTGAAAAGTAATTGTGCCTTACTTTATCACATTGAACCTAAACATGTGGATGATTCATTAAATGACGAATCTTGGGTCTTTGCTATGCAAGAGAAACTTAGCCAATTCGAGAAAACAAATGTGTGGACCTTAGTCGAAAGACCATCAAATCATCTCCTTATAGGAACAAAATGGGTCTTTAGAGATAAATAAAATGATAAAGGTGAGATTATTAGAAATAAAGCTATACTTGTTGCAAAGGGATATGCTCAAGAAGAATGTATTGACTTTGATGAAACCTTTGCACCCGTTGCTAGTTTAGAATCTATTCGCATGTTTCTTGCATATGCATGCTTATCTAACAATTTCAAATTATTTCAAACAGACATCAAAAGTGCATTTTTAAATGGCTTTATGAATCAAGAAATTTTTGTTGAACAACCCCCCAATTTTGAAAATAAAAATGTTGAAATCATGTTTTCAAACTTTCAAAAGCTTTATATGGCTTGAACAAGCTCCCAGAGCTTGGTATGAAAGGTTAAGTGGTTTTTTGATTGAAAATGGTCTCAAAAGAGGTGTTGTTGATACCACTCTCTTCACCAAAACTAATCTTAATGGCTTGTTAATTGTTCAAATTTTTGTTGATGATATTATTTTTGGAGCAACTAATGAAAGCTTGTGCAAGGAATTCCCGTACTTAATGCAAAAAAGAATTTGAAATGAGTATGATGGGAGAATTACAATTCTTCCGTGGACTTCAAGTTCATTGCTTACAAAGAAGGAACATTCATTACACAAATCAAGTACACAAAGGATCTACTTAAGCGATTTGGAATGGAAGATTGCAAACAAATAGGAATACCACTTATGTGCACTTCAACCAAACTTGACAAAGATGAAGAAGGAAATAATGTTGATGAAAAACACTACAGATGTATGATCGGAAGCCTACTTTACTTGACAGCTAGTAGACCGGATAGTATGTTTGCTGTTTGTCTGTGTGCTAGATTTCAATCTTGTCCCAAAGAATCACATTTAATTGCAGTGAAAAGAATCTTTAGATACTTGAAAGGGACGATTGATTTTGGACTTTGGTATCCTAAATCCACTAATTTTGATTTGATTAGTTATTCTGATGTTGACTTTGCTGGTTGTAAAATTGATAGGAAAAGTACTAGTGGTATGTGTCACTTTTTGGGTAATTACTTAGTATCCTGGTTTAGCAAAAAATAAAATTCTATTTCTCTATCTACAACAGAAGCTGAATATATTGCTGCATGAAATTGTTGTGCTCAACTTCTTTGGATGAAGCATACCTTAAAAGATTTTGGTGCTATTTTTTATTGTGTGCCCATAAGATGCGATAATACTAGTGTTAGCCTAATTAATCTCATAAAAAATCCTGTCTTGCACTCTAGAACCAACCACATTGATGTCAAGCACCACTTTATTAGAGATCTTGTATGCAAAAAGAAAATCTGTGTTGAATTCGTATGTACAAAAGATCAACTAACTGATATTTTTACTAAACTCTTGGCTCTAGATCGCTCAGAATTTCTCAGAACTCGTTTGGGCAATATTAATTTTTTTAAATTGTGCTTTGGGACAAAAATATGCATCCTATGGTGTCAGATCTTTCGGATGAACATGAACGCCAGAACTATATGTTCTATCGGACAAACATGAATGTCCAAACTCTTCTCTTTTGTCTCGGATGCTTACAATCGTCCGAAGTTTCCCTCTTATTCTCCAAACTCTCTGGAATTTTTTACGAATGATTATCACCGTTCGACACTCCTTCAGATGTACAGTATGTCTCTTTGGTCGTCTGCTCATCTATCGATCGGACGTATATGAATCGTTCAGACGTCCAAATGATCATTCTTGTCATCTTATATCCCTTGATATTTCCCTTATCGGACACTTCAAGGTGTCAAATGAGAAGAACAAGCACCTTGCACGTCTGAATTGCATCCGAGACGTCCCTGTCTCTTATAAATTGCTAGATGAGACAAACCTACCCAACTCAGATGTTTATACCTAAACCTTTTTTATTGTTGTAACATCTCATTCATTTGAATTTACCACAAAATCACTCAATCTCATTTTTTTTCCTCTTCATCTTTCTCTTCAAATTCACAATGGTACGATCACGTGGAGGATCTTCAATGGCTACCAGAGGGGAAAATCTAAGGGCAAAGCTCCGGTATGGGTCAAAGATCTTAAAATGCCCAATCCACTCCCAATCCCTCTCTACCAAAGTTCATTGTTACCAAGGCATCTGATAGGTACGCCTCTCTTCTTAACAAATCCATCATTATTCAACGACCTGTTTCCAATAGTATTTTTGATGAATTGAATTTACCTCTTACTAAAGCATGCTTTGAAAACCAAACACTGGGGTAAATTAGTTCACTTGGTTCTGTCTATCATATATGGTGCTATAGTTTACTGCCAATCTTAGGAAGGGTTCAACTATTCGAACATTAGTCTCACGTGTCAACAATGTGTATCTTGAGCTTTCCTCAAATGTTATTAATTTCATTTTTGAATGTGAAATTGTTTCTCCTGAAGAAATTTCCTACTTTTTCTCGTTGTATAAATGGCCTGCTTTAGATACTCATTTTGATATATAAGAGGTCAAATAGATTTTTAATGTCAATTTTAAACAGGCTTCAGAAGCCAAAACAACACTTCTTAGTCCTGAGATCAACATTTTGTACTCGTTAGTCACTAATTTGCCTTTGTCGACTGTATCTAAAATCGTACTGAGCCATCAAAATGCAGTTATACTTATTTTACTGTGTTTTCAAGGGCATCAAACTAGACTTTACTTATCTCTTTTGCTCTCTATGGGTGCTCTTTTTTACCGATACCCGTAGGAACATTCCCTTCGGGAAATGTTAGATTCTAACAAGGTTTTTGATTACTTTGATATCCCTTTCTCTAGTAAAATATAACATATCCTTATTTTAATAAAGACTATATTGCACCTAAGGGTTTGAGGTTTTTTGATGATCAATGGTTCACAAAAGCTGCCTATAAACTTGAAAAGTCTAAATCTCATGCCTCTACCTCCGGCTTTGCACTTCCTCACTCCCCTCATCCTCAACCCTCCTCTTCCACACCTCCACTATCGCATGACCCCCATATTTCATCTTCAGAACCCTCCCTCTCTCATCTATGCACCCATGTTACTTCTTTGAGCAATCAAATGAGTTCTTTGCAACGCCGCACCATTCAGAAGCTTAAGAGGCTTGAGACCAGACAAACCATTCTTCAAGAAGCACTCAGTCTCAGAATGTCTGCCTCAGCTCAGGTACAATTTGCCAATATCCAGTCTCAATATATTCTCGAGTCTTTCTCAGACAGCGATGACAACGATAATGAAAATGTTGATCATTCTGATCCTGAACCTGAAGATGTATCGTACCGTGAGGATCCCGTTGGTACCACCAATCCTGACAAAACTACTACTCCTGGCGCTGATGATGATGATGACGAAGACGTTGATGACACGTTCAACTACATCATGCAATGCCGTAATCCTCAAGAATTAAGTGGACAACATAGTGAGGCTACAGATGATGATGATGCACCAGCAAAGAAACACAAACGTGAGGAACGCTCTAAGAAGAATAATGACTCTACTTCCACACCATAGATTCTCTTTAAATTCCTTATGTACTTAACCTTTTATTAACATTGACTGATATGGTTGTTGTTATTCAATTGATTTTGCACTTGGATAATGTCTTAAACTTTTATTGACATTAATTGTTATGGTTATATTTCTGTCCCTATTTGTTTTTCTTGATGTTTATGTAATGGGGAGCATCCTCTTAATAGGAGCTTATCGCACTTTGATGATGCCAAAAGAAGGAGTAAGATAGCTATTTGAACTAATTATATTGTGTAATCATGGTTGTTACAAGATATGTACGTTTTGCCTCATGATTTGTCATCATCAAAAAAGGGGAGATTGATGATCCGCAAACTTGGTTTTGATGATGACAAATGTGTTTTAACCATTATACTTGAGTTGTTCAGGGATTGCTAGTATATTTGTTCTTATCATAGTTTTCGGACGAAGTACACCATCCGAACAGTACTATATTTGTTGGACACACAAGCTCATCCGAACTAGATAACCACGGACGCAATGCACCATCCGAAGGATCAGGTAGAAAGCAAAATTATGGAGCACCTACAACGAACGGACAATCTCATCTGAATGAATTCATCTCGGATGCAATTCATTGTCTGAAAGGTCAAGGCAGAGGTAAAGTTTTGAGGCACCTGCAACAGATGCATCTAACTCTCCAAAGAAGATTATATCAGACGAGGCTAACTGTCCGAAAGATAAGCATCTCCAACTAAGCACCAAACCTTTCGGACACACTACACCGTCTGATGTCTGAACTCTTCAACATACCAGGTTCGGACAAAGGAGCGGGACGGATGCAAGATCAGCCGTCCGAATGGCATCTTCAACTCACTGATATTTCAGATCGGATGATTGATCGAATGCTCAAAAATTGCCTCGGACATCTGAAACCTATAACGGCTAATTTTTTCAGTATTTACTATCTAGCCATTAGAAGGTGGTTGAGGTTGATTTATTGCACCTATAAATACCAACTCTTCTGTATTATGAATTATGAACTTACACATTGAATACAAGTAAATAGAAAGGAAATTTGAGTGCAAATTAGCTCTTTAGTGATATTGTATTAGTGTGTAATTAAGAGTGCTATTCAAAAATACTAAGTGGAGTGATAATCTTGTACAAAAATGAGGTTTGGTGTAAAATTGTTGGCTCAAATAAAGAGAAATAGTGTGAGCAAGGGTGATCCTACTTTGTGTACACTTGAGATTATTGGCTATACCAAATTTGAAGGAGTATTTTAGTGGATTACTACTCCAAACTAGCTAGTTTGGATGTGTTGTTTGTATAAAGTTCTTGCTCACCTCTGTCTTAATTTATTCCAATCACTTCATTCTTAATTGTTTATATCATTTTATTTGTCAAATTTGAATTGAGCAATCTTTTGAAAATTAATTTTTAAGAAAATCTAATTCACCCCCTCGTAAATGGTATATGGGACTAACATTTTTTCAAGAAGAAAATTATTAATTATTTTCAATGTTGAATAATCAAGTAGCCTATATATTTATAAAGTCATTGAAGTTTGAATAATTTGTGAAGTTGAAAAAATGTTAGGCATGTTCAAATTGAAGGTTTAAATTTAATGGAGGACAATGTTAGACTTGAAATAAAATGTCATTAAAATAGTTGGATTTTTCATGTTTGGTTAATAGAATTGTTATCATTAAGCCCATTAAATTGTAGCCAAGGCTATAAGTTTAGGTTTTTCAAGTCTTAGTTTTGTCCGCAAGTGTTGTCTACAAATATATACTTGCAGTCGTTCAATTTTGTGGGTATGTGAGATTTAAGAAATAAAAAGTTGTTTTTCTCTATGCTGTTGCCTTATTTTTCTGCGCCACTGCTTCTTGTTTTCAATTTTTCCTTTTTGCCATCGCTTCTTGTTTTTTCCTGTGGGTTAATTTATTATTTGGTGGTTTAAATCCTGCAAAATTGGTAATGTAATTGTGATTGTAATAGTAATTAGTAAATTAAAGATTAAATAAACAAATAGTACCATCTCTTATAATAAGAAATAAAAAGGCAAGGGGCATTATTTAAAGTTGAACAAAAACTTCGTGTTCTCAATTAAGTTCGGTCGATCAATCTTCAAGCTCTAGTGGCTTAAAATATTTACCATCTATTAGATACGTGCCAATACTGAGGCGAACAGCCCATACATCTTTAGGCTTCCTTGATACAATCCTGCATACAATTAAGTAAACAAGCAAATGTGGGTCACATAACCGTAGCTTAGTAGTTTCTTGTAAAGGGCTCCAACTAATTCAGAACGAATTACTAAATATGTCTAATAGTACTCCTAATCATAAATAAATGTCTACTTCTCATAGTCTATTGATTTATATTGTGTTTTCATGTCATGCCTATCAACATTAAACTAATTAAGATACAAGATTATCACGATATAGTCTTTTATATAATTTTGAGTAGTTAATTTTTAGTATCTGACTTCTAATTTTTTTATTTTTTATTTTACATTGTGTATGATAGTCAGAATTGTACAAACTATAGGTTGGTACTTCCTATTCTGCGATTTTTATCCTAATAAGTAATCAAGTAATAGGGTTAGGTGAACCATAAATAGTTAAATCAGTTTGTTGGATTTCATCTTAACTATTTTGAAATTGGATTCGTTTAATAAGATCTTTCTTTTCAATTTTGTTCCAATTTAACTAATTTGTTGTACTTTGAGTAAATACTACTGATTAACGTGTTAAAAGCGTAAATGAAACTCATGAACAACTTTGGTATAAAATTAGCACGAGATACTACTCAATCTTGAAAAAGAAAAAATATTTAAGCATACTTGGGAAAAGGACAACTTATTAATTCTAATTTAAATATAGAGGATTTAATAAAACATTTGAAGCCTTAATATAAGAACATATTTATACTCTTCAATTGTCTCTAAGAAATTTTAGAAGAGAAATGATATTTACTACCAAAATTTTGTAGATGTGTAAATATCAACATGTATGTGGAGTGGTTGACATGACACTTTGCATTCCATCATAGGAAAATATTTAGGTAAATCTGATCTATAATTTCACTTGTAGACCATATAGTATAAATTAAATGTTATGGAATCTATGACATCAGCTAATATAAATAAAATTTTATAAGATTTAATGTTAACCACGAGATTTACATATGAGATCTAAAACCGAATTTAAAGTAATATTTTCCTTCCATCATATAATCTTACACACTCTTTGATGTCTACCTAATAATTTCTAACCTTTAAATTCTCCACGTGAGCCATCATTCTCTTATTCTCTCCTCCCTAAGGTTTAGACATCATTACTCTTTTTTTGTAAACATTTATGCGGTACCACATAGAACTCATCCTCGAAATTATGATTAGATTTTGTCTAAATGCTTTAACTTTGAATATCTACTACTACTACTCCTTTTATACTAGATAAGGTGGAAATGTAGATAAGCATTTCGTGTAATAAGTGATAACGTATTTACTGGTGATATATAATAGGGTTTGTTTAAGAATATTCGTAGCCTCACAGTTCACTTTTGTGTAATTGTTTCGGAACAATTATTAAGTTAGTAGCCAAATCTAACTTTTTAATGATTTAAAAGAGACGATCTCCTAAAATGTGAGAGTACGTCCGAGTATTTGATAACCTTATTAAATGTTTTAAATTAATTTATTAAGTGCTCTTTGTATTAAATATATTTTGCAACAAAATTCTACTACCTCGTAATACGTTAAGTATCATGTAATTTGTATACAAAATTTTAACTGAAAAGTTTATCACAATCAATTTGTTGAATACAACAAAATCACGCAATTTTTCATTATGTCACATGCATACACAGTGACATTCTTTCACGTACACACACAGTTATAATCTCATATAAAAATAGATTTATCTTCTCTCACAAATACCTTCTGTATAATCTCTGTCTGTCACACACACAATAAACATGTAACCTATCTCTCACACACATACAACAAATACATATTTTCTTCTTTCAGACATACTTTCATAGAGTATATTCCTTCTTTCTCTCTCTCTCACTATGACATAAACTTCCACATCCTCTCTCTCACATATACTATATCTATATTAGTTATACACATTTTTGTATTAAATATAGAATATTACAACAAATGATAAAATTGAAAACTGATATTTGAATTTTGAATATTGATCTTTAGATGTCTAGATTTATATCAACTTGATGCTCAATTCTATCCTTTTATTATTTCTGGTATGTTAATTTTTATATATTGTCTTTTAGTAAAATAAATAGTTTACTAATATAGAATATGTGAGAGAGAGGTAGTATGTGCAAGTGCATGTTTATCTATAAAAGAGAAAAAAAATTCACATATAGTGTACGAAAAAAGTACATGAGAAAATATAATATTTTTGTGTGTGAGGAGATTGTATGTGTGAAAGAGTGTGTGTGTGTGAAATAAAGAAAGACTGAGAGAGTTTTGCTATACTAATAAAAAATTCAATAAATTAAGTGATAAACTTTTAATATACAAATTAAGGGGTGCTTAATATAGTCATGATAGGAAACATATTTAAAACAAAATACACTAAATTAATTAATTTCGAGTACTTAATCAAGTTATTAAATACCATTACAGTCCATGTGGTCATGAGATCATGTGAGATTGGATAACTAATCCCACTTCTTAGAATAATATGGAATTAGTTATTCTAATTAACCAAATTAATCTCTTGTAGAAGAGAGAAAATAATTTCAGGGAAGATCGTATTAACTATCTTGGGATGACTCCCAAATGCGATAGCAAAGTTTTTGACTAATTTACCCTTAAGAAACTTTATAACCCTACCTCTTATGATGCCATCTAGGATTTTCAGGAGTAGTCATGGATCGGACATTCAACTCATATGCCCACGGAGTGACCCGACTCACTCTTATCAGGTCAAAAATTGACATGACATCTAGGTCGTGTACATGATACCCGTTAGATGACCAATACTCGATCTAGTCAATTTATGATAATTTTGTGTTTCCAATCCTTAAAAAAAATAAATATTTGACTAAATAATTACACAAATACCCCTAATAAGAGGAAAACTCCTTTAATACTAGGCCTCAATATGTAAAAATACAAAATAATTTTAAAATACAAAAAAGTAACAACTTATTACACATATTCTTAAATGAGGAAGAGAAAAACTCTTTTATTATTAGGCCATAATATGTAAAATTATATAATTAACCATGTATATGAATTGGTTCAAGCACCTAATGCTTGCAAACTATTGACCTACTAATATTAATCAAATGGAAAATGAGTATTTTTGTGATTCAAAATGGAACAACTTAGCAGATATTTCATGTTGTGGATCATGATCAACAGTTTGCTAATTATTCCAAGTGAAAGCACATCTATTTAGTTCTTTTATTTTATCATATTATAATTACTATTGTATTATTTGAATATTATTTTTTAGATTCTTTAAACAATTACAAATTTAGGGGTATTTTGGTTAGTAAAATAGTGATGTTTTCCAAACCTTATTTTGATGATGACATAAACACTTAACTCTGTAAACAAGTTTTTGCAGGTCTGTTATTTGTTTTGCTAGAGACAGAGTTTTTGGACGCACTGTACCGTTCGAACTATGTCAAGCTTCTCGAACGCATTCCACCGTCCGAATGAATAGGCAGAAAGAAGGATCCTACTGCTTCTCCAAACGGACGAACATGACCTTTCGAAACTTCTATCGGACAAGGGAACGGACGCATGCACGGACGTCCGAACGAAGTTCTTCACCAACTGCATGAAGATCGGACGCTGTGTCGGACGTATCCTATCTATCTCGGACGTCCGAAACCCCAACGGCTACTTTTTGTGCATTTATTATTTAGCCGTTAGGAAGTAGTTGCAACCACCATTTATTGCTCTTATAAATAACTGCTTTGATATTCTATAAAAATCATCTAATACATTGAATACAAGCCTTAGAACAGAGCAATTTTAGTACAAATTGGCTATAGTGCTTCGTTGTATTAGTGTGCAGTTTAGAGTGCAATTCAACTTTGAGTGGAGTAACAATCTTGTACGAAAGTGAGGTTGTGAGTAAAATTCTTGGCTCAAGTAAAAGA
Source organism: Cinchona pubescens (assembly GCA_025175665.1). Taxonomy (NCBI): domain Eukaryota; kingdom Viridiplantae; phylum Streptophyta; class Magnoliopsida; order Gentianales; family Rubiaceae; genus Cinchona; species Cinchona pubescens. Next base: position 36,494 of record JANKKI010000297.1, on the reverse strand, counting down.
GTTTTAGTGTGAGCAAGAATCTCCCAACTTTGTAAAGATCATTGGCTCACTAAGTGTGTGAAGCATTCTAGTGTTTTAATACTTCAAGCTTGTTAGCTTGAAAGTATTGGCTGTTTTATTCCATCTCTTTCTTACTTTACTGTTTCATTAATTTTATCATATCAATTATTATTGAAAAATCTTAATAAGATCAATATTTCTTAAAGTATTTTTTAGAAACCTACATTCACCCCCCCTCTTACCGCTTCCATAGATGATCCTTGGCTTGGGTTGGCATAGAAGACTTTGTCATTTTAACATGCATTTGATTGAAAAACTTGCTAAAAAGGATTTGGTAAGAGGTTTGCCAAAACTAAAATTTTTGAAAAACAAAATTTGCGATGCATGCCAATTTGGTAAACAAGTCAAACTTTCTTTTAAACCAAAGAATTTTGTGTCCACTCATAAACCTTTAGAATTGTTGCATTTAGACTTATTTGGACCTACTCAACATGCTAGTCTTGGTGGTTGCAAATATGCCTTTGTTATTGTAGATGACTATTCTAGGTACACTTGGGTATTATTTCTTGTTCACAAAAATGAGGCTTTTGAAAAATTTGTAAAATTGTTTTCCAAAATTCAAAATTTATTGAATTTAAAAATCATTCGTTTAAGAAGTGATAATGGTGCCGAATTTAAATTTAGAGTTTTCCCAATTTTTGTGATCACAACGGTATTTTTCATGAATTTTTGGTTGTTAGACTCCCTCAACAAAATGGTGTTGTTGAAAGGAAAAATAGGACTCTTCAAGAAACCCCTAGAACTGTGATTAGCGAATGCGACTTACCACAATACTTTTGGGCCGAAGCTATTAACACGGCTTGTTATGTCATGAATCGAGTTTTATTAAGATCCTTTTTAAACAAAACTCCTTATAAACTCTTTTTTTGTAAAAAAATCCGTTGTGAACTATTTCAAAGTTTTTGGTTGCAAATGTTTTATTTTAAAAATCAAAGAAAACCTTGGAAAATTTTACAAAAAATCGGATGAAGGAATTTTTGTAGGATATTCTAGTGACAAGAAAGCATACCGAGTTTACAATAGAAGAACGCTCTTGATTGAAGAAGTTGTGCATGTTACATTTGATGAAACTAATGATGTTATCTCAAAGAATTTATGTGAATATGAGATGTAGGTATTCTAAAGGAGTTCAAAAAGTTCCTTATTCATAAAGATCATCAAGAGATCACATCAAACAATGATGTCAACAACCATCAAATTGATGATGAAAAGGAAAAGATAAGATGAGGATACTAAGAAAAGATCTTCCGAAAGCTTAGAGATTCGTCTCTAAGCACCCTCAAGATTTAATCAGATGTGATCTATCCGAAGGGGTAACAACTCGTTCTCATAAACCTTTGAATAATAATTGTGCATTACTTTCTCACATTGAACCTAAACATGTAGATGTTGCTTTGAGTGATGAATCTTGGGTTAATGCCATGCAAGATGAACTTAGTCAATTTGAGAAAAATAACGTATGGACCTTGGTTGAAAAACCATCTTCTCATCCCGTTATTGGAACAAAATGGGTTTTTAGAAATAAATTGAATGATAAAGGTGAAATCATAAGAAACAAAGCAAGACTTGTTGCAAAAGGTTATGCTCAAGAAGAAGGTATTGACTTTGATGAAACTTTTGCACCGTGGCTAGATTAGAATCCATTCGCATGTTTCTTACTTTTGCATGTTTCAATGATTTCAAATTATTTCAAATGGTTGTCAAAAGTGCATTTTTAAATGGTCCTTATCGATCAAGAAATTTTCGTAGAACAACCTCCGGGTTTTGAAAATAAAAATCTCCCAAATTATGTTTTCAAATTCTCTAAAGCTTTATACGGTTTGAAACAAGCTCCAAGAGCTTGGTATGAAAGATTAAGTGGTTTCTTGATAGAAAATAGATTCAAAAGGGGTGTATTGACACCACTCTTTTTACAAAAATAGATTTAAATGGTTTGTTATTTGTCCAAATTTACGTTGATGATATTATTTTTGGAGCAACTAATAAAAGTTTATGCAAGGACTTTTCATATTTAATGCAAAAAGAGTTTGAGATGAGTATGATGGGCAAGTTACAATTCTTCCTCGGACTACAAGTTCACCAAACAAATGAAGGAATGTTTATTACACAAATCAAGTATACAAAGGAGCTACTCAAACGATTTGGAATGGAAGATTGCAAACAAGTTGGTACGCCTATGTGCACTTCAACCAAACTTGATAAAGACGAAGGAGGTAATGGTGTTGATGTAAAAACACTATAGAGGTATGATCGGAAGCCTACTTTACTTAAAGCCAGAGACCAGATATCATGTTTGCTGTCTGTTTATGTGGTAGATTTCAATCTTGCCCCAAAGAATCGCACTTGATAGCTATTAAAAGAATTTTTAGATATCTAAAGGGTACAATGAATTTTGGTTTGTGGTATCCAAAGTCCTCTACATTTGATTTAATCTCTTATTCACATCTAAGCAAAAACTGCACAAAAAGATAGAAGACAAGTTGGTGGTATGTGTCATACCTGGGAAATTGTCTTATGTCTTGGTTTACAAAAAACAGATGCTGTCTAAGAGACAGGTTCTACAGTGTATAAGAATACATTGCTGCTGGAAATTGTTGTGCTCAACTTCTTTGGATGAAACATACTCTGAAAGATTTTGGTGTAATTTTTGATTGTGTGCCTATATAGTGTGACAACACTAGTGCAATTAATCTCACAAAAAATCCTGTTATACACTCTAGAACCAAACACATTGATGTTAAACAACAATTGCATCATTTTATTAGAGATCTTATTTGTAAAAAGAAAATTCGTGTTGATTTCGTGCCTACTTCAGATCAACTGGTTGATATTTTTACAAAACCCTTGGCTCTAGATAGCTTTGAATCTCTCAGAAAATGTTTGGAGATTTTGCAGATCAATTTGGTATAGTCTCTTCTTTCGGACGCACTCGATCGTCCGAACAACACTATCTTTCGAACACTCTGTATCGTCCAAAAACTTCCTATCTGCCTCGGACGCTCATAATCGTCCGAACGATATTCATTTTCTTCACTAACTCTCTGGAATTCTTCCGGATGTATACCATCATCCGAAAGAACATCGGACGCACTGGCTCTTCCATCTGTCTCTAATTCATCAGCTTTCAGACATGTATAAGAGACATAATACGTTAGGCCTTGAACGGTCTCCCTGTTTGATTAAAATCGTCCATCATCCCCATTTTGGACTCACCCTAACCCCCGAAACCCTCTGGAGAAATTTTTTCCTTCAACAATCTCCTCCAAATTCCTTCCCTCTCTGCACAAATTAATTGGAAAATTATATTCTCCAAAGTATTTCTCACTATTATCATATCTAATTTCTCCTATCTACCATCTCATTTCATCAAATTCTCACCAATCTTTCAAAAAAAAAAAAATCAAAATTTTCCTCCTCTTCCTTCCCTTCCTTCACAATGGTTAAATCCCGCGGAGGTTCTTGTACAGCAAATCGTGGATGAAAAACAAAAGGGAAAGCTCCAGTGCGTGGAGAATTGTCTGCTAATCCTCAAGTCTCCTCAAATCCAACATTACCAAAATTCATCGATGCCAAGGCATCTGTACGGTATACATCTCTTCTAAGTAAATCTATAATCGTTCAACGTCCTACGTCTCAGAGTCTTTTTTATTAGTATAATCTTTTCCTTGTCAAATCATGCTTTGTCTCTTATACACATTAGATGGTCACCTAGTGCATACTGAATTTACCCGTGTATCATGAGATGGTGCTTCAAGTTCACCGCCAATCTTCGAAAAGGCCCCACTGTTTGAACTTCAATTTCTCGTGTAAACAGTACCAATCTTGAGATTTCCTCTAACATCATCAACACTATTTCTGAATGTGAAGTCTCAAATCCGCATGATTTCTCCTATTTCTTTTCTTTAGATAAATGGCCCGCTATTGATACTCGATTTGACATTGATGAGGTTAGGGCTAAAGCTAATATCAATTTCAAACAGGCCTCGGAAGCCAAAACCACATTGCTAACTCCTGAACTAAACATTCTATACACTCTTGTCACGAATTTGTTATTGCCAACCGACGAGCATCGTACTGAGCCAGGAAAAATGCAGCTTTACCTATTTTTTTGTATTTTCAAGGGCATTCCTCTTGACTTTGGGTATCTCTTTTGCTCCCTATGGGAACTCTTTCTTACTAATACCCGAAGAAACATTCCCTTTGGAAAATTCCTCACTAAAATTTTTTATTTCCTCAATATTCCTTTCAGCGGCAACAAACAATTTCCCCCCTATTTTAATAAATTCTTATATTGAACGAAAAGGCCTCCAATTTTTCAACTATCAATGGTTAACTAAGGCAGCTTTTGATATTGAACGTTCAAAATCTCAACTTTTTATCCACCTCTGGTTTGGCTATTCCATATTCTCCTCCTCCTCAAACACCCCCACCATTCCATGATCCTCATCCATCTACCTATGAACCCTCACTTTCTTATATCTGTGGCCTTCTCACCTCCTTAAGCACTCAAGTCAGTTCATTTCAACGTCGCACTAATCGTAAGTTAAAGCGACTTGAAACTCGTCAGGTGATTCTCTAAGAGGCTCTTAGCCTTGGCATGTCTACTTCGGCTCAGGTTCAATTTGCCAACCTTCAATCACAATATCCACTCGACTCATCTTTCGACAGTGATGAAAATGAAAATAGGGATGTTCGTGAGGACGAAGAAGCAAACGCAAATACTCAAGGTGCTGCCAATGAAGATGAAAGCTACGATGAGGATATTGACGACACGTTCGATTTCATTATGCAACGCCGTACTGGAGAAGAGGAAGACAGTGAGGCCACTGATGAAGATGCTCCTTCCAAACGCCAAAAGATTAAAAAGAGCTCCAAGAAGAAAAATGACTCGAATTAGTTCCTTTGACAATCTATTTTTCAGTTTTTGGCATTTCTCTGTTTTCTAGTTAGGACTGCTCTTAGATTTACCATCCTATGTATTCCCTTGAACTAATATTTAAGTTTTCTTCAGTTAAATATTTGAGCTTTTTTATTATGCATTTTTGCGCTATTTCTATTGAATACTTGCACGTTCTCAGGGAGAGCTTTGTTTGATGATGTCAAAAGGGGGAGTAGTAATCTATATTACAAAAACAATTGGTCATATCTGATTGTTTTTTTACAGTAGTAATCTCTATTGCAAAATGATTGGGCATATTTGATTGTTTTTACATAATTACTCCATGAAGGTTTGTCATCATCAAAAAGGGGGAGATTGATGTTTTCCAAACCTTTATTTGATGATGACATAAACACTAAACTCTGTAAATAAGTTTTTTGCGGGTCTATTATTTGTTTTGCTAGAGCAGGGTTTTCGGACGCACTGTACCGTCCGAACTATGTCAAGCTTCTCGGACGCATTCCACCGTCCGAACGAACAGGCAGAAAGAAGGATCCTACTGCTTCTCCAAACAGACGAACATGACCCTCCGAAGCTTCTATCGGACGATGGAACGGACGCATGCACAGACATCCGAACGAAGTTCTTCACCGACTGCATGAAAAACGAACGTTGTGTCGGACGCATCCTATCTATCTCGGACGTCCGAAATCCCAACGGCTACTTTTTGTGCATTTATTATTTAGCCCTTAGGAAGTAGTTGCAACCACCATTTATTGCTCTTATAAATAACTGCTTTGATACATTATGCCAAATAGTCGATGGAACTACCAGATAGTAAGTTCTTCTGTTTGGAGATGCACTAGGAGTACAAATTGGCTTCCAGTGCTTTAGAGAGAGACAGTGTGCAGTTTCGAGTGCAATTCAACTATGAGTGGAGTAACAGGCAGTACAAAAGTGTGAGGTTGTGAGTAAAATTCTTGGCTCAACTAAAAGAGTTTTAGTGTGAGCAAGAATCTCTCTACTTTGTAAAGATCATTGGCTCACCAAGTTGTGAAGCATTCTAGTGTTTTAATACATCTCAAGCTTGTTAGTTTTACAGTATTGATGATGTTTAAGAGTCCATCTCTTTCTTACTTTACTGTTTCATTAATTTTATCATATCAATTATTATTGGAAAAATCTTAATAAGATCAATATTTCTTAAAGTATTTTTTAGAAACCTAATTCACCCCCCCCCCTCTTGGGTTGCTTTGGGACCAACAAATAGTTATCCATTCTAATACGATCTTCAACTAAATATTTAGATGTTATTATTTTAAGATTTCATGAAAGTCAATATTTGTCTATACACTAGATTATGTATAACAAACTATTTATCTTAGGATAAATCATCTCAAGATTAATAATCCAAAAATGAGATATTCTATCTCATTCAACCCGTGAACCAAACGGACCAATAGACCACACCTCTAAACCTATTACCTAGACTATAGGTAATTATAGGTCTCGTTCGGTGCTTTTTTCCAAAAAAAAGTACTTTTATATGTTAAAAGTACATTTTAAAATATTTGGTACGTGTTATCCTTAAATTTAGTAATAGACCTTTGGTCTAAGAAGCACTTTTAGCACAAGTTAAAATTTGCCGCTTTTGGATTTAGCTTTTTTTTAAAAATAATTAAGGATAAAGTTTGATCATCTTATCAAAAATTTAGAATTGAATAAAGATAGAATACCTTTTAAAATTCAAAATCATATATTAGCAAATATAAAAAAGTACTTATGCAACTTTGCACCTAAAATAAAGATCACATCTAGATTACTTTTAAAAATCTACAAAGTATTTTGTGATAAGCAACTCCAACCCCAAAAGGGTCATAATTTGGCACGGAGCAACCATTAGTAGTTTCTCCACTTTTTATATAACTAGCAAGATCCTCTAGAATAATAATTTAGTATCTTTTTCATCAAAAATCTATTTGTTCAATCCCTAAAATTTTCTTTGAACCCTTAACTTTAACTCATCTAAATTAAGATATTTATCTTCACTTTTGTCTTAATTCATCTTTCCTATTGCATTTAAGGATGGTCAGCTTATCCTAATTAATATCTCGAAGGCTTAAATAACATTTCATAAACAAAACTAAAGGGGGATCGAAGTTTAAACTTAGAGGATAAAAACAGAACTTCTTTTACAAGAAAACATTACTAAAGGGTTCCAATGATACTAATTCATATAGGGTGGAACTTAAATAATACTCTTTTTTTTAAACCACCTCCCCCGGGTTTGAGTCTCCTATTATACTTTTTGGTGTAACACTTGTATGATACCAGTTAAATTTATGAAATGTGTCCCTCATTTAATATTTACTCATGGTAGGTTAGTATGTGTCACTCATTCAAGTGGTGTCATACGAGTGTCACACCAAAAGTATAACACCATAAGTGGTAATGCAAAAATTAATTGAATGCTCTAGTAAAACAAATATGTCTCCCTAAACGGAATAAAATTGAATATAAATAATGTACTGTTCTCTACTAAGTCTCAAAAAAAAATTATTAAGATTCAAAGATATCCACAGAAAATGATATCATTTTGAAATTATAAATGAAAAAATTATTAAGTATCTATGTAACACTAGGAAAAAAAATATGTTAAGGAAAAGTTGCATGTCTTTTCTTTTACTTTATACTATACACATATAAGTATAATTGAAACACATGCTACAATAAACCTGAAATTTACTAATTCAAATACTTTTATTGTTTGAAAATAGTCGGTTAGACCATCATTGGTCAGTTATGATGTGTAAAAATTATTAAGAATTCAAATAGACATCATTAGAGAACCGAATAATCTTCAATTTAATAAATTCTCTTGTACTGCTTGTTCTCAAGGAAAAATAATTATTAAAATGATCACCAATTAAAAAAAGGATTAAATCCCTTATATTTCTAGAATGAAATAAGGGTGACATATATAGGCCCACTCACCCTTTATGTGAGTACCATTTAGATATTTTATGATTTTAATAGATACATCTGCTATATGGTCACACGTATACTTATTGTCGACTCACAACCTGGAGTTTGTGAGATTGCTAACTCAAATAATTTGATTGATTATGATCACAAATTTCAAATTATGCAATCAAGAAAATTAGTCTTAATAATACTAGTGAATTCAGACATCTGATGATATCTATTGAACATCCTGAAGCCATGTTCAAACACAAAATGGTCTAGGAGAATTGTTAATCAAATGTCTCTAATCAATAGCTAAACCATTGTTTATGAGAACAAAATTATATATTTATGTATAAAGACATGCTATGCAGCAACACTTATACATATCAGGCCAACAAAAATATTTTAAATTTATCCCATTACAATTGACTTTTGGTCAGGAGACTAAGTTTTTCGTCTGAGAATTTTAGATTGTGCAGTATGTATTTTAGTTATTCTATCACAGCACACAAAGATGGGTCATAAAAAAAAGTTGGGAATATTGTTATGTTAGATATGAGTCTCCCTATATGATTAAAATATAACTTGAAATATTAAAAGGGGACTTCATTATGGCAGATTTGCCGATTGTAGTGAAAATATGTTTCCAACATCAGATGGAGAAGATAAGCAGTTGAAAAGAAAATTTGAATGAAATGAATTATCACATTTTGATCCTCATGAACTAGAAGTTCAAAAGATAATTCATTTGCAAAATATTGTGAATCAACTGCCTGATTCATTAACTGGCCTAAAATAAGTGAAATCTCATATACCAGCGAAATGCTCCAATTGGTATCCCAACAGGATAGCCTATTCATACAAATGACAACTGGCCATGCATAAAGTATGGTTGACCAATTGGTTCCAAATGATAAAAGTCCTCATCAGAGGAAAAGAGTAAATCATTAGATGTGGTCATATTTGGAGGCGAATGCTTCTAAAGAGGTCCTAGATGTAACTAATCATAAAAACTCCAAAAGTGGATCAAATATCCAAATCTAATAAAAACAAAAAGCACTTGATAAGTTATGTCACTATTGAAAAAGATAAAATCGAAAAGATATTGTTGTCGACAATATATTATTATTTATAATATCAACTGATATTTTGAATAGAAACCAAAAATCTTGAATATAAATTTGTCGAAGAATATCGACCTAGAAATGATTGAAAGACGCAATATAAGAAAATTTGCGTAACGACTTTGGACTTGTAGTCCAAATTCTTAAAGGTGTAGAGACGGTTGGATACATTAATCACGGGAGTCAAGAAGTTTTTAAAGCATGTAAAGTTTTCCGGAACATTGTTTAATGAAATTATAAAAATCCTTATATGAATTAGATTAATACAATCTAGGAGAATAAGATATAATCGTCTCAATGAGTATCTCTGGAATAAGAGTTATAAAAATAAACTAATTTGCCTATGTAGTTTCACAAAAGGAACAATATTAGAGTTTGTGATAACTACTATATATGTTGATGATATAAATATTATTTGAACTCTTGAAAAGCTTTATTAGAACTCCTGAAGAGGTTCAAAAGATAATAAATTTATGTAAAAGATCTTAGCAAAGGTCTATAGTTCGAATACTTATCGAATGAAATTTTTGTTCATCAATAAACTTATACCAAAAGGCATTAGAATGATGCTATATGGATAAAATACGTCCATTGAGTACTTCAATGGTTGTAAACTCGCTTGATGTAAAACAAACAAACAAACCAAGTCTTAATCCCACTAAGTAGGGTCGATTGCATGAATCCTACTACACCATTGCACTCCTTTTATGTCATGGACCATATCTTCCTCAATTTCTAGGTGGGCTATATCTTTCTTACAAATTAGTCACCAAATAAATTTTCAATCTTTCGGTACCCTTCTTATGTTGACTACTCTTTTTAAAATCTACTGTCTAATAGCGAAAATGCCCGTATACCTGTCTCTTATACACATCTAGATGTGTATTTCTCTCATTTTCGGGAAGTGGTGGAATAGATTGGAATTCTAACGAATATTCTCATTGTGTATCTTGTCCATCTTAGTGTACCCACACATCTATCTTAACAATCACATTTTTGCTCATGTGTGTAAGATTGCTTAATGTAAAAAATAACAATTTTTTTTTGTCCTCGTAAGAATGGTGAACTAAAGTTGAAGTACCAAGTACCATATCTCGCTTTAACATATATTGTAAATTTGTTAGCAAGATCTAACTCTTTGCCGATACAAAGATCTTAGAATGACAATTAAGAATATACTTTAATATCTTTGAGACATTATTGATATTAATCCACTTACTGAAATAATCACAATACATAAAATATGTAGTAAATATGTTTAGTTAAATTTATAAACTCAACATATCTAAAAGATATGTGGTTTAATATTATAAACGAAATTTCTAATGATATTATATGAAGCTAATGTTGAATATGTTGATTAGCTAAAGGGAGATTATATTAAAAGAGACAACATAAAACATATTTCTTTAAAATTTTTCTTCCCTCATGATCTTCAGAAAAATAATGAAATTGATATCCAATAAATTCCCTCATATAATGATCTAGCAGATTTATTCAAAGGTAATACCAACAATAACATTTGAAAAGTTAGTATGTAAAATTAAGATGCATCGTCTCAAGGACAGATACTAAGTGATATTTTCATGACGAGTAAAAGTACACACTATACTCTTTTTTTCTTGGCCATTTTTTTGTCCCAATGTATTTTTCTGACAAAATTTTTAATGATACAACATGCAAAAGTGTACTATATTGAATACACACTTTACTTTTTTCCCTTCTACCATAGTTTTTTTCTCACTGGGTTTTTTCTAATAAAGGTTTTTAACGAAATAGTAATTCAACGCGTATTCTTTAACACATGGACATCTAAGGAGGAGTTATGAATTCTATAAAGATAAATGTCCATTAATCTTCTCAAACACATCGTTTAATGTAATATTCATTCTCTTGAATTATATGAAAACTTATTGACTCCCGTGATTCATGTATTATATTAAATGTTTATTCATGAATCTGCTATCTTATAACTTTATAAATAAGAAACTTTAGTATCTCATTTGTAAGTTTTTTGTAAATCTAATAAAAATTAATAATATACCGTATTAGAAAATTTTCTATTAGTCTCTGTCTATTTTTCTATATTCATACTTATTATATTTTTTATTTTATTTATTTGTAATTAAATTTAATATTCTTGATTTAGTTTTATAACATGCATAATACTTTATTGGAACTTTGAGAGCTCTATGATAGTTTTCACTTTTCCCTAGTATGTTTACGTGTTTGCAGCAATGTCAGATTAATGTTTGCACTCAAGCATATCTAGATTTTTAGCGAATAGAACCACCAATTGTCACACCACACTCACAAACACCAACACCAACACAAACACAGACGCAGACGCACACACGCATGTGGAATTTAACTTAAAAAGGAGAAATTACGCACCTTCCCACATCACCGGGCTTGACCAAGTCTGCATTTACTCTAAGACATGGAACGGAAGCTGCAGTTTTAATCATTTTAGGAGCCTCAACTACTACTATGGGAGAACCTATTCCAAGTTTGGAGCCCTTCGAAACCAACTTCATATCTTTCGATGATTCTCCCAATTCACACTTAGCAGCTGATTATATAGTGGCATTTTATGCTGCTATATTTGGATGATGATGAATTAATATTAATGGGGCTTGAACAAGAATATTTTGGCATAGAGGAAGCTAAAAAGGCCATGGTGTGGCTAATGAGTACTGCGAGGAAATTGGATAATGTGCTTGTGGTTCTCAGTGCTTTTCTTTTGAATTTCTATTTGATGGGCGACTTGCTAGTTTGGAAACAACTGCTCGTTCTTGGGCAAATCATCTAAATAGTACTTCAATTTTTTTTTAATTAAATTCATTATAGTTTTTTAACTTAAATTTTAGACGATTTAATCCTTTAATTGAATATTTGTACTTATTCGATCCCTGTTTGATTGTACCATTTAAAATACAGGGTTTTATCGACTACGGCGCCGCCTATAATCACACTGGTCACCACCCAAAAAATACAAAAAAAAATTAAGTTTTAGACTGTGCAGTTACATATGAACCAATTGACTGCAAATATTTAGTAAATGGGGTAAATCAGCAACCAACTTGCACATTAGGTGAGTTGAATACCAAGTACTTGCTTAGATGTGAGGTTGTAATTTGAAATCCATTGCATTCTTAGGATAGGGGTTAGATTTTCTAGTCTTCTTGGCCCAATTGAGCCTTCCCCATTCCCTTGAGATAGGAGTAGATTATAGATTGTTACCGATTGAAAAAAAAAAAAGAAGAACGAGTAAATCAGCATCTAAATTGAAATTGAGAAATTATTTCGATTTTAATGAAGGAATATTGGGATGAGCTAAACAAAACCCTCCCCCCTCTTCTCTCTCCTCTCTCACTATTATGAGTGTTCAAACCCAATTCAAGCTGAAAAATCAACCCAACCCAATCTAACCCAAATGAATTTAGGATTAAATGGGTTGGGTTATCGGATTTTGGGTTATTTGAGTTGGATTACTCGAGTTTGGTTAGGTTGGGTTGGGTTGGGTTGGGTTATTTTTTAAAACCCAAAGAGACCTGGTAATCCAATAAAGTTTAATTTTATTTTTTAATTTTTATTTTTGTCCTAATTATTTCATCTAATTTATATTTTTTTCTTTTCATTCTTGAAATAACATATAATTTATCATATTGTGTATTTTTTCCTTAATTATTGATCTAGGCCATTTATTTTTGACTAAATATATATTTTTTTATATGAATAATCTTGCAATATTAGATTTTTTATAATTCTTTTTAATTTAGATTTTTAATTCTAATAGATCGAAAACCCGAGTAATTGGCCCAACTAATACTTGGGTTGGGTTTACTAGGATCGTTATATTAATTGGGTTGGGTTGAGTTTTGTTTTTTAACTCAAAAATTGGAAAATATAAACTTGAAAACTCAACCCCTAAATACCCCTACTCACTATGCTTGGAGAAAGAATATGGATATTTGAATTGATATTTGAGGTCCTAATTATTTGGTTATTTTCTACCGTGGATATTGTCATACAGTACTTCACACTTTAGTTAAGTGAAAAAAAAAAAAGGGAAAGGGTTAACTACAGTAAATCACTTTAAAGTTTAGAGGGTTGTTTTGTATTAAACCCCTTCATGTTATTTTTTTCTCACTTTACCTCTTTAATTGACAGTCAAATGTAACTCTACCGTTAGTTTTTTCAAAAAAACAAATTTACCCCTAAAGGTCAATTACAGTAAACCCCCTTAACATTTAAGCGATATTTCACTTTACCCCCTCAAGTAAGTTTTGTAACATTTAATACATTGGGATACAAATAAAATTCAATAATTTGTCAATATTGTTAATTTTATTTAAATATGTTCCAAATCTAATTAATATTCTAGATGTGTATAAGAGACAGTACTTTTTTCAATATTTAAAATTTCAAATTTTGTTGAAATAATTAATTTTAAAATTTTTAATGAATTATTAAATATAATTAATGAATTATTTTAAAAGTTTTTATATAAATTAAGAAAGTTACTTTGTCTATTTTAGGTATTAGCTAAATTATATTAATAAAGGAAAAAAGTAAGAAGAAAATCATTTTAAATAAACATAAAAAAAAGCAAAAAAGAATTAAACTAATATAACTTTGATAGATGGTTATAAGTCTCGTATATTAAAATTTTATTTTTACATGAAAATAAAATATTATAAAATGACCGAAAATACCGATAGTGCTAGGAAATTTTTATATTTAAAATTTTTCACAAATATTTTTAAAGAACCACTGGTGTTGGTGGCGTCATTATATTTTTAGTTGTTTTGACAATATTTTTATTTTGATTAATGACTAAAGTAGGTTAATTGACACAAAAGTAGAATTAGGGACTAAAATGACAAATATAATAAACTTTAAGGGGTTAATTTTATATTTTCTTGTAGTGTTTAGGGGTAAATTATCTTTTCTGACTTTTTAATAGTCAAATTGTTGACAAAAGGGGTAAAGTGAAAAAAATTAACGTTAAGAGATTTAGTATAAAATAATCCAAACCTTAAAAGGATTTATTGTATTGAAAGAATTACATTGGTACACTGAATTCACATCTACAGGCGTTCAAGTTAAAAATATTTTTGGTACTTTGCGGTACAACTGTGTAACCACAACTCGCAAGCAAGGGCCAAGCAGGATATATAGAAATTAAAAGGAAGATGGAGTATAAAACGATTTACTATCTTATTGTCTTAACTAATCTCTAGATGATTGGTACGTGTACTCTGACTTATAAATATTATGATGAAAAAATATACATATCAAATATATAAATTGTGAGATAGAAAATTAATACAAAAAGTAAAATAGAAAATCCTTTACCATATCAAACTATTTGATTCAATTTAGTTCTCTACAAACATGTTTAAAATTGTGCCAACAGAGAATTCTTGTTTGTCTGAAAAAGAAAATTGATATTACTACCCTAAGAGTTTATTACATATTTAAACAATTTATGGTTGTAATACTTTAAGATTTTTTCACTAGTGAATGCTAATTTGCCAAAGAAAAAGTGTTGTTTGAAAAACTAGTTTTCAAAACTTTATACCCATGGTTTGGATAGAGCCTATATCCATTATTTTTCAAATAATATTTTGTAATTATTGTTTGATACATTTTTTAATTAGTGTTTTATCTTTTACATATATCACATATTTAAAGTTACCAACAATATTTATTCGGGTTAATTACAATTTGCTCTTTATAAAATTGATTGTATCTTAATTTGCCTCTAAGAAAAATTTATATGCTTTTTACCCCTTCTGACTAATAGTCAAAACAAACCTAGTCAAAAATTTGGGAGTGGTGTGAAATTACTAAATTGCCCTTGTATAATTTTACGTCAGTTACAATTTACCCCTGTATTGGTACAAAATTACATTTTACCTCCTATAATTCCTAAAATTTTCACTTTATCCCTTGTAAAGTAGATCAAATGTCCAATGAGAAATTCTTAAAAACGATTTCTTTGTTGTTTTGCAAGTCATCAACATGTTATCAATTTGTCATCATCCTTGTGATGATTTTGACAGACTGTTTAAGCATTTTCGAATTAAAATTAATGTAAGTTAGGTTTTTAGTGAAATTATTACTTTATTTTTATTTATAATCTTAAAGAATCATATTGATGTAACTTTATATGAGATTTATACCTATTCTAAACATGTATAAGGTGATATCGTTATTATGGGTCTTCTATTATTCTGCATTTCTCCAGTTATTTTCAATTAATTGAGTTGCTATAATTATAATCATACTCGAATTTTAGTCATGATTATGACTGTAGTAACTAAACTAGTCGAAAATGACTAGAGAATCGCAGAACAAGAAGAGACCCATGATGATGGTATCATCTTATACGTGTTTAGGACATATATAAATCCCACATAAAGTTACATCAATATGATTTCCCAGGATTATAAAATAAAAATAAAGTAATAATTTAATTAAAGACCTAATTTACATTAATTTTGAATGACTATGAAAATTTTCAAACGTTTCATTAGAAATCGTCATAAATATAATGACAACTTGATAACATGTTGATTGACTTGCAAAACAACAAACATCGTCAGAATAAGAAATTCCTGTACATTTGATCTACTTTTACAGGGGTAAAGTGAATATTTTAGGAATTATAAGGGATAAAATGTAATTTTATATCAATACGGAGAGTAAATGGTAACTAATCTTAAAATTATACAAGGGCAATTAAATAATTTGACGCCATTCCCTGAACTTTTGATTAACGGTTTGCTTTGATCGTTAGCCAGAAAGGGCAAAAGTTATATACATTTTTCTTAAGGGGCAAGATATAATCAATTTTATAATGGGACAAATTACAATTAACCCTATTTATTCTAATAATATTACAAATAATATCTCGAATAAAATGATAGAAACATTCATCAAATAAAAAAGAATAATAATATTTTTATATAAGTTAAACATTTTTTTGATATCCTAATTCATACTCTTTAAAAATTTCTGATCGAGCAACATAATGAAATTCTTTTGTTGATTAAGTACTTTTAACTGATAATAAAATAAAATTCAAGTATTAAAATTCACATCACTATAGTTCTCTTTTTGAAAAAGAAAAAAAAAAAGAAAGTGTACCACTTTTTAATTATAAGCATCAACACTTCCAACTTAGTGGACTCCATTGAAAATTGACAAAATTTTGAAGAAATCCAGCAATTGCCTGTGTCGGTAGTAACAGACGAAAGCAGAGTTAACAAAACAAAAAAGGAATTCCCAAAAAAAGGGTTCATCTCCATTCAATCAAGTAAATCAAGAATCCCACTCTCATTCACACTTCTTGATCTGTAACTCCTCCATAATCCCCACGTTTTCTCACCCCAAACAAATTCAAAACAATCCCTTAAAACCCCGGTTTAAAAAAAAAAAAAAACCATTTTTCCAAAAAAACTTCTATAAAAGAGACAGGAAAAAATGGCTCTAAATCATGGAGGATCACCATCTTGCAAACCGTGCAAGAATCTTGAAGGCAGGATTGGGGCTAATGGCGATTTTTTTAGCAGGCTATATATTAGGCCCTCCATTATATTGGCATTTCAAAGAAGGCATAGCAGCAGTCAGCCGTTCATCTTCATCTTCTTCTCCTTCTTCTCCTGCTATCACTTGCCCTCCTTGCCACTGTGATTGCTCTGCACAGCCTCTTCCATCCATTCCGCAAGGCAAGTATTTTCTATATGCTTTGATGGGTATCTGTAGATCTGATAGATCTCTTTGATTTAGTTGCTTATTTTGGATATTAAGTTGGTTTTTAAGTAGAATGATCGAGCCATTATAGGAAATTGGGATATTTCAGGTGAAGAAATGATTTTTTTAAATTTTTAATTCTAGTTTTTGGGATGATCACATAGTTATTTCGCTGATTTAACCATATGGGGTGTGTTTGTTTTGGTGAAATGTATAGGGAATTTGCTATACTTGATGAATATTAAATGTTTTTAAATTGTAGGTGAATGATTATGTATGCATTTCCTTGATTTTTTTTCTATATTTATAGCCTAAATTTGGACAGTAAGCTACATTGCGGAGGGTGGTGTATGTTTAACAGAAAATTTGTCCTGATGTGTTGAATTTACTTCATGCTATAACTTCTGGGGCCCTAGTTATGATATCTTAACATATGTAACGTGGCTGGATTATTATGAAACATTTTCATTATTTCTGTACAAGGTTTTATCTGTTATGCCTTTTTATGCATAACAATGGATTCTTGTTTAAGAATACGCTTTGCTGGTGTATCTTGTTTGCAAGCTTAACATCTAGATTCTACTAGTGAAAAAGGCAAGTTGTCTAGCGCTCCAAGTTTTGGTTAGCAGAGAGTCCTTTTTCTGCATGGTGCTTAAAGCTCAATTCTGGTAGCCTTCAACCATTGTCACTCACTAGTCTTGAAATTTTTTTTTTTTTTTTTAATATAGTTGACTATCCTTATCTCTTCTTTTCTTTATCAATCCTGTTCATCAACTGATTATAGTTCTTGACCAAAATTCCGAGCTTCAGTCTTTAATGACTTAGTTAACCTGCTTTAAGTTTGAACTTTGCTTAGTTACTTTCTCTACATATGCATGCCAAACGAAATGATTGATTACCTCACTGACACAAACTATGTGATGACATTATTAGGTTAGCCAAAAATGATAATTTGTTGAATCCATTGCTACTGCATTTCTGATTGAGTTTATTGAGTCCGTGTTGCAGATACTTCTAGTCTTATACATTTAGATATGCACTTTGCATTCATTTTTTGGCTCTGAATTCTTCCTGTCACTAGTGAAAAAACAAAGAGAAAAATATTTGTTCTTTCTCTCTTATTTGTTTCTGAATTGCATTGCAATGACGGACTATATGCTCTTGGAGAATCCCCATAATGACTGTGGGACATAAATGTATTAAGCATCACATTTTCTTTTCTATTTAAGTCGAGGATTCAACGGGAATAGCACTTTGATTTAGCAGAAACTTACTTACCTTTGAATATCCTCTAGCATTTATTGCAATACATGGAGAGTACATTTGCTAATACTGTAAATAGACAGTAAACTTATGCGGCCTGGGATTGTTGGCAAGCAAATTAATCTAGTTCTGCATTTGGAGAATGATTCATAAATTGTTAAAACTATTTGATGATCGAATTTCATTCTTTGGCCTTATTCTAAAATGTACTCTTGCATTCTTGTAACTCAGTGTTTTTAAAAGTTTTTGCTTTCAAAGCTTATATGATTGATAGTTATGCAATTGGTTTTCTCCTGAAAAGTGTTACAAGGATTGTGGTACAATTTGGTACGTGGTACAGGTAGGGGTATGCGGTACGGGACTTTTCCCGGTGCCTGGTATGAGGGGTGGGTGTAGTCAGTTTGCTGTTTATGATCGATATTTGCTATGCAAGATCACTATGCATAAACTTCAAAAAAAATTATGAAGCATAATTGCATAAGAAGCAATAGCATAAGTTAACTGCATGACTCACAACACAAACTAGAGCATTGTATGGATTTGACAATATTAAAGAAAAACAAAACATAATCATAAAATATCCAAATAATAAAACCCTTGCTATTTCAGGTTTGAACTCCCTATTTTTATTCTCTCAATACATGCTACTATGCTTTTTTTTTGGCTTACATGTTTAATTTAAAATGCCATTTTGAGCTTTTTGGGACGTAAGGAATATGAATGATCCATGTAATACTAGTCCTGACTCTTGACATGCAAGGTTAGCTTGAATTCTACAATATTTCACTTCATGTTTATTAGGAGTACCTGTATATTCTCCCTGTTTTTCTTATTTCTCTTTATAATATTTATTGGATTAATCTTTTGTACACCGTCAGTGTAGAAATTTTTCTACACCATTGGGTTTAGATGCATGCCATGTGTGTATTGTTTGAATTTCAAATGTCACTTTTGCACATGTGGATTCATCCACCCGTGATGGTGTAAAAAAATTTCTACACTGACGATCTGTCATGAAAGATTCTACTATGTTTATTCCTCCAGACTTTATACTTTTCAGTATTTTAGGTACCTGCTGCTTGTAAAATTAAATCAAGTGAATCTTGCCATTTACTTTTAATTGTGTAGTGTCTCTTATACACATCTAGTTAAAGATTTCTTACGTTGATAATGTAAACCTACATGGTGCAAAACATGAGCAATAATTCCTTTGCAGGTCAATTTTTGGATCTCTGTCTATTTTTTTTTTACACTTTTGGATTTCATATAACATACCTCTCTTTATGGTTCTAGGTCCGCTTCTAATTTTATGGGTCTTGTGGATGGCATTTTTACTTCTATGCTTTTTCGGATTATCTATTGAGTGCCAACTTTGAAATGAGAGATGAGTTTGGGCATCCCAATTTTTCTTGTATTGCCTTAGTATCGGCAATAAAGAGTGCCTGACATGTAGTGTGGGGTATTTTGAAGTTTTATTTTATTTTCAAGGCATGGATATTTAGGCAGAGGGATTGAATCAGTTGTCAGAGACTCTCAGCTAAAAAGGGTATAAGAATAGACATGAGCAACTTAGATTGCCTTTGGTGGGTTGTTTTTGAAGGAAGAAATGCTGCTGGAATTGGATTTGAGGCCTTTTTAAGCAGTCCTCATTTAATTTTTATTTAGTTTTCTAGTAGCTTGTTAAAACCCCTGACCTTAACATGATTTAGTAATCACTCTATGAAAGGAAATTGTTCTTTAACAAAATAAAGGAAAATAAAATCCACATTTTGTATTGCGAAATGCATATTATAAAGTGTGATCTGATGATGTTTGGCTAAGATTTTTCCAAATTATGTGTTCTTAATTGATTCTTCTCGAGATAGTTTTTCATTGAATATGGATTTTTTTGGGGTTGAATGATTTGTCTTTTCTAGAATGTCTACGACTTATTGGACGTGGTTTTGTCTCTATAGTTGTTTATCTGCAAATAGATGGTAAGAGTGGTAGATGACATTTGTTTTTCTGAATCCTTAAAACTGTAAAACACCCATCTCATCTAGGTGTAAGGGGCCAGATCTTCTAGACTATCCAGGTATGGGTGACAACAGTGTCTGGTGATATCATTGCTTAGATTTCCATATTATGTTTAATTAGATTCAGTTTCTTCTCCTTGAAACTGTATTCTTGCGCACTAACCTCACATTTTAATTTATTTAAAAAAAAAACACTGAACTTGGACCCTGAATTGTTATTTTTTCCCGTACCAGTATATTTGCACTATTTCTTTTACCGCACTTCACTACTTTCTAATGTTCTGTTTCACAGATTGTGCAAAGCATGATCCAGATGTTAGTGAAGAAACAGAAAAAAATTTTGTAGAACTTTTGTCTGAGGAATTAAAGCTGCGGGAAGCTGAAGCTTTGGAAAATCAGCAGCGTGCTGATATGCAATTGCTCGAGGCCAAGAAGATGACCTCGCAGTATCAGAAAGAGGCAGATAAGTGCAATTCCGGAATGGAGACCTGCGAAGTGGCAAGGGAAAAAGCTGAAGCGGTTTTAGTGACACAGAAGAAACTCACTGCCATGTGGGAGATGGCGAGGGCTCGTCAAAAAGGATGGAAAGAAGGAGCTGCTAAGTCTCGGAGTCGAGCAAATGTACAGGCCATGTAATCCTAATGGCCCTCATAGGATCTTAATTGGATATCTTGCCTCAAAATTCATCTTCTTGAGATGGTGGAACTCTCCACATTCAGAGGCCTGAGCATAAAGTGAAGCATTAGGCTTATGAATTTCCACATGTTATGAAGTTTACTGCCTATTTACAGTATTAGCTCCTAGAAATGATTTTGGTCGTTTGAAGCTGACCATCCACTATGCTGTAAAGCAAAGCCTTATAGGTTCCACAATATAAGTTATTTGTTGATGTTTCCACTTATAAGGTGTCTGAGATGATTGCGATCATGTTACTACCAAATTTTCGCTTTGGGATAGTTTTAGATTGTTACATCTGCAATTTATGAGTTCGATGATCTTGATGTTTCCTATAATCGACCCCGGTTTGACAGTATTACGTTAGTATCATGGCAGACCAAATTTATTAATGGATTTGTGATCCAAAACAAAACTAGGCCATTTTAATGTTGCAAGCAATCGAATTCAAATGAAGGCAAAGAAAGAATCTGTGCTAAATTGCATCTTTAACTTGAGCAAAAACTGATGAGTTTTCGTTGTCTCGAGATTCGAATGCCTCTTTCAACCCAGCGAAGTCAGTTAATGTGCATGGTAACTACGAAGGTGTGGGGGGATTGAGATTTTGTTTTCCTGTTTAGACGTGCAAAGGTGTAAAATCTTTCTTGCGTTCCAGCGGCTGTGTTGTTGTGCAATAGGAATATACTGATAGTTACAATCATGTTTGTCTGAATGGGAAAGACTACTTCAGTTCCTTATATTTAGAATATATACTAATTTATCTCTTATTTATCACAAAAATCAATTTGACCTCCAATTTTTAAAAGAATTAACCAATTTAAGGTTTATAATGAAAATTGTAGACAAAATTATAGAGTCATTAACAACACATCTACCATAGGTTAATGGTAACGTAGCTGATTTGCTTTTTCTAATTTGTTTATAATTTTCATCACAAGTCCTAGATTAATTAATTTTTTAAAGATAATGGACCAAATTAGCATATTGTGATAGATAAGAAATCAAATTAATGGATACCACAAAGATAAGAAAGTAAATTGATTTTTCCCCAGGCTCAAGAGTACTATTAGCATCACATATTGTACTTTTCATTTAAGTAGACCGTACTTATAATCTTAATCGAGAGTTTTGATGTTAACATATAATTGACTAAAAAGTAAAAGGGTCAATTTTGCATAAAATATAGGGGTTAGAGAGTATAGATATATGTGTCACCCCATACAAATTTCCACCTTCCTATCTTTCATTGGCGTAAATACCATCTCGTGGAAATTGAGGCACAAGAAAAGTTTGGCAGGTTAGAGTAACGGCACCATAGTTACTCAATACGTGATATGAGTATAAAAATATAATACGTTATTTTTTTTTAACAAATATATATATATATATATATGTGGTACTAGTATTAATATCTAATACAATATACAAGTACGAACAAATTGAATTGATATGTGATACGGAAGATCACCTCGCGACTATGAACGGGACAAATGATGAAACGGAATGCGTCAACATTCCTAGAGAACTCGGGGGATGAATGATGAATCTGTTAATGATTTTGATAAACTTGTCCGTCATTCTTTAAATTAATTTGGCCTTTGTTTAGGTCGGTGGAAGAATTATTTAATATTGTTAGAACTTATAAGTTTCCAATATGCAAGTTCTTGGACATCATTGCAGTGAAACAGAATGGTTTGACGAATATGTCACCTTTTGCATCCAAAAAAACTGAGCAGTATGCAGGTGTAACAGTGGTTGCAGTCGTTGCAATGGTAATTCGTGTTATTTTGTCTGTCATTTTCACTTTAAAGGAAAGAAAGAAAAGCAGAGGAAGCTTGAGAAAATTGCTGGAGGATTACAAGGCTCTGAGACCTACGCGATTTTCTTATGCCGACACCAAGAAGTAAGATCACAGATCAATTCCAAGTACAAATTAGCCTCGGATGTTATGAACGGTGTACAAAGAGAAGCTCTCAAATGATTTTCTTGTTGCAGTGAAGTTCTTTACCAGATGAAATGGCGAAGAATTCGTCAATGAGGTATGTATAAAATGGCAAATTAATTTGTGCATTTAATAATTATTACTGAAGGTAAAAAATTATCTTTTGCCATATTGTTGGATGAGGAATAGAAAAATCACGGTTTCTACTAGAGAGTAAACTGCTTATAAAATATATTTTGTGTACTAAAATACAACGCATCCTAATTCAAAGATGATAAGACAACGTATAATGCGCACGAATCACGTTAGAAAATGCTTTGAAATAGTGACCTCAACCTTTATGTTAAGTATTAAAAAATATGGTTTTCATTTAAAATTAATTGGTGATAAGTGGAGTGATTCAAAAACTTATTAATTAGTTTAAAATCTTTTAACTAGTCGATGTGAGATTTATATTTTAACACCTTTTCTAACACCTCCTCACACGTGACTTGAATTGGATGGGAAACCTGTTACACGTGGGTCAGAAATAGATTGGACATGAAATTCTATTACACGTGAGTAAGACGTAAAAGAGTCATTGGAAGGGGTTGGACAGAATTCAAAACACCTATGGATGGATAAAAAAAACACTCTAACTCTTATACCATATTCAAGAACGTGAATTTTCATCTCAAAATCAATTGATGATAAATAAAGTAATCCAAAAACTTATTAATTAGTTCAAAATATTTTAATTAATCGATATGAAATTTATATTTTAATACCTATTAACACTAATAATCAATTCGGAAGACTCACAAATCTTGCAAAATACCATCTCCACATATATATGTATATATAAGTAGCATCTATCATAATAGATGTTTTACATCAATACTTTTCCATAGTCTTACTTTGTTAACTAGCCTTCTTGACAGCAGTAATTGAGCCAGAAGAAATGGTAACTGAATCATACCTTTGGAACATGTTAGCATCAAAAACAAAGAAGCAGTGACAGGCACATAATCCTTAGCAGGACATTGTTTGTTGGCTTCACTAGGTGACCCTGTCTGTGGGCCATTAGACCAATAAAGATAATTTAACAATTCCTTACCCTCCTCTTGTGTAAAAGAGACAGGCTCAAAATTTTCAGGATTATCAAACACCTTTGAATCCCTCATCACCAATGGCTGATACCCACAAAGAAGCTCACCTTTCTTGATCTCATACAAAGAATCATGTGAAAGAACTTGAAATCTTTCCTAGCTCTTGCATATTGCAAAGGAACAGGAGGGTTAATTCTCAAAGTTTCATAAACAAAGGATTTTACTAACTCCATTTCTTTAACTACTTCAAAGCTAAGCTTTGATGAATCTGTTCCAATTTTTTCTCTGACTTCACATCTAGATGTTCTCTTGAATCCCATCATTTTTGTCGTCCGCGAGGCTGCTAAAGAGACTATTGAAGAATATAGAGAAGTGAAAAGCATTAAACTCCCCGAGTACAATAGAAGATTATGAACTGTTTCTTTTACAGTGAGATTGAACTGAGTTTCACCTCTTTGTATTGCTTCTGTGCCTTGTTTCTCGACGAACTCGACGAGCTTGTTGTAGCCACCTTTAACGAGCCAAAAAGGGTATGCAAAAGAGTGGAGGAAGATTTCTTCTAAGGGTTGGAAAAGACCAACTTTGACAGTGGGGAGGAGCTGAAGAGCAATCCAAGAATCGAGCATGGTAAAACCTGATTTTGAGATTTCTTCGGAAGTTGAGGTGTCTGCTCCAGTAATGCATTTTGTGAGGAAACTGAAGAGGAATTGTTGTAAAGGAAGGAGGACAGCGGCTGAGCCAGATTTTGAGATGTCTGATTCAATTGTTTCCCACATTGTGTCCAGCTTGCTCACCATTGTTGGCACCCATATAGATGAGCTTCTTTTTAGGGTGTCTATTGTAAAGTTCTTGAGCTGTCAGTGTGATTAAAGCATATGTTTAAAACCACATACCTCTATCACCATAACGACGATAAAAACAATAATAATAATAGCAGATTATGCTGATAAAATTCTTGAACTATACGTCATAATTAGTTGTAACCAGTAAAAGTTTCATAAAATTATCAAAGAGATTGTTAAAAATTTCATTGTCCAGGCTCTTCAGCTTTGTATATAGGGAACTTGTACATTTTCTAGGACCCCGAGAGAATAACATTTTCTATTTCATCAGATTGTGAAAGGATATCCATTGAACATCTCATGTTATATGATATATCTTTTAATTGCTGATAAGGTGGTCACATCTTGTTTAGAAAATTTAGGCTCATACTGCTCACAAATTCTGAATACGACTAGTGTGTTTGACAACGACCCAAACGAATCTTTAAATTTATAGATCCTTAAAATTGATCAATGAATTTCTTAGACATTAGCTGAATGAAGAAACACAAGATTGGAAGAACTTAAGGTTGGAACATTGGAATTTACGTAACTTAAAATGAATACATTACATTAAACTTATATATAGGGAACTTATACATGGCTGGTGGAGCTGTATATGCAGAATCAGCCTAAGAGTAGTCCTTTTGCTGGCATGAGTTCTCACTAGCATCACAATTATAAGACATTTTTTGATGAATAACAATTATAAAGAATGTTGAACTATAAAGTTACGAGATTATGTCCTGAAATTACCATGCAATGGTCACAGGAAGTCATTTGAAAAGAAAAAGAAATTTAATAATTTAATTCTCTAGGACCCCGACCTGAGCGAATATACATTTTCTATTTCATCAGACTGAAAGGAAATCCACTTAGGAAATTATACATACCACTTAATTTTTTATATAGGGAAATCCACGTAATTTTATAGAAAATATTAGGTTCGTACCACTTAATAAGTCTGAATATGACTAGCTTGTTTGACAACCCAAACAAATCTTTAAATTTATAGAAAATATTATAGTACAAAGTGGTAAAAAAAAATCATGGTATAATGTGAGAAATGGTAACAAGCCTTGGATACAAAAAAGAATTAATCTAAAGATAAATTGAACACCAATTTGGAGAAACAAATGTATTGCACAAGGATGAAGTTTAATTAGGGATCATCTCCGGAGTATTTGATTTCCATCAAGGTAAAGACACTTAGTCTATTTGTGTTTTTTTGACGACTGAAAATGAGGAAAAATGAGAATATGGTGAGTAACTATGCATGTGAATGATCTTTTTGAAAATGAGATCTTGTGCTATGTAGCTTGCATGTTGTTTAAGACCAGGCAAAAAGCCAGCTTGGCTCCAGGGTGAGTAATTGCCCTTCCTCAATTTTGAAAAAATTACAAACCAAGACTTATAAATTTTTTTATTTTAATAATTTATTCACATTTGCTTCCCCTGAATTTTTTTAAATTTTCTTTTTTCTGTATGTTACCTCCAATTTTTTTCCAAAATTCTCTTTATCCTTTACATTATTTCCTAGTGAAACTAAATGTTTACCATATTCTACAAAATAAATAGATAAATAACTGTGGTTAATGTCATAATATAGAAAAATGGAGAGTTTGAAAATTTTTAAAGTTAAATACAACAACACAATATTACATTATTGTTGATCCGTACAGACGACTAATGACTGCATTCCCTACTATTGGGGTGTTGATTCTGCTCTTGTTTAAGCCTCTCGGATAAGGTATAGTGTGTAATTTATGTTTAGTATGTCGTTTATGTTCATAAGTGTGAAATTGAAGGTTGGAATTAAGTTCATATACACATTAATGGTTGTCAACAATTGTCATGTTGTACTTAAACATTTTTCTAATAAACTTGGCACCCTAATTCTTCCTACTTGCTATTTCAATCCTACAGTTACCAAAGTGATGAAATTTATTACACAAAGTATTAGTGTATAAAGTGGTAAAATTTTTTTTTTTGAGGTTTAATCTAGAAAATAGTAATAAGTTCGGTGCAAATAGGATTATACCCTATGTATGTTCTTACTATTTTGGATGTCCTACATAATTTGACACTACTGTATAAACAAAAGACCCAGCCTTTTCACAACTACTAAAAGAAAATACAATGAGAATAGTTGGACTACTAACATTTAGTTTGCACTCATTTTTCACGAAGAACGAGGTAATGGCTCATTTCCTTTTAACCCATTTCGGGACTCATTTTGACGTAAATCAGTACGAGGATCAGATATCCTTTTCTACTCTTGACATAATTTATATCTTAATTTTAATTAAGATATTTTTTCAATTAATAAATTAAATAATTAAGATGAAATCAAAATATTAATAAGGATTTTAAACCAATTTGTCAAGATTTATTTTATCACTAATCCCATATGAAGGGCTTAAAGTCAAAAGCACATTTGTCCCAATCACTCAATGACAGTAACAAAAGTAAAGGAAAAAAAAAATAGTGACCAAAAAATACACAGAGTAAGAGAGAAATGGATGGACCTGTGTATAAAGATCAGCCATCCCAATTGAAAAACAGCTCAATAATACCAGAAAAGAAAAAGAAGAAGCAAAGACAAAAACCAAATTGTACATCGCCATGATAGCAAGCAGCTAAGATATTTGTTTAGCAATCTGAATTCGTCACATATTATGATTTTTTAGTAAGTTTGTGCCAATATACTAACATGCAAACTACAGTAGTACGAAGCTAGTAAAGGTTTTCCTTCTTTTCTTTCTTTTTTTTTTTTAGTTTATTTTTTGGGTTCCATTTGGTGGTTAAATTGGAAAGAATGCACAAATCCTATTGCTGAGTGTACATAGACGATCAACTGACTGACAAAAAATGTATGTAAATTGATGGATAAATTTATGTTTCGCATCGTTGTTAAAAAAGAACTCGATAATCATCTTAACCAGTATGAAACTTTAAAGGCCTCATATACAACTTGTCGTATATAATAAAGATATCGCAACAATTCGTTAGATATTAGTTCCTGTCTCATACAAATTAATTTTTTTTTATTTGTTCCAAATTATTTATTTAAATAAAGGCTAATTTTACCTAATTTACCATTCATACAAATTATGTAAAATAACATTAAAGTTATGTTAGAGTATTCTGGCCTTTCACAAATTATTTTAAATTTTAAAACTCCAATACTAACTAACAAATTTTGAATTTGAATATAAAAAAATGTGTTATTAATTGGTTAAATATCAATTTCTCTTAAATTGTATGTCAGATTAATCATACCAAATAAATTAGGACACCGGGAGTATATATTTTTTTTCAAACATTTAAGACTTTTAGAGCTGATTTGTAAATAGGCCAGAAAAGTAGATATGTCTGAGGTATTAGACAGACAATCCTATGCGTCCATTATCTTATTTTTTCTAGGGACCGTTTGATGAGCGGTTTGTTTTTATCAAGGAAATAGTTGGAAGAAAGAAGGACAATCGGTGAGCTAACAAAATTCTTATTACTACAGCAATTTTTAATGAAAATTGCAAATTGTCCTCAAACTAGTCAATGTAACTTCTCGACTAAAACGTATGGGCCCTACCCTACCTTTTATCCCTCTTCTAGATTGTTAAGAGACATGACCGGTGTGATTTGGCAGACAAAGGCGGAGGCAGCCGGCGACGTAGCCGAGGTCGCTGCTCAAAAATATATTTCCTACATCCGATTGGTAAGAAACTATACACAGGACTCAATTTTTTCACGTAGATAATAAATTTGTGCTCAAAATTTACCTAAAATAATTAGAGAATCACCAATCAGATAAAAAGTAGAGGCAAGTTTTCTGTTATTTTCTTTACCAGGTCCAAAATCAATAAACATAATAGAGCCTGGGGAAAGATTGGAACTTTATGGACCATTTTCATCAATGAGGCACATAATTTGGGAAAATCAAATTATCAAACCCATGATGCTTAGGAATTTTGGCAAGAAATCTGGGGAGGATTTCAATGTTGACATGAGGTCGTGACTGTGACCAGTTCGAGCATGTGGAAGGGAAAGAGTTTGCTGGGTTCCGGTTGAGATTTGAGCAGTAGTGGTGATTGCGAGATGCAGAAAATGGAATTGATGATGCATGGAAGGGGCCAAACTTAACCAAACGTCTTCTTCTTCCTTTTCAAATTTTTTTTTTTTTTTATCGCAATAGAGTGAAAAAAAAAAAACTTTCTTTTTCTGCGATTATCACTCATGGGCGCCCATCATAGCATCATAGAGAAACAGTGAAGTTTATTGCCAGATAAAAATAAGGGGGTGGTGGTGAGGAGAAAGATGGGAACAGAACTGAGATAGCCAACTCTTATACACATCGAAAATTGAGAATGATAAAGGGAAAGAAAAACCAATGTGGGACCCAAAACAAATGGTAAGTAAGAAATTTTGACGATTTTGGGAGGGTAATAATGTCAACGAAAATAGATATGGCATCCAGGAATGTGATGTGGCAGTATATTGCCCACTGAATGCTAGCTTTCAGTTTGGTTTTTGGCGCTTTTTAACTATGAATGATCATAAATTAGTTCGGATTCCTCAATCGATTCAACTTGAAAATTTTTAGACTTAATTTATTTATTTTTTTAATTCAATCATGACTCGTAATTTTAATTAAATAATTAATTTTTTGACTTGACTTTAACCTCTAAGTTAAATTATCGATTGAATACCGATTGATTAGTTTGACTGATTATTGGTCGAAAAAATCGTTCGACTTTGTTAATCTAATATCGATCAAATAAATCGAATAATTATATTTTTTAATATTTTAGTCATTTTATAATAATATATTAAAGTATTTGTGTACGTAATATTTTTGTATCTCTATCTCCTCCTTAGTAAACATTAAACCCATGACTTTAGTTACAGAGAAAGTTTTGTCTTACCATCTATTCTACATTTCATTGTCAAATTCTTAATACTTAAATATTTTCTTTTTTTTGTATAATTGTTGCAGTTATTAATACATGTAATACTTCAGATTATGTATAATTTTATGTATCTAAACATTAATATTAGTGTACAATTTATTAATATAACACTTTTGTGGAATCTATTTTCACTTTAGTATTGTAATATTTGTTTTAGTCTCAATTGTATACAATAAATTTTTAATTTGTCCCCAATTAAGTACACCGATGTTTGACATAACAATTAAGTCTCAATTAAACATAACAAAATTTCCTTTAGTTTCAATTGAATACATAACTTATTTGTTCTTAATCGAGTACACTCACATTTGATTTGTCATCAATTGAGTAAAATAATCTTACTTTAGTCTAAATTGCAAATAAGACATATTTTATTTGTTCTCAATTGAATACATCATCATTTGATTTATTCTTATATATGTACAACAACATTTGCTAGTGCTTCAATTCAACATAATAACTTTAAATTATTTCTCAATTGAGTACAAGATGTTTAATTTATTTGACTTGAGTACAATAATATTTACTTTAGTCTGAGTTGTATGCAACAACTTTTATTTTATTTTCAATTGAGTATATTAACGTTGGTTTTATACAAAATTTACCGGTTCAAATTGGAAATTTTTAAAAGCTATTTTCAGTTTAGTTCTCTAACTAATAATTTTTCAAAACTTTAGGTCGGTATTAAAGTCAATTTGGATAATTTTAGGGTACTAATAATTTAGTGACGGTTGGCAAGCTGGGGAAGGAAGGGTGGCTAGCTAGGCATTAGGGATTTCATGTGAAAATTTGATAACTTGAATAATTTGCTTTTGACCCAAGTTTTCTTCTCTTATCTAATATGACTTCTCCTCTAATTTAAATGAAATTTTTCTTTTTAAATTTTGATCTCAAATTTTTTTAAGAATGTTAGAAATTTGTAGTTTGACGATTTTAATCCTCAAATAATTAATTTGCATTAGCACTAACGAATCAAACGGATAAAATGACCTCAAATATACATTTTTAATAATTGAGTAGCCATTTATACAAAAAATATAATTCGAGGACTTCATATATAACTAACTAATAATTCAATGACCATTGGTATATTTTGCCCAGTCAAATATTTATATTACTATTTTATCTCTGACTCAAATAAATAATTACAAGTGTGAAATTGATTCTTTTTTTTTTTGTATAGCCAGCCATTTATTCGGTATTTGTTTTGCTATTTTTCAAATAATATTCTGTAATTATTTTATATATATTTTAAAATTACTTTTTCATTTCACATCTATCACATCAAAAAATTGATATAGTACTTTTCAGAATAATAACTATCCAAACGGATATATTATAGTCATGCATTTGTACCATCATATATATTTTGAAAGACCTAAAAAAAAAAAGGTACTGATTATTTTGAAAGCTTGTTGGCAAATCACATAAAAAATAAAAAAATTTATACACAGTCTTTTAATCATCTCTTTGATAGTGGAGATTGTACAGGTCAGTCCACATTCTTTTGAAGATAAAAGTATGCAAAGTACTAAGTATATAATACTGACAAGAACTAAAGTTTATTCATAAAACTATCCTTTATATTATAAGTATAAAAGTTGAGGGACTAATCGTAAATTTAATACTATTTTTTATTAAAAACTAAAAAAAATAATATGAATATTTTAAATTTATGAAAACTAATCAAAATATTAATTTAACTTAGTAAATATAGACATAAATTATAAGATTTTAATGATTTAAGTTATATTTACCTATAATAGTAATTCTATCACTAAAATTAATTGAAATTAAAATTGAGATTATAAATTTAAATTGTAGAATTATAAAATCGTAAGTATATAGAATCTAGATTCTATTATGTGTACCATAGACATTCATGAGGTATTTGGATGATTAAAAACTTTAATCTGAATTCAGTCACTAGTAAAGATGGACAATTAGATGTGTATAAGAGACAGATACACATCTTATTTTCCGATTTATTGAGTTAAACAACCGGCTTACAGGCAATTGCCCTCAAGAAGATGTGCAGCCGGTTGTTTAACTCAATAAATCGGAAAATAGTTAGGTAAATATAATTTTTAATTTTATTTGTAAATTTTGTGATATAAATTAAACGTTATAAAATTTATGACATTAATTTATATAAAAAAAATATTATAAAATTTAATTTAATAGTAAAAATCACAGATGAAACTAAAATATTTTTCTAATAAATCTGTCCACTTTACCACCTTGACCTAAGAGAATTCCAGGTGTCACACGCACCTCATTGAATGTCTGATGTATCAGACATTACCACAGGTCTGTATTTGAGCAATTTTGCTAATTCAGCTAGAGATATTTTAGTACGAGTTACTTGCTAATTCTCAAAGATTTAAATACACACAAAATTCTTATTTTTTCTTATCGGCACATTGCAAGCTATGCATGGTCCTAGCTAGGACCACCTCTCCTCCTGACAATTAGATCTTCAACAGCTGTGTGGATAAATGCATATGCCAAGGACAAAAGTTGAAAGAAACAACTTATCTTAACGACGTGAAACTTGTGAAAAAATATTTATTTGGCGAATAAAATATTAAAATAAATTTTGCCAGATTAATAAATTGTACACTAATATTAGTATGATTCATGTCCATAATTCTCTTATCTAGTTCATATTTGCGGTAAATTATAATCATTTTATCAAGTTCTATCAAATATAAGGCGGTCGACAGAAAAGGCTCCACAGAAGTCATGTGTTGAATACATGTGATGCATGAATTGCGGACATCGTGAACAATAATGCAGAATCTCTACTAAAAAGAGAAGTATGTAATATTTGAGTCCAAACAAAATTTTGTGTAATCAATTATTTCGTTGAAAATATATACTTCTCTTTTAATGGCAATTAAATTTCCAGCTAGATTGCTAGATTATCTATTTCATTCAACCTCGCAACTGACTATAAATTTGCTTTATCTAGGTCCATTCATAGTGAAGAAAATGATATTTTTTTTGAAATTATATAGAAAAGAAATAATCGACTCAAATATCAGGACTATAATGCAAAACAAACTAATTTTTCATGAGTATGTCTTGATTTATATAGGCAGTACTCGTATCTAATACTTCCTTCAAGTGGAAAAATAGAGTATATTGGCGAATTAAGAGTTTTAGTACTATTTTCTAGCCATTGGAAAAAAAAAAAAAAAAAAAAAAAAACTCGAGCAAAAATCTATGATCTATATGTGGAGACTTACCATATGTTAAAAAAAATGTGTATAAGAGAACTTTATTAGGTTCTCTTTGCCCAATGTTGAAATCTCCAACAAGAACATTGGCCTTCTCCACAATCTCCATATCAAAGAGATGATTAAAAGACTTGACATCAAGAACAGCAATAACATTGGGGTTGACACCTAAAAACAGAGGAAAAGTTGGAGGCACATTGGTTCTGAAAACTGTGCTCTTATTTTTCTCAATTCTTTTCTTGAAAAATGTTTCTGGTCCCTGGAACCAAAAGTAATCCAATCTATCTGAAATTGGCCCTAGCAAAGGCCAGCCATAGCTTCCGGGGATATGTCCGGACGGGCAAGGAAGAAGAATGTCATGATGGTAAAAAATATGATGCTATTGATGGTGATGATGATATTCCAGGAGAAGTTCCCATCATCCTTGCCATCATTGCGCTCATGATTGTAACTGTGAAGCTTTATTCTCTCTCAGCTTGTTTATTTGAGGCTTTGTCCTTTGAGCATGTATTTTGTTGAATGCAAGGCTAGAAGGATAGTTTTATGAATAAACTTTAGTTCTTAAGAGACAGTCACTGCATTATATAGTAGTAGTTTTACTTTTATCTTCAAACAAATGTAAAATGAAGTAAGAGCTCTCTTATTTCAGTAGTTTTTAATTTTATCTTTAAACACATGTAGATGTGCACAAGAGATAAAAAAGGGGCAACAGTATTGCCCTTGACAAAATACACATCAATTGTCAATATAAATTAACCAAGTTTGAGACAATTTTTTTTTTAATGAAATCGCCAAAATAGTCCCTCAACTTGGTTACAGTATGCTGACAAAAAGAATAGTCCTGACAAGATGTGTATAAGAGACAGATGCATTCCTGCAACTAACTTTTCTGAATGTTTTATGCGGTCAAGACTTGTGTAGATTAGATCTTGTATGTCCCAAAATAAAAAGATCCACATTTTTGTGTTGTGATGTAGACAAAGCCTACTAATTTTTTTTCTTTTTTTTCTTTTTCTTTAGCCTTAATTACATTTTGCTCCTCCGACAAATATAGTACAGTTGCAAATTGTCCTCGATGCTAAATTTATCTACACATTACCTCCAAATCTTAAAAAGGCTAAATTTTTCATCTAAAGTTAGTGGTCAAATGTCATAAACATTTTAGTTGTAATTTGCCACCCTAAAATTAGGTTGAATTACACTTTGACAACCTAACTGTTATTTTTTAAGGACAAACTTCTTATAAAATAAAATTATTTTTTCATCCAACATTATTTTAAAAAAAAACTTTTTACCGTCCAATATTAAGTACATAAAATAATTTGTTATTTTACTTTTTTTTGTTTGTATATATTTTTGACATTCTATCACATGCTTATTCCATTATTATTTTTTTAGAATAAATAATGTGTTTCATTTATTTGTCACATTATTTTAGTTCTCTTAATTATTTTACTTTATTTTTTCTATTATATTAATGCATCACTTTGTATATAAAAATTACATTATTTGAGTAATATATTGCTTTAATATATAAGCTATCATAGATTTTCAATATAAACATAAGTGATCAATCCACTTACACATTAAATGCAAATAAAATTAGGTAAAAAACAAAGGATCAGAAAATATTAACAAGAAGACAAAACTCAAAAAATATATTTAGTTTATTTCAAGTTTCGGAGAAGAATTTTAATAAAAGAAATTCACAATTATCACCTACTAGCATCAATTATTACATCTTGATCAATAAGAATATTAGGCAATAGGTATAAAGCATCAATTACTTATAAAAGAACATACATATTTTTAACCAAAATTTAGCAATGTTTATTAAATAGAAAAATATCTCATGCACATTTTGAATCTGTTGGCTCAAAAAGCAACCTAATAAGGGAGTGAATTAGGTTATTTCCTTAAAAAATAATTCTTTTAATGTGCTTAATGAGAATCGCTCACTTTATGCAACAAATAAACACTTAAGCACAAATGAATACAAAAGACATTCAATAATTGAACCTCAAAAAATAAATATAAAGATGATTAAGATAGAGAGTATCAAACCAAACTCCTAAACTTTTCAAATTTAGAGTATAACCATTAGTAGTGTATCTTTTACCATGCATTCCAAATTTTTTTATATAAAAAATGGAATACTGTAGTAAGTAAATCTTACTAATCCAATTAAAATTAACAGGAAATCCTTAAAGACAAGCTTCATTCAAAGAAAAGTTAGTTGCAGGAATGCATTGGCAAGAGAATATGGTATCTTATAAGGTGAAATTTATTTTTTATCGTATCGTATTTTGATTATATTATATGTGGTATGTTTCTTATTGTGTTGTATTTATATTTAACTCATTTATTTTCATATCAGATTGTGTATACGAGACCCGTTTATTATGTCTAATAAACTAAATTTATCCATGAGCAAATAACACGCGATCCATTTGACTTAAAATTTCAAAATTTAATTTTTTAATAATTTAGACAATTTTTAATACTAACCTTATTTTTATATCAAGTTAAAACATATTTTTAAATTTTTTGAAATTTTTTAATAGTATTTAAATTATTATTATGTTTGATTTAATAGCATTACATGAAAATTATTATTTACAATCTTAAACTATTTTATATTAAATTATAATCGAGATAATATTTTAGTAAAATCTATTCATTTAGTAACTTAACAGGTTATATCGTATCAACTCATGAGTTGATTCAACTTGTTTACTTTCATGTCATAAAAGGATTAACTATTAATGACTTGACAATTTTTAAACCGTGTCATAACTTGTTGATTTTATATAATATACGTGTCGTAGATGTGTAACGAATCAGAAATTACCAACCCTAGTCCCAAAACTAGATAGCAAGAACTGGTAAAGTAAATTTTATTGTCTCGTCTAAAGATTAGCTATTATTCCTCTAGATCTCAGCCATCAGATCTCGAAACATGTAAGTGTAACTTGATTTTAAGTATCCATCTTTTTAAGGTAATTTGATATGACATGGCATATAGTATGATATTTTTTGCTTGCTCAAATTTGAACGAAACAGATTAGAGTTTACAATTTGATGGTAAGCTCCCACGTAAATTATCCTTTTTTTTTTTTTTTTTTTATACACATCTAAATGGTATAAGAAAAGTCTACCGTAAAAAGAATAAATAGATGAAATTCATGTTTATACCTATTGCCTAATATTCTACTGATCAAGATTTAATAATTCTAGATGTTCTTTATTAATTTGCATACTTGTGAACTGTTCACAGCATGCTTATCCATTACAAGGAGTAAAACTTTTGGATGAAAAATTATTTTTATCATCAGCCAGTTATTATACATAGTCTAGTAATTAATCAATAATCAATGAAATATGTTCATTTGAAATGGAGAACCCATTAATTAGGAAAATCTATTGCTTTGCTCGAATGAACAATAGTTCAGACTGATACTTTGTGAAACAGAGACGTGGTGTTGACGGTGGGCAATTGCTCTCTCAACTTTGAAAAAAGTATGCAAATTCTAAAGAACATCAATATTTTAAAGTTGATCAGTATAATATCTCTCTCTTATACACATCTAGATGTGTATAAGAGACAGGAGCCTTTGATTTGGATATGCCGGCCTTTATTTATCACTTCAAATTGTAATAAAAAAAAATTAGGATGGAGATAGT
>JANKKI010000059.1:4265000-4541154 GCA_025175665.1 Cinchona pubescens | reverse complement strand
ATATAGATAACTTTCTCTGTATGCATCCGATTACATAATGATGTAAAAAATATATAATTTATATTTTGACCACAAAATTAATAGATGAAATCTACAAGAAGAACCTTAACCAGTCTCTTATACTTATCTAGATGTGTATAAGAGACAGCAGGTAACTCAGACATTCCTCAAATTGGGTTATTGAAAACTTTTTTGCCTTTCCCTACTATTAGCCATTGAATTTTCTTAAACAAACGAATCATTTAATTAAAATTTCACACCGCTATGCTATTCATTTTCCGTTTCTCAATTTTGTAACTACGGGTAAATAGGCAACCCAAACCCCTCAATTTAGGCGTTGACTTGAACTATTCAATACTTGAATCAAACTTGATTCGATAAGAATTCTTTTAAATTTGGTTTGTCAATAATCAAGTCAAATTTTAACTAAATTTAGCATTCGTTAATTTTTTTTTTTTTGTATTCGGCTCAAATTCGATTTGATATAACACATTACTTTAATTATTGGGCTTGTCCCACCTCCGCACTGTCTCTTCTACTCATATAGAGTTGAGCAAAGAAAAATATATAACCAATTTTTCAAACGTTCCACAGTGATCATATTCAAGTATAATTTAAAAGATTTATGATATGCTTGTGGATTCAAGGAAATACTTAGAAGAATCCGTTTTAACCTTTTTAAGTCCTTTGGTATAGATTAAATTTTATAAAATTTATAATATTAGGTATTATTTTGTACGATGCACCTCCTGTCTCTTATACTAAAAGATCGTAAATGGACCCAATATTGAGTCTTTTTAAATATGTTATGTGAATCAATTTCTTAATTCACGGAATATACTTAAAGCATAATTTAATATTTATGAAAATAGATATGACAAATTGTACCATCATTCAGATCATCCTATCTTAATTATTAGTGAAAAAATCATTTACAATACTATAATGCAATACTATTTATCAAATTTAATTCATGTGACAAAATTTTAATAAATAACCAATCTCTTAAATTTAAAATACATGTATAGATTTTTTCACAAATTTAGAGACGAATCAGTGGTCTAAGCAAGTGGTATTTTTATAAATATACTATTATCAGTAAAAAAATAATTTGTAAATCACCACAAATTTAGGGTTGCCTTCTAAAATTAGCTTACCTCACCAATCCCTAATTTCATAAACATGTCCTTGTTAAATCTCGTTCCTTTTTTAACATACCACATGCTAGAATAGTATTAATAATGTGCTAACCACATACAAGCATTTCGCTTCTGACTTTGAATTCAAATGTTGCATTACACATTACCTACCATTCTACAGTGGTAGGAATGTTAAAATAAATACCGATTAATAGTAATCCAAACCGAATCGAAAAATTGAAGGTATTCACACGGATTTAAGTGATCAGTTCGACTATCAGAGACAGCTCAACATATATATTAAATCGGACATGTGTATAATTTACAGAGAGACAGGTTTAGAGTCAGACTTACACTTCAGTAAACGGGTGAATTTTATCGTCTTTTAATACCAATTATTTGGGAAAAAGGTTGAGAAATGGATTTAATTGATCTTTCACAATCAGCCTTAGTAGCTATTAAAAATATTATAAAAGCACCAATAATTAGCCTTCTAATTAAAATCATACATTTCGTTTGACAAAATATTCTGATATTGGATCATTTTACTTCTGTTAATCTATGAGAAAGTGTAAATTGATTGGATTTTAAAGCTGTCTTCCTGAACAAATTGATTTTTTTGCACGTAGGTTCAGTACTTGCAGGTCTCGAACCGCTTCTATCGTAACCGGATGAGTAGTTATCAATTTTTGTGGACCGGATATGATTCAATAATTGACCGATTAGGTTTCGAATAATCTCGATCGTGGATAAGTCACACGATTAAAGCTGAATCTACTCTTGTTGACGTAAGAGACATCTATATATATATATATGTACGTACAAATCCCCATCTTTGAAACATAGGAGTGTTCATCCAACTAGTTTTCTTTTGACATTTGAACTTGATTTGTTTGATTTTTAGAAACGAAAATTTTAAAATCAAATCAATTAAAAATCAAATCATTAAATTTAAACTTGTTCAATTCGCAAGTTGAATAAGTTGAACATAAATCATCTTTTATTCCGCGCATTTGATTCCAATATTTAATACATCATCTCACAAATTCTATATCATTTCACAAATTTAAAGCATCACATAGTAGAAATACAAGATAATGCAAGTTCATAGATAATATAGAAAAAATATATGGGTATTACAATCACATCATTTAATTCTATGTGTGTGCTAAAATATAATTCATAATATATTATATATATAAGTTTAAATTAGAATTATATGTACAAATTTACATGCATATATATTTGTGTGCATAGATAGGTGGATATATATATAAAAGATACAAATCTTAATATATGAACGTGCATTAGTCATATATCACATATAGTATTAAAAATGATTTACAATTGGTAAATAATCTCAATTTGTAATGTGTAAACATTTTTAATATATATGATATATACACTAATATACGTTTATATATTAAGATTTGTATCTTTTATATATATATATATATATATATATGTAATTACCTAATTCTATCTATACTAATAGTATACACATCTATGATTAACTATAAGAATTAGAATTTGCATGCATTTTTAAGCATAATCCTTAAAAGGGTACACTTACTTTGAGTCCATCAACACAGAGAAGCCCACTTATAATGCATTCCTTGAGACCAGTGCCTAAGACGATCACATCTTACTCTTCATCCATCTTGATTGATCAAAGGTAAATTAATTAATCTCAGATTAATTACTAATTAGGAAATTATATCAAGTGTAAAAACTGGAATATCGACTATTTATTTAGTGGTCATTCCCCTCCTCTACCCCATTACTAAGTTAGCACGGGCACGAGTCTGGATTACGAACTTTGCAATTGTTAAACGTTGAAAATCACATTCATGAATTTGCTATATTAGGAAGTCCATGATTATTGCTACGAATTGTGTAAAGTGGAGTCTACATCAGATAGGGGTGTTCAAACTCGATAGATGTCAAATAAGAGACAGATAAGTAAGGATTATGCTTAAAAATGCATGCAAATTCTAATTCTTATAGTTCTGTCTCTTATACACATCTAGATGTGTTGAGTTTTATTTTTAAAATCTAATCCAAAAGTTTGTAATCCAGACAGGGTATAAAGTGAGAATCGAGGAATGGGTTTTTGTCCTAATTATTTTGTAACACTCCGGGTCTGAGGTAACCTAACAAATTTTGAGCGGAAACAACGAGTTCAAATGCTTAAACCTTCATCTAATTTATATTTTTTTCTTTTTGTTTTTGAAATCTATATAATTTATCATATTGTATACTTTTTTTTTCTTTTTAAGTCTTGATATAATCAAAACGATATTAGATTTACTAATGACTGATACACCTTACAAAATTGAAAATTGTAGATGATATAATGATATAATTAAGAATTTGGGTGTGCACAGTTAAAATTCCGAAAATCTGACTAATCCGTCCTGATAATATTTAGTTTGAATTGAATTTTATTTTTTGATCTAAAAAATCAAAAAACCGAACTCAAAACCCTACTAACCAAAAAACCTAACTCGTTAGCATCCCTAATAAGAGATCGGTTATATTACTGCTAAGGCCATCGAACTTTACGTTCAAGAAAGTTAATCAAATTATAATTACACAATGAAAAACATAAAACAAGTTTCATTTGATCAAATTATAATTACACAGTGAAAAACATAAAACAAGTTTCATTTGCGAAAATATTTTAGAGCATTTTCATAGTTATTTATGCGCCTCCTTTGTATCTAATGAATGTTCTGTTGCATCTTGTGTACCATTTTCTTAATGTATTTTCTAAAATTTGATAAATGTTTACATGCATCAAGGTGTATATACTCACAAGACATAATCTATGGAGCCTATTCTAAGATCTACTGTCAAGTGACCCACGTACATATAAGAATTTAAAGATAATTTTAGAAACTTTCTCTGAAATTTAAACAAATTTTAGTACACACCTGAACTTTTCAAAATTTTATAAACCTGTTTAACTTTATGTTCTTGTAACATGTTAACCCATTTCAAAAAGAAATTATTAAACAATTTATTTTAGAATATAGAAACTAATTTTGTTCCTATTTTACTCTTTTATTGACCCACTAGTTAATTTATTATCAAAATTTAACTAATTAGAATGGTTGAAAAAAATATATGCTATGCTAAATAAATTTACTAAAAATGAATATTAATTAATTCTTTGTCAAATTTTAGTTAGATGTTTAGCTATATTTACAATGCTCTACATATTCAAAGATATACATACATACATACATAGATACATACATACACATATACATAAATATATATATATATATATATATATATATATATATATTAATTCAATTAATAATATATTGAAATTAAAATCCTCTCATATTCACTATATTGTTAATTAGTTAAAATATTTATAGTCAATTAATTTATAAGTTTGTAAACAAATTACTTACTTGTATAAAAAGATTTGGAATCCTAAATCAGTGGTAAAAAAAAAGGCATGCTATTAATTGAACCTGTAAAGAATTGTAAATATAACAAAAATATTAAATTAAGATTTAATACAAATTTAATTACATTGAGATTTTTAATAAATTACATTGGCATAGCATGCCTTTTTTCCAACCATTCTAAATAATTAAGTTTTGATGTATAAATTAACTATTCACTAATATAAACCTTAAGAGATGTTTATGAAAATATCCCAAAAATTGGTCAGTAGATTAGGCTACTATATTCTGAGAAAAACAACGCATTCCTATTCATGTTTACATCTTTCTTCATGCATGACTTTATAGAAAATTCTGTATAGACGGATCATGGCATAATGTTATGGGCCGTTTAGTCTACAATTTTTACATCACTCTCCTAGAATGCGTGAAGTGATGAAAACTTATAGCTACGGAGTTATGATACTTATCTGTGGATTGGATTCATGTAAGAATTTGCCATGACTTCATGTATACATGAACCTAAAACACTTGAGCTACAAACCATTCAGTGTTTATTATACTTCTCTTCTGAATTTTATCTAAAAGTACTAGCCATCTAGAAAAGCTTTGATAGAGCTTGATTTATTCATCGAAGGGATCTGAAAGAAGGATGCCATCTAACCATAGAATTGCAATCATGATTACACATATTTCAAACTAATGCAACATATAGTACGTAATTTCTAAATTAATATTTATAGAGCCAATGATGCTCAAATTATTTGCTTGATCTTCAGCAGCCACATTCTCATCCTCATTTAAATTCAGTTGGGAAATGGTAAACTGCCAAGATTCAATCACCAAGTCAGAAGATGTCTTCACAGAATATTTAAAATAACTTCATATATGGAACAATAAGTAGATACAAACATTAATTTGTATAACCTTCACCATCCAGATTAGGCCATTAAAAACAAAAACAAAAACCTTCAAATTTAGGATACTCAAAAGATGCCTTTAACTAAAGAGTGATACTCAAAAGAAAAACTAATTCTATTTTGTACCTCCTAATTTATATTCCATTCTTACTTTGCACCTTATATTTAGTTTTAGATATTTTCCACTCCTAACTTTCAAATTCATCCATTTCAGTTTAATTTTTAACAATGTTTGCAAAAATAACGGAATCTTCGCATGTACATCCAAAATATTGTGGTATAATAAATTCTTTGCACATAATAGAAATAGCCACAACTAATTCCACTTTATACCCTGTATACTAAATTTTTTGATATATAACATCAATGAACTCTTAAGAAATCTATTTCTAATCAAATTTTTAACACCATCACCAAACTTAGTTTAGTGTTAATGCACACCACGCGCCTAAAGTAGAACATTCGTCAAATTTTTTAACACTAATAGAAATTAGGCCAAAGTGGGACAAATCTAAGAGTTAAGATGCAATGTGTCAAAAAATTTAGAATTCAGGGTGCAAAGTGGAATTAGTTATGGCTATTTCTATTAGTGCAATACGCCCCTAAATAAATGCATGGCATGCACTTACTTAACATTCATTAACTTTGTTAACAACATTAAATATTGGATTGAAATGGGATAAATTTAAGAGTTCAAGATGCAATATGACCAAAAAATAAGTATAGAGTACAAAGTGAGAATCAGATATAAGTTGAGGGGGGTGCAAAATAAAAATCTTAGCTTAATATTTTAGTCTTATTGAATTTGTTGTACATGAAACTTAAGCAT
This sequence comes from Cinchona pubescens, assembly GCA_025175665.1. Taxonomy (NCBI): domain Eukaryota; kingdom Viridiplantae; phylum Streptophyta; class Magnoliopsida; order Gentianales; family Rubiaceae; genus Cinchona; species Cinchona pubescens. The sequence continues at coordinate 4,534,844 of JANKKI010000059.1, read as the reverse complement.
AGTAAAATTGAACAAATTACGTACCCTAACGTGAGAAATGTGTCGGAACTGTTGGGATCCTTATGATGACTAATTCCGGCTTGGCAGCTTCGGTTAGTAACCGACTCATATGATTTCCCTTGTTCCAATACAGGTGTTTGGGTTTCAGATGTGCTTATCACCTGCAATATAAATTAGAAAACAAAGATTAATGCTGCATGCACCTGCAGAAAGGTGTCAATGTATAGAAATAAGGGGAAAAAAATGGTCTCTCACATCAGATACTTTCTGTCTCAACCTTGCATTCTCTTCCTTTAATAATGCTTCCTGTAATTCATTTTGCAAATGCTAAAATAATAAGGCATCATTCCAAGTATGTATATGTCTATAATGAATTTATGATGCCAATAAGATTAGGTAGAAGCAAACGTTAACCAATCTATCTTATACTCAAATTAAGCTCGATTCGATAAAAATTTGTTTAAATTTGATTTGTTAATAATATATAAGTTAAACATGAACAAAATTTAAGTTCAATAAATTTTTGAAATCGTATAAACTAGATGAAATAATTGGCAGGTGTGAGAGAATAGAAAAGTTCAAATTACTCAAACTAGATTCGAATTTGATTCGATAAAAGATCATTTGAATTTGTCACGAAAATAAAAAATTCAAACTTAAACATATTTATGAAATTATTAAAATAATCAAATGAGGTTAAACATTGAAATATTTAACTTATTTATATGCGCACACAGAAGCAAAACAAATAAAAGTAGCTAGGAAGGAAATTTTTTGACTAGCCTTTTTCTTGAGAATACCAGTTTCCTGGACGAACATTTCACCCTGAAATCCATCAAAAAATAAAATAAAATGTCAAAACTAATCCAGATATTGTAACATCTAAAAAGAAGAAATTCAGAAGTTAACAAGAACCTTTGTTTTTGCTACACGACTTAATCCTGCATCGATCAATTTCTCCAATTTCACCAAGTCTTCCATGCTAAGTCCTTGCAGCTCTTCTCCTTTAAGATGCCTATAATTGTAAGTGGAATTAAATCATAATTTTCACAAATCAATTATGAACCATGTTATAGCAGTTTTAGGTTGTACCTTAATTCTAAGGTTTTCTCCATCACTTCCTTGGTAAGCATAACATGGGTACGATTCTCCCGCTTAGAAATAAAAGAGAGATGGTTTTAAATTTAAAATTAAAGTAAGATATGTATGTATAGAATAGATTAAAAAAAAAAAAATTGACATTATGCAAATATCTTAGTGGAATTCTATGGTTTAGTTAGAGTACCGTACTGTTGTGATTTAAAATTTATATTGTACAAGTATTCAAAGTACATGGTGTTGTATTTTACAAGTATTTAAAATACAACGTTATGGTACCTAAACAGACCCATAGAATTTTCAATATGTTATGTGTTTTTACTGCAATTGTAGTTACCGAACTACTTTTGGGGTTTTAATTAAATTCCTAATAGCAGCTCACGCCTTAACAAGATGCTCAATATTTATGGAGGTTTTGTGAGAGATAGCAGGATTTTTAAAATTTTAGTTTGATGCTGATCATATTATTGGAAACCACAGATTACCAATTGTTGCCTTCTTTTGTATGCTGGATCTTCAAAATTTCGGGTCTGCTGGTAAGTTTAGGTTATCCACATTTTGAATATCCAACATACACAAAATTCCTTCAAGAAACTACTTTTCATTAAGAGGATATTTTAAACAAATTTTTAATTTGGGTGAATTTAAAATTTATCTATTTTGACCTTACAAATCTCTCTAATAAATAGATGAATTTTAAATTTTCTCTAAATCTATTGACCCAAACATAATGTAAGGTTTTTTAGTGAAGAGCAAGTGGCTAAACTTTAAGGTAACAGTAGATTTTATTACATTTGAATGATAAGCAAGATTATTTGATTAGAGACCATTTCTCTTAGAATCATTAGGCTTGCATAAGTTTTTTTCACCAAACTCTTTGGAAGAGATTAACAAGTAAGAAAAACTCACAGTTGGCAAATGAATACTTCATTTTCTATACAAGATTGGAAATGTCTCTAAGGTTGAAATAGATTAATTTCAAATCCACCCAAATTAAAAAGTATAAAATGAATGATTTTTTAAACAAATTTTTAATTTGGGTGAATTTAAAATTTATCTATTTTGACCTTACAAATCTCTCTAATAAATAGGTGAATTTTAAATTTTTCTCTAAATCTATTGATCCAAACATAATGTAAGGTTTTTTAGTGAAGAGCAAGTGGCTAAACTTTAAGGTAACAGTAGATTTTATTACATTTGAATGATAAGCAAGATTATTTGATTAGAGACCATTTCGTGAAGAATCATTAGGCTTGCATAAGTTTTTTTTTTTTCACCAAACTCTTTGGAAGAGATTAACAAGTAAGAAAAAACTCACAGTTGGCAAATGAATACTTCATTTTCTAGAAGAAAAGTGTACTTCTGAATCAAATTACTGTACTTTACTCTTGCATTTTAGCATCTCAATACACAAAATACTAGAGAACTTAGTACCTGTAGGTGATAAATTGGATGCTGATCTTGCTTATCAAAGTCTGCTGAACATTGGTTGTGCCTCTCAATCACTTGCAGCATACTTCAAAAGAAACAAAAAATCCAATGAATATTTCACTTAGTTTGAACTAATAGTATGATAAATGACTTTTGTAGTAGGCATTTGAAGATAAATAAGCCAATTATTTCTTGTATGCTTTATGCTTCAACTGTCTATTCTCTCACACTCAGTGAAGTAACTAGCACCACTCTATCTTCATCTTTCAACTTGACGGGGCTCTTCAAATAGTATCCAGTTTATGTGTGTTAAAGTTCCTTCACCTTTGCTAGAACTTATACAAAGGAAACAGCTACTTTTGTATAACATTGAAACAAAATGTTATGAGCATATTATAGCTTCCTCTCTCTATATATAGAAAAATTCTATAGTCTCTTTAGTCTTTTTGAAAGAACCGTTCCCACAAAAGATATCTGATAATTGGTTGACACATTACCTAACAAAGATGGGGATCACCACACCATAATATTTTCATCAAATGATTGGTAACCTATTATAACATGTAATTCACTTAATTTCCTAATTTTTTTCCTAGAAAACCCCAAATCTATAATAAGAACAAAACTAAAAACAAATTACAGAACCTATTAAATATTCCAGCGAAAAATGAAAAAGTACTTTTAACATATAAAAATCAATTTATTAGTACTATAGGATTATCCATATCTATACAAAATAATTTTTGGTCATCAAATAAATATTAAGATAATTCTGGAGAATACTAAAGGATGTATTATGTGCATGCAAATTTGTATCAAAAGTCTAATTTTATAAACATATCAAACAAAAATGTAATTTTTTTAATTAAACTGTTACATTAATATGAAATTTAATTCCAAAAAAATAATTACAACAATAATACTACTCAAGATAAGATTAAATACATGAAAGATTCATATAAGATACAGCATGATAAAAGTAAATGAATCTTTCATTTCTACTAAATATCACTATCAATCTGGGTATATGACACACTACACTTGAGACTTCACACCATATAAAATTCATAATCTTTTAAGGATTATCCATATTTATACAAAATAATTTTTGATCATCAAACAAATACTAAGATAATTATGTTAAAGTATTATACTATGTAATATTTGTTATATTATTTTCTTGTATCTTATAAAATCTAGATTTTATAAGCATATCAAGCAAAAATATAATTTTTTTTACTTAAATTGTTACATTAATTTGAAATTTAATTCCGAAAAAAAGAAAAATTAAGAGTATATATTTTATTATAAAATTAATACTACAATAGTACCATTCAAGATAAGAGAAAATATTATGAGATATTCATGTAGTATAATATGAGAAAGGTGAAGGTATGTAGTACTGAGGTATGAAATGAAATATTATTAAATATCCAAACAAAACTACAATCGTATAGTAAAATGCAGTACTTGGTTCATTGTATCAGGTAAATAAGTGAGTCAATGTATATAGATTTTGAAAAAAAAACATAGAAAATATTTAAAAAATAACTAATAGAAAAAAATTGAATCATACGTTATAATCGTGACATTAACAAAATAGTATTATGTAAGGCAAAGGGACACACTTGTAGAATTTAAATATAGTACTACCTATAAAACTATAGTGTACTATTTTCTCATATAAATAGTATTTCAAATTTATTCTACTAAATATCATTCTGCAATCCATGGACATAACACACTGCACCCAAAGTTTCACACCCCAAATACAAGGCAATAATATTGATAAGTCACATATATTCTATTCAACCTACCACAATGAACACCTCATTTGTACACTTATGGGAATGTATAAAATCTCTTTTAAGATAGTACTCTGAAACATTAAAGGAAGTACTATAGGAGATGCATATATAATAAAAGGTTTCACTTGATCTATTGTATTAACTAAGAATGAGTTTGGGAGTTTAGGAAGGAAGAGAAAAGAAAGGAAAGTTTTTAATGAGAAGGGAAGGTGAAGGAAAGAGAAAGGAAAAAAGTTTACTCTAACTTTTTTGGGAGTCTTGAAAGAAAAATTTTATTAATGTATATTTTTACTATAATGTCATTTCTTTTGACATTTTTGAATTATGTTTGGAAGACAAATATGATATTTCATAATTAGTGATAAGAAAGTTTAAATTTTCCTTCTATTTCATTCCACTTGTGGAAGGAAAGTTTTCATTAACTTTTATCTCTCCATTTTCCTCTCTTTCCTGTCTTTCCTACCTACTTAAAACTCCTAAACAAAGTAAAAATACTAACTTTTCATTCTTTTCTCTTCTTTTCCTTCCATCCAAACTTAGCCTAAGTAATTGCATCAATGCAAAATTGAAAATAATTTTAAAAAATAATAAATAGATGAAAATTAAATCATACCTAACTAATCGTATAATTATCTAGCCATGTGTATAAGAGACAGATTTTATAGTAATGTAAGAAAAGACATGTAGACCAAAGTATGAATATAGTACTATTTAGAGACACTATAATGTACTATTTATTATTTGAATACGATTTCGAAATTTAATCATTTTTAATATATTTATAAACCTAAAATATTTGTAAAACAAAAATTTCACCATAAAAAATAGTACAAACTATCAATAAAACTTAAAAGCATATATAAAAATATAATATGTTTGTGTAATAGTATTTCCAAATGTAAAAAGAAGTACTAAAAGGGACAAAACAATACATAAAGCTACCACGTGTTATTTGGATAATATTAGGATAAAATAGAGTAAAAAAAATTGAGCCTAAACACTAGGTTAATAAGTGAAATCAAATAATTTATGTATTGAATGCAAATAATATGTATTCAATTATAAGATAAAAAATAATAATAAAAAACCATCTATTATTGTAAATAATGGAGCAATGTGATTAAGAAGTTGGACAAGTTTTAGGGATGGAGTAGCCAGGAGGAGTGGAAGAGATAGGAATAAGATGGTAAGGGTAAAAGATCTTCATCCCATTTGTTATCCCACTCTCCATCTCACTACTTAATGAATGGCCAAGATTCTGTTCAATATAATTATGAATTTTAGTAGAAGAATTTAGGCCATTCATTAGATAGTGGGATAAGGGGTAGGATAGGAAGTGGAATAGAGGATCTTAAGTGGATGGTAAGAACTAAGAAGTATTGGCTTTCTAGTTTCCCATAAGTTTAAGTTTATGGGGAAAGAGTTTGTATGTGGTAAAGCATATTTTAAGTCAATATGATCTGAGGGTATTCTATTTTTCATTAGTGTAGAAGGCACACACCATGTGTGTTAGATTTTAAAACTAAGTTAAAAACAAAGGATAAGTTATTTTATTTTATTTTATTTTTTGCAATCATTAGCTAAACACATATTACAACCACTTTTTATTTCACATACATCACATCTCAAAAGGTAACTACAATATTATTTCAAATAATATTCAAAATAATATATATTCTAACTAATGACTATCCAATTGAAGCTAATTTTGTAGTTTTCAAAATTATCCATTTTTCAATCCATTTTTATTTTTGAAAATTTGTTGACTCAAGGCTTATTTGTATTTTTATCTTGCAAGATATAGAAAGTGATGGATGAACCTGATTTCTATTCAAAACACTTATTGGTCATGCCAAACAAGACCCTCAAGTGGAGCTTTGTAAATTATGGTTACATCCATTAGATTAATTTTTTTCTGTCTTACTATATAAGCTGTTACAACTTGAATATGAAAGATCTTAAACATAAATATATTTAAGCTAATGCTAGCTTGAGATAATTAAGAAGTAATTTCATAATTTCATGGCATCAATTTGTGCACTTTAATTTTAGCATTTCACTATTTTGTATTAACTCTCAAGTTGAATATATTTTTCCCATCATGAATTTTGTATGGCTTTTCCTCTCCACTTCCCGCTTAGGGGTTCTTGGAAAGGTTTGGAGCTTGATTAAAACCTCCCAATTGATAATTAAAGGCTTAAATACTAAATTCAAAAAACCATATGGGCAATTCAGTTTACTATGACCCATACACCATTTTTTTTTGGAAGGGATTAATTCTTTTTAACTTTCTAAAATATACAATCAGGAACAGAAGTCACGCATTCTATATTTGGATCGAAGGATCTGAAGAAAGAATTTGAGAGCCATCGATTAGTTGCGGTAATATTTAGAGTTATAATTAATGAATTTTATATTTATACCAAATTCAAAGTGTGAAATTAATGGTTCAAACAACTTCTAACGTGGATGAATTCAATTAATAATTCAATTTAAATCTATAAATTGCCCCAAGAACAAATAAGTAAAATTCAAAATTTTCACAAAATTCATCGATCCAAATGCAATAGTGTATCTTTTTATAGATAATTTTGGTACATATGATAAAGTTATTTCATCAATAATTTATAAAAATTCTAAGCACAAATAGTATTTGTCATCAGACCCACTCATTGCGATCAATCATCATTAATATTAGTAAATCTTAACATTACATAAGCAGCTAGTTTAACAAGACACGTTTAAAAGTTGTTTGTTGACTTCGTAAGTGACTAACACATAAGATTTAACTTTGGCTAGACAGAAAACCCAGCCCACAAACTTTGGAAAATTATATGAACTATTGAAACTTTAATTTACCAGAACCAAATATCCAATATCTATATTAGAAGAATTCTAATGTTCATACTTTAAATATTTGTATAATATAAAATTATGTATTTTAAAAGATTGTATTACATAAATTTTTAAAATTAATGAGAGAGTTTTTTGAACCCGATGGTAGAACTTCCTCTATATTATTGCCAAATTCAGTGACAGGCTTGTCTTGCTCTATTTCTTGTACGTGTGTAGTACTAGTTTGCCACTTCTCCAAATCACACGCAGACATACAAACGACCATGTGATAACAAGGAAATCGCTTAACCACCTAAGATCTGAAACTAGCTTGATCAGTGTTCCTATTCTGCCCTTTCCCATGATCCAATTCTTGTTCGTAATTAACAACAAATAAGGTGATAATAATTCATGAATAATTAATTACCTCCAACAACTGAACTTTTTGGTTTTGAGAACACTGAGTTTAATTAAGGGCTAAATAGTAGTAGCAAAGATTCATTTGAAATTACTTGAAAACAACAGCTAGTACTAGATAATACACAAATAGTAGTGCTAGTTGGAGAAGGAAAGGAAATATTATGACCTTGAGCTACAAAACTCAAAGAGTTTGCCAGTTGCTGAGAAGACAATAAGGGCAATCTCAGCATCACAAAGTGTAGAGAGTTCTTGAGCTTTCTTGAAAAGCCCTCTTCTTCTCTTTGAGAAAGTCACTTGTCTTGCAGTCAAGTTATCTATCCTCTTGATCTGGATTCTCTGTCTCACCATTTTTTTGATTCTTTTGCCAACTGATCTGATGAAGATCTACAAGTCCACCATTCACACAAAATCATCAGCCCATCCTACTACTAGACAGAAAACAGTTTTTGCAACTAGGAAAAAGAAACATAGGTTTTGGCATAAAAAAATAAAGAAAAGTAAAGAACCAAGAAAGTCTTGCAAGTACAAAACAGTATCTTTTCAGCCAAGCCCCTTCTCACCAAAATCAGTACCAGTTGAGTCGGAAAATTAAATATATATATATATATATATATAGCTTTTTATCCGATAGATATATAGCTAAAAGGAAAAAAAAATGAAATACAAGAGTTAATTATATATTTATAATTAAGAGAAGAAAGAAACACCTATATATAGACAACCCAACCTTGCAGGAAGAATGGCAAAAGAACCCTAAAGCACAAGAGAGAAGAAAAGAATAAAGAATAGGAATGTTCCAGATTTGCAGAAGTGCAAATAGTGAAAGATATGTAGGGATTGAAATGAAAAGCAGATTCTCCTTGAAATTACCTTTTTTGGTTAGAATATTGGTTAAGGTTCTTGTTAATGCCACACCAACACCAGATATAGGAAGCCAATCGCAGAGAGAGAAGGGAGAGAGAAGCCACTTGGAAGAGAGACAATAAAAGTACTAAAAGTAGACTGAGAAACACTCCTAATAGTTACCTTGTAGTAGTACTTTCTATTTTTTGCTGTGAATCGGAAGTCTCAAGTAAAGTTGAACTTGGTAGACTTTCTAAGTAAGTATTTTATGAGATTCCATTTATGGCCAAACAAAGTAGCTGCGAAACAAGCTAATCGATGTTTAAGTAAGGCCAAACTTTTTTTTTTTTTTTAAATGTAGTGTTTATTATTATTTTTGAATTTGGCTGGAATTTGAATAAGATTAAAATTGCAATTAACATATATAAAAATTTTGAGTTACTCAAATTCGATTGGCATTTTTAACTTAATGATTCTAAAATTCGTCATAGATTTAAATTACATTAAACACTAAAATGTTCGATTTGATTAATCTCGTTTATACCCTAAATTAAAGTTTTTTTTTTTTAAAGTATACAAGGGTGTCAAAGCCATCTACCAAAATAACCATTCTTTATTAGGTTCTAGTTACTAAAATTCCTTACAAAAAACTATATAGATTATATGCCTAATTAAAATTTATTAAAAAGTGAAAAGGTTGTATACTAAAAATTAAATTTTTATTAAATTGTCAATTTTTTTTCTGTATGTATATAGAAAGAGACATACGTATCATTTCTCGGATACAAGTATTGTGATCTTTTGTGAAATTATAATGTACAACAAATCTTAACTCATGACAAGCTAGAAAAAAGAGACCCCATTTTGTAAATTAATATTATTTATGATATTGTTTTAAGCAATATTAAATGACTATTATAGTAATTATTTTATATATAATGTATGTTACATAAAATAATGATTAAAAAACGTGCTACAAAATAATTGTAAAAATATTATTAAGAGAATAATTTAAAATTGGTCTATCCAAACAGGTCGTTCTACCCAAAAAGAAAAAAGTTTCACTGGAGATAAATATAAAATGCTTTGTGATGGAGATGGCATCGTTACAAAGGAAGCATGGCGCGTCACAGGATTCACAACAGCAAGTAAATTAGTAGTAATAGGTTATAAGGACTTTTTTGTACCGTCGTACCCTTCATGCCTCCGACCATTAAATCAAGCTTGTACGATCAATGCACGTAACTATTAAATATATCTTGCAATATAATATATCTAATCGATTTTAATTTAACCATATATCTACTTAGTCAAAGCATAACTATTCACAATTCTTATTTATATTATAATACTTTTCATGTGACTGTTAAGTCTTATTTATATGATAATACTTTTCATGCATGTGACTGTTAAGTCTAACTGAGTTATAACACGAGTCTATAACCAATTTCAACCCATTTAATTGGGTGTTAAAAAAGTTATATCCAAAAAAAATATAATAATAACACAATAATAATTAATTAATTAATTAAATAATAATTTAATTCAAGAATAATCTTTGAGTTATATAATACAACAATAATAATTCACTTTTATAGAACAATGAAACTCATTTAATTAAAATTAATCTTTAGAATGTTTGCTAAATTTGGTGTAGTAAATGAAAGGTCAATATTTAGTTGCAAATATTGAACAAAATTAAATAAGTAATATATTAATTCAAAGTTGTATTATGAAATATCTTTTATAATATTTTTAAATTAGCGATGGATTTTTCCATCGTTAATACTTTTTAGTTATTTTAAAATATTAATTAGTAATAGATTTTTAAGTGAATGTTATTCTTAGTAACATAATTTTTGATTGCTAAATTTAGTAATAAAAAAAATCTATTGCTAATTTAAGATTTTCACAATGTCTCAAAACCAAATTTAGTAATCGTTTTGTTGACGAAAAAATCTGTCATTGAAATTCTGATAATAGAACCATTACTATATTTTATCGAAGAGATATTTTTTGATGGATAGATTTCATCGGGAAAATCCGTCGTTAAATTTGTTTAGCGATGTTAAATTAGCAATAGATTTTTTGAATTCCGGAATTTAGCCTGTCTCTTATACACATCTAGATGTAGTGTGTATAAGAGGCAGGTCATCTAGATGTGTATAAATTAAAAGAAAATAGAACCGAGTATTTTAAAATCTTAAAATCAGTTGAAAAGTATTATATCTCAAGATAGATTTAACAATCACATGCAATGCAGTGACTTTTCATCTAGATGTGTATAAGAAACCTAATTTTCTTTTTCCTAGTTAAAATGTCTTGAGAATTAAATGTGTTTTGTTTGGAATTTTGAAGATCAAAATAGACAGTGACCCAAATTTTGAGAGCTAAAATTACATTTTTTTCACATTTGAAACTTGAGATTTAACAATCAAGTACTTTGTACATGACTTTTTTCGTTTATAATTGGTGAAATTTTTAAATTTGTCCTAAATTGGTAGAAATTAGAAAGTTTAAGGACTAAATGTGTTTTGTGTGAAACTTTAGGTGCCAAAATTGACCACAACCCAAACTTTGAGGGTTAAAAATTATATTTTGGCAGGTAATGTTTTCATGAGCAAAATTGGCGACAAAAATTTTAAATATTAAACGACACTACCTAAAACTTTCGCCATGTCACCCCTAAATTGTCACTTACCATCACCACTCGTACTCCCTCCCTCGCTACTTTTCCTCTTCCACACTATTCCAACAGTCCGGATCTTTTTTTTTTGGGTGATAATTTAGTATTTAAGGTTATGTATTGTTAAATTTGTACATAGATACGTTACATTTGATAAATATGTGAGTGTTTCATGCCAAAATATACCCGTAATTGTGTCGAGGGATCAAAATATGCATTTTAAATTTGTGAGGGACTTTAGTTATATATCTTATCGAATATTAGACTATATATATATACACATACTATCTCTGTATAAGAGAAGATCATTTTTCAAATGTTAATATAGCACATTTCAAATGATATCTTTAGACCCTACAAACTGAAAAAAAACAGTTATTTAGTTGTGTTCCTTTAAAGCAAAATAGTTTCAATTTTACCCTTCAAAATGGAAGCAAATATTTCAATATAGGACTCCAACTAAAAATCTTAATCAATTCCTCAAAACTAACAAAACAGTGTTTCAATTTTGTCTTGGTATTTTTGTATTTTTAGAATCTTTGTTCTCAAATATAATAAAAATAAATATTACATACTAGGCCTATTACGTACTTTTATCATTTGGCCAAAAAATATTCGGAGGTGTAGTACAACATTTTGGCGTAAGCAAATATAACTCAAGGAAAAAACAAATATTTATATTGTTTAAAAAATCATTAACATTGGGAAAATCAACCTATATTAACAAAATATATTTAAAATAAACGGCTATATTAAAATAAATTTTTAGTTTAAAAGGCCAAATAGGAACTATTTTAGTGTGAAGAGCCATACTAAAATACTTATTTTAGTTTAGAGGGCCAAATTTACAATTTTTTTTAGTTTAAAAGATCATATTAAAACTTTTTTTTTTTTTGATTTAGAGTGCCAAATTGACATTAACCCAACAAAAAAGTTTGTTTACTAAGAAAAATAATTAGCCACAAAATTTCTAATACATAGTAGATATAAATTCTTACATATATTCGATTACATACTGATGTTAAAAAAAAAAAAAAAAGAGTACATGTAATTTTTATTTCAACCACAACATTGATAGATGAAGTAGTAAATAAAGTCCATTATAAGAATTTTTTTGTTAGCAGTAGTTGTTTATTATAAAAATATAAGCTTGAATTATGTTTCTTAATATTCACATTTTCAGCAAGTCAGCTATTTAACTTCAAAGTAAAACTAAATAGGAAATCAAAGTGTGCCTGCCATCAAACCTAAGTAGGACTTTCCGCTCAAATTGAGTTATTGCAAATTTTTTTGCCTTTTCCTACTATTAACCAATGAATTTTTTTAAACAAACAAATCATTTAATTAAAATTTCACACGGCTAAGGTAGTCATTTTCCAAACCACGGGTAGAAATAGCCAACCCAAACACCTCAATCTAGGGCTTAAATAAATTGAAAGGGACACTATTCGATATTTAAATTGAACTCGACTTAGTAACAGTTCGTTTGAATTTGATTTATCAATAATCAAGTCAATCTTGAGCTAAAGTTAGCATTTGTTAATTTTATTGTGTTCGGTTTGAATTCGACTCGATAAACGAAATGAAATTTAAATGTGTAAATTTCAAGCCCTTGAACTGTATTTGAGACAAGTTGATAAAATAGATTCCATAGACTACCATTATAGACTGAAAAAGTCACTGCCTGTCTCTTATACACATCTAGATGTGTATAAGAGACAGATACTAGACGTGTCAAGCAATAAATATTGAGCCTATTTAAATTCCGTGAATCAATTGCTTGACACGTCTAGTATAGTGAAAATAAGTATGGCAAATTGTACCATCATTAATATCATCCTATTTTAATTATGGTACAAAAATCATTTACATTAAATAATTAAGACCATGTATCTTATACAATCTCATGGGTATAAAATTCAGTGTATATGTGCACATCTTGATTTTAAAATTACTCGGTTATCTAAAGTTTCATAATCTCTTATTCACATCTTTGAAATTTGTGGTATTTTCACTTTATTTTTCTACTAATGCCTAATATATTTATAAAAATACCACTTGACAAGATTATTGACCTGTGCTCTTAGCATGACATCTAGATGTGTATAAGAGACAATTTATTGAATCACTAATTATTAATTTCAAATATTTTGTCAAATTTCGTTGCTTTTTTTGGCATCACCTCATGCTAGTTGCACTGTTAATAATAGTGCTAAAAATACTAATTACCAAACAAGGCCCAACAACCAAACCTGCCTTTCGCCTCTGACTTCAAACTCACATGTCACATTATGCATTTACTGCTTACCATTTCATTCCTGGATACCCCCACATCTCGAAATTACCAAAATACCCCAAATCCTCAACCTAAATATAAGGGTGTTCATCTTTGGGGTATTCAACTTGTTTAACTTCTAGATGTTTAACTTTAGCACTTGAAAAAATCAAAATTAAAGTTAAGTCATATAAACCCAAAGTCAATTAAAGTCGAATAATTTAAATTCGACTTGTTAGACTGATAAGTTGAATAAGTTGAATAAGTTGAACATAAATCCTCTTCTATTCCACATCTAGTTCCAAAATTTAATATATCATCCCACAAATAGTTCTATATCATGCCATCACATAATAGAAATACAAGATAATGTAAGTTCATAGATAATACAGAAAAAATTATATAACCAAATTATAATCAAATCATTCAACGATGTGTGTGTACCAAAATATATTCATAATATATATATATATAAGTTTAAAATAGATTATATATGCAAATTTACACGCATATATATTTGTGTGCTAGATAGGTGGGTTTATATATATATATAATGGACCAGAGCTGGAGTCACGTGTAATATTGTCATTAGGTTTATTATTTTGACATCATATATATATATATATTAGGGGTATTTTAATAATTTTATCGTCGTGGTTTAAATAATCTCAAATGGGTCAAGTACTGTATATTCGACCTTTGGATTGATTCGACTTATCGATTTCAAGTATAAATATCAGAATTACAAGTCAGATTCAAGGAATTACTTTTCTAATTATTCAATTTCTGAATTATTATTAAATTTTACTCTTTGGTCTAAGTATTGAATTGAGTGTCGGAACCTAACCCTAGAGACACAACTCCAACCTTTTTATTTTTAGGTGATCTGGACATGGGTATTATGCGTGATGCTCAACCTTACTTTGGATGATACTGCACTCGGGCCAAGATCAAATTTTTGCATCAACATTTGGCGCCATCTGTAAAAAATTAAACTAAAAGTCATCGTATGTCGTGACACCTATCTCGCGTAATACTTACCGGTGTAACACTGATAAAGATAGAGAAGAGTGCAGTATCATGCAAAGTAAGGTTGAGCATCACGCATAATACCCTTCTTATACACTCTTATACACAGTTTAAGGGCTGTCTGAAGATACACATAATTTGAGTGCTCAAATTTTGACACATTGAAACCCTTCAAAGGTTGAGCACCACGCATAATACCCATGTCCAGATCACCTAAAAACCCACCTAAATCGTCGACTCTTTGCTCCTAAACACATGCAAAGCTATGTTCAAAATATTAATAATAAAGGGCGGAAAACTTGCTTTAAGTGAAATAAAACCTCACTTGCGTCCTACATCAGTGCACTTAGACTCTTGTGCCCCACACCTGTGCACTTATCCCCAAACTTGTGCACATCCACTGCATTCCACAATTGCACTTCTATCATCTTGTGCCTTGCTCACACCTTATGGGTTGTGCCCTGCTAATGCCCTTCGAGGTCATGCCAGGGTACTCCCTACTCATGCCCTTCAGGGTTGAACCTTGCTGACACCTGCCGAGGTGACGTCTTACTAGTGCCTTCTAGGTTGCTCTCACTTCATACCCTCCGAGGTAAAATACTTGCGCACATTTTTACACACACAAACACACAAACTTTCTTACATTTATATCCACAAGATATAGTCTATGGAGTCTATTGTAGGATCTACTGTCAAGGGACCCACATACATTTAAAAATTTAGAGATAATTTCAGAAGCCTTACATAAGGTTTATACTAATTTTACTTAGTATTTTTAAACTTTTGAAAATCTCACAAACCTCCTTTGCTTACTTAATATTTCTTGTAGCATGTCAGCCCATTTTAAAAAGAAATTATTAAACAATTCATTTTAGAATAGAGAAACTAATTTTGTTTCTATTTTACTCTTTTATTGAAGTAATAGTTAATTTGTCAAATTTTAGTTAGATGTTTTGCTTTATTTACAATGCTTTATAGATTCAACTAGATATATTTTTGGCACATTATTTGGAGTATTATTTTAGTGTATTATTCGAGACATTATTTGAGTTATTTGATAAATAAGAAAAAATTTGAATAATTTGAATAAGTGTTTGAATTGTAAAAAATGCAAATATATTTTTGCAACTAAGTGTTTGGATAGATTTTTTGTACTAAAAGATAAACTGTCTCTTATACACATCTAGATGTAATATTAAGATACAGATGTATATGTCACTTTCTTTTTTGAGATATCAGACCACACACTAAAATCACACTCAAGGGTAGTTACCTTTTCATTGTTTGAAATCCGAATCTCACAAAATGAGATGTGCACATATACATATGCTAAATATGTATTTATTTAATATAAAATATAATTTAAAATTTACACTTTTCTGTTCATAGTTCGGACTCCCAACATAGTTTCGGATGCTCGACCCTATAAACCATTTTAAATTTCACTTTTCCATCTATAGTTCGGATTTCCCAACTTAGGTTCAGAAGTTCGAACCATATATTCCGTTTTAAACTCTACATTCCCACCCATAGTTCGGATACCGCAACCTAGGTTCGGAAGTCCAAACCTAAATTCTTGTTTTTTTGCCAAAAAAAAAAAATTTAGATTAGTGTATAGTAATGAATTGCACAAAAAAAAATTTAATGCCAATATTTATGAATAGTAAAATATGTGTATAGGTGAATAGTGTAAATAATTGCTTGAAGAGTATAAATAATGAATAGTTAAAGAAAGTTTTGAATTGTGAAAATATTGAGTAGTATTTTGAGAAAAAAGTAAAAAATCTAACCAAAAAATCTTTTTGCTAACCAAACAAACCTTTACGTTCACACGAACTGTAGCAAAAGAATGAATAGTAAAGTAAAAAGTAGCAAAAACATTGGACATGTGTATAAACAACCAATCCATATGGGGCCTCAATTACAATAGATTGGAATTAAAAACCTCTTATTGTCACTATATTGTTAATTAGTTAAAATATTTTAGTCCATTAATTTTTAAGTTTATAAACAAATTACTTGTATAAAAGATTTGGGACTAAATCTGTGGTAAAAAATCCTCCAAAAATTGAATTCGTAAAGCATTGTAAAACAAAATATTAAATTAAGATTTCATAAAAAATTAATTAGTTGCTATTTTTAATAAAATAAATTAGCATAGTATACCTTTTTTCTAACCATTCTAATTAATTAAGCTTTGATTTTAAATTAGCAATTGAAGCAACAACGGGGTAAAATTGGAATAAATTATATTTTTTATTCTAAAATGAATTGCTTAATAATTTATTTTGATTTGGACTGACATGTTATAAGAAATAAAAAGTTGAGGAAGGTTTATGAGAAGTATTAAAAGTGGATGCTGAATGATGCTAATATAAATCTTAGGAGAGATTTATGAAATTATCCCAAAAATTGATCTGTTCTATTAGGCTACTATATTCTGAGAAAAACAACGAAATCCTATTCATGTTTACATCTTTCTTCATGCATGACTTCATGTATACATGAACCTAAAATACTTGAGCTGCAAACCATTGAGTATTTATTACATTTACTCTTCTGAATTTAACTAAAAATATTAGCCATCTAGAAAAGCTTTGATAGAGCTTGATTTATTCATCGAAGGGGATCTGAAAGAAGGATGCCATCTAACTAAAGAATTGCAACCATGATTACACACACATATATTTCAAACTAATGCAACATATAGTACAATTTCTAAATTAATATTTATAGAGCCAATGATGCTCAAATTTTATGCTTGATCTTCAGCAGCCACATTCTCATCCTCAGTGAAATTCAGTTGGGAAACGGTAAACTGCCAAAATTCAATCACCAGGTCCGAAGATGTCTTCACAGAATATCTCAAATAACTTCATATGCTATGGAACAATAAGTAGATACACATTAATTAGTATAAACTTCACCATCCAGATTAGGCCATTTAAAAAAATTTAAAAAATTAAAAAACTTCAAATTTAGGATACTCATAAGAAGCCTTAAACTGAGTAAGGATACTCAAAAGAAAGACTAATTCTATTTTGCACCTCTTAATTTATACTCCATTCTTCCTTTATATCCTATTTTTAGTTTTGGACACTTTCTACTCCTAACTTTCAAATCCATCCATTTCAATCCAATTTTAACAGCGTCAGCAAAAATAATAGAATCTTGGCATATACACCCAAAATATTGTGGCATAATATTCCACTTTGCACTCTCTAATTTGTAATCAATTTTTACTTTATACCCTATACTAATTTTTTGTCTCTATTAGACCCTGAACTCTCAGATTTATCCATTTCAATCAAAATTTTAACACCATCACCAAGTTACCAAATGTTTCATGCAGGGCACCGTGCACATCACGCACCTAAAGTGGAACATTCTTCAAAATTTTCAACACTATTATAAATTGGACCAAAAGTGAGACAAATCTAAGAATTAAAGGTGCAATGTGTCAAAAAATTTAGAATTCTGGGTATAAAGTGAAATTAATCATGACTACTTCTATTATTGCCATACGCCCCTAAATAGGCGCGTGGCATGTACTTAACTTCTATTAACTTTATGAATAGAGTTAAAAATCGGACTAAAATAGGATAAATTTGAGTGTTCAAGGTGCAATATAGCCAAAAAATAAGTATAGAGTGCAACGTGAGAATCAGATACAAGTTGAGAGGTGTCAAATAGAATAAGACTTGATATTGTACATCCTTTGTACATCCTTTGTACATAAAACTTAAGCATAGTACAATTGAACAAATTACGTACCCTAACTTGAGAAATGTGTCGGAACTGTTGGGATCCTCAAGATGACTAATTCCAGCTTGGCTGCTTCGGTTAGTGACCGACTGAGCAATGAATTCCCTTGTTCCAATACAGGTGTTTGGGTTTCAGATGTGCTTATTACCTGCAATATCAATCAGAAAACAAAGATTCATAATGCATCCACCTGCAGAAAGGTGTCAATATATAGAAGGGGAAAAAAAGGGACTCTCACATCAGATACATTCTGTCTCAACCTTGTATTCTCTTCCTTCAATAATGCTTCCTGTAATTCATTTTGCAAATGCTAAAATAATAAGGGATCATTCCAAGAATGTCTATGTCTACAATGAATTTATAATGCCAATAAGATTAGGTAGAAGCAAACATTAACCAACCTACTCGATACTCGAATTAAATTCGGTTCAATAAAAAAGTTTGCTCAAATTTAATTCGTTAGTAATTAAGTTAATTTTAAACAAAATTTAAAATTTAAGTCAAATTAAGTCAAATTTAAGATCATTTGAGTTTAACTCGAAAGTAAACAATTCAAACTTAAACAAATTTATAAGATTATTAAAATAATCTTTTTTTTTAATCGACAATAATTTATAACCTACTCCTATTTAAGGGGAAAGTGAAAGCCCAACTAGGTTAAGGGGATTAGAGAACCTAACATCTATTTGATTATTAAAATAATCAAATAAAGTTGAACATTGAAATATTTGATTTGTTAATACGTGCCCCCAGAAGCAAAACAAATGAAAGTAGCTAGTAAGGAAATTTTTTGACTAGCCTTTTTCTTGAGTATACCAATTTCCTGGATGAACTTTTCACCCTGAAATCCATCAAAAAATAAAATAAAATAAAATGTCAAACTAATCCCGTAAGATCTAAAAAGATGAAATTCAGAAGTTAACAAGAACCTTTGTTTTTGCTACACGACTTAATCCTGCCTCGATCAATTTCTCCAATTTCACCAAATCTCCCATGCTAAGTCCTTGCAGCTCTTTTCCTTTAAGATACCTATAATTGTAAGTGGAATTAAATCATAATTTTCACAAATCAATTATGAACAATGTTATAGCAGTTTTAGGTTGTTTACCTTAACTCTAAGGTTTTCTCCATCACTTCCTTGGTAAGCATAGCATGGGTACGATTCTCCCGCTTAGAAATAAAAAAGAGATGGTTTTAAATTTAAAATTAAAGTCAGATATGTATGTATAGAATAGATTAAAATAAAATAAAATTTGGCATTATGCTAATATCTTAGTGGAATTCTATGGTCTAGTTAAAATATCGTATTGTTGTAATTTAAAACTTGTATTGTACAAGTATTCAAAATATATGGTATTTTACTATACAAGTATTTAATGTATAATATAATGGTACACTATTGGGCCCATAAAAATTTTCAATATCTTATGTATTTTTACTCCAATTGTAGTTTCCGAACTACTTTTGGGGTTTTAATTAGTCCTAATAGCAGCTCATGCATTAGTAGATGCTCAATATTTATGCAGGTTTTATGAGAGATAGCAGGATTTTTAAATATCTAGTTTGATGCTGATTATGGAAAACCACTGATTTCCAATTGTTGCCTTCCTTTTGTATGTTGGATCTTCAAAATTTTGGGTATGCTGGTAAGTTATAGGTTATCCACATTTTGAAGATCCAACATACAAAAAATTCCTTCAAGAAGCTAGTTTTCATTAAGAGGATCCAAAGGGGAAAAATATTTTCTTTCATCAAACACAGGAATATTATTGGCTTCTTGATTGGCAATACCATCTATTGCTGTATCCATGCTATTTAAAATCATGAAAAAGAAGCATTCAGTTTCATCAAGACAAGGCGATCAATCAGAACAAATTCTAAGGTCTTTGAGTGATGATCAAGTGGCTAAACTTTAAAGTAACAGTAAATTTTATTCCATTTGAATGAAAAGCAAGATTGTATGATTATTTTCTATATTGATTATCTGGAGACCTTTTCTTCAAGAATCATTAGGCTTACATAAGTTTCCTTTTTCACGAAACACTTCGAAGAGATTAACAAGTAAGAAAAATACTCAGTTGCCAAATGTATACTTCATTTTCTAGAAGAATGAAGAAGTGTACTTTTGAATCAAAGTGCACTTTACTCTTGCAATTTTAGCATCTGAATACACAAAAAAACTAGAGAACTTAGTACCTGTAGGTGTATAATTGGATGCTTATCTTGCTTATAAAAGTCTGCTGAACATCGGCTGTACCTCTCAATCACTTGCAGCATACTTCAAAAGAAAAAAAAAAAAAAAAAAAATCCAATGAATACTTGGTATCACTTAGTTTGAAATAATAGTAAGATAAAAGACTTTCGTAGTAGGCATTTGAAGATAAACAAGCCAATTATTTCATGCATTATGCTTCAACTGTCTATTCTCTCTCATTCGGTGAAGTAACTAGCACCATATCTTCATCTTTCAACTTGAAGGGGCTCGTCAAATAGTATCCAGTTTATATGTGTTAAAGTTCCTTCACCTTTGCTAGAAATAATTATACAAAGGAAACAGCTACCTTTGTATACCATTGATTAAAATATGATGAGCATACTATAGCGCTCTCTCTTCCCCTCTTTAGGCTATATACATATAAAAAAATTTATAGTCCTTTTAATTTTTTTGAAGAAATCATTCCCACAAAAGATATCCAATAATAGGTTGACCCATTACCTAACTAGGATATGGATTATTACACCATAATATTTTCATCAAGTGATTGGTTACCTACTTAATTTCCTATTTTCCCCTAAAAAACCCCAAATCTATAACCAAAACAAAAATAAAAACAAATTGCTGGACCTATTAAATGTTCTAGTGAAAAATGAAAAAATACTTTCTACATATAAAAATCACATTAGTTTTTTTTTTTTTTTTTTTTATTTTTTGTAATAATGATAGCCTGAAATACATAATTTAATTCTTAGGAATCCATCTAGGAGTAGTAACTCCTCCAATATCGTTTACAAAAGCAGTAACAGCAAAGGGAGGTGGCCCTGTGTACAGCAAGAAACTTTGTTGTTGTGTGGCTCTATTAAAAATCACAATAGTACTATAAGATTATCCATATCTATACAAAATAATTTTTGGTCTTTATATAAATATTAAGATAATTCCGTAGAATATTAAAGGATGTACTATGTGATGCAAATTTGTATCAAAAGTCTAATTTTATAAGCATATCAACAAAACTGTAATTCTTTAATTAAACTGTTACACTAATGTGAAATTTAATCCCAAAAAAGTAATTACAACAATAATACTACTCAAGATAAGATGAAATATTATGAGAAATTCATAGAATGTAATATGATAAAGGCAAAGGTATTTAGTTTGAGGTATGAAATAAAGTATTATTAAAAATTAAATAAAAGTACTATCATATAATAAAATATACTATTTGGTTCATTGTATTAGGTAAATAAGTGAATCAATGATAATTTTGTACATATAACATTGTCTCAAAAAAGATTGTAAGTGGAAACAAAATGAATTATACATTATAATCGTGGCATTAACAAAATAATACTATCCAAGGCAAAGAAACATATAGAATGGAACTAGTGTACTATTTCCTAACATAAATAGTATTTTGAAAAATTTATTCTACTAAATATTATTATCTAATTCAGGGACATGATACACTGCACTCAAGGCTTCACTTCACACTATATAAAAATCACATTAGTACTACAGGATTATCCATATCTATACAAAATAATTTTTGGTCATCAAACAAATATTTTGATAATTTCGTAAAATATTAAAGGATGTAATATGCATACATAAATTTTTATTGATAATTTTGTAAAATATTGAAGGATGTAATATGCATAAATAAATCTTGCTATTAAGACAGTCTCACATGGTCGTTTGTCTGTCTGCAGTTTTATATACAATTAACTATCCAAACAAAACTACTATCGTATAGTAAAATATACTACTTATTTCATTGTATAAAGTAAATAAGTGAATCAACGAAAGAAACATAAAAAATATTTAAAAAATATTTAATAGAAAAAGATTGAATCATACATTATAATCGTAACATTAAAAAAATAGTACTATGCAAGGCAAAGAAATATACTTGTAGAATTTAAATATATTTAGTACTACCTATATAATTATAGTGTACTATTTCCTCATGTAAATAGTATTTCAAAATTTATTCTACTAAATATTACTCTCCAATCCGTAGACATAACACATTACACCCAAGACTTCACACCCCAAATGCAAGGAAATAATATTGATAAGTCACACATATTCCATTCAACCTACCACGATGAACACCTCATTTTTACACTTAAGGGATTGTATCGAATCTATTTTAAGATATTCAACTCTAAAATATTCATTGTAATACTATAGAAGATACATATTTAGTAAAAGATACATGCATTTGATCGCTTTACTATTAACCATTTGATATGGAAAATAAATCATGACCCTCATATCATATTGACTTAAAATATGATTTATCAGATACAAACTCTCTCCCATAAACTTAAATTTATAGGAAATTGGAAAGCCACTACTTCTTAGTAGTGGCATATATATATATATGGATCAACCTTTTTTAGAAGCCTTTTAGCTGAAATAGCATTACTATATTTCAAACTGCTTTCAATTTGAGAAATTCATGAAAAGCTCTTTTCACAAGCAAAATAAATTTCACTTGTTTTGTTA
Source organism: Cinchona pubescens (assembly GCA_025175665.1). Lineage (NCBI taxonomy): Eukaryota > Viridiplantae > Streptophyta > Magnoliopsida > Gentianales > Rubiaceae > Cinchona > Cinchona pubescens. The sequence continues at coordinate 4,511,922 of JANKKI010000059.1, read as the reverse complement.
TGCTAATTTTCTTGTCACTTGGTTAACTCCCATTGGTCCCTCGTATGCCAATCTGTCCAAGTTTTGGACATTACCCTTAAAAACCAATTAGTTCTATTTGGATGGCTCCTTTATTTATTTTTTATTTTTTTTTCCATTTTTGCAATCATTAGTTAAAAATATTTTATAACCACTTTTTATTTCACATACATTACATCTCAAAAGATAACTACAATGTCACTATTCCAAACAATACTCAAAATAATATATATTCTAAATAATGACTATCCAAATGAAGCTATTTTTGCCTGTTTTCTTACTGTCTCTTATACACATCCATATTTATTTTGAAAATTTGTTGACTCAAGGCTTATTTGTGTTTTTATCTTGTAAGATATAGAAAGTGATGGATGAACCTGATTTCTATTCAATACACTTATTGCTCATGCTAAACAAGACCCTCAAGTGGAGCTTTGCAAATACTGATTACATCCATTAGAATTATTTTCCGAATGGATATGTTTACTCTTACTATATAACCTGTTACAACTTGAATATGAAAGATCTTAAACGGAAATATATTTCAGCTAATGCTACTTGAGATTACTAAGAAAAAGAAGAAGTTTCATATTTTCATGGCACCAATTTGTGCACTTTAATTTTAGCATTTCATTTTTTCGTATTAACTCTTAAGTTGAATACATTTTTCCATCACGAATTTTGTACGACTTTTCCTTTCCACCTCTCCACTTAGCGGTTCTTGGAAAGGTTTGGAGCTTGATTTAAAATCTCCCAAATGATAATTAAAGGCTTAAATACTAAATTCCAAAAAACGTAGCAATTCGGTTTACTATGACCCATACAGCATTTTTTTTGCAAGGGACTAATTCTTTTTAACTTTCTAAAATATACAATCTCAAATAGAAGTTACACATTCTATATTTGGATCGAATCGAAAGATTTGATGAAAGAATTTGAGACCCATCAATTAGTTGGGGTAATATTAGAGTTACTTTAACCAAATTAAAACGTGTGAAATGAATGATTTAAATAACTTCTAATGTGGATGAATTTAGAAATAATTCAATTTAAATCTATACATCGCTCTAAGAACAAATGAGTGGATTTAAAAATTTTCACAAAATTCATCTATCCAAATGCAACAATGTGTCTTCCTATAGATAATTTTGATACATATGATGCAGTTATTTCATCAATAATTTATAAAAATTCTAAGCACAGATAGTATTTTGTCATCAGACCCACTCATTGCAATCAACCATCATTAATCTTAGTAAATCTTAACATTACATAAGCAGCTGGTTCACAAGACACGTTTGAAAGTTGTTTGTTGACTTCGTAAGCGACTAACACATAAGATTAAACTTTGCCTAGAAAGAAATCCCAGCCCACAAAACTTGGAAAATTGTATGAACTATTAAAACTTTAATTTACCACAACCAAATATCCAATATCTCTATTAGGAGAACTCTAATGTTCTTTTAAGAATCTTTGTTATTATACTTTAAAAATTTGTACAGTATAAAATTATATATTTTAAATATTATATTATATAAAATTTTAAAATCAATGATATAGTTCTCTCAACCCGTCCGTAAAATTTCCTCTATATTAATGCAAGATTCAGTGACAAGCTTGTCTTGCTCTATTTCTTGTACGGGTGTAGTACTAGTTTGCCACTTCTCCCAATCACATGCAGACAGACAAACGACCATGTGACACCGGTGAAAATCACTTAATCATCAAAGATCTGAAACTAGCTTGATCAGTATTCCTATTCTGCCCTCTCCCATGATCCAATTCTTATTTGTAATTAACAACAAATAAGATAATAATTCATGAATAATTAATTGCCTCCAAGAACTGAACTAAAAAATTTGAGACACTGAATTTAATTAAGTGCTAAATAGTAGTAGCAAAGATTCATTTGAAATTACTTGAAAACAACAACTAGCACTATATAATACACAAGTAGTAATGCTAGTTGGAGAAGGAAAGGAAAGATGATGACCTTGAGCTACAAAACTCAAAGAGTTTGCCGGTTGTTGAGAAGACAATAAGGGCAAGATCAGCATCACAAAGTGTAGAGAGTTCTTGAGCTTTCTTGAAAAGCCCTCTTCTTCTCTTTGAGAAAGTCACTTGTCTTGCAGTCAAGTTATCTATCCTTTTGATCTGGATTCTCTGTCTCACCATTTTTTTGATTCTTTCGCCAACTGATCAGATGAAGATGACAGGTCTACAAGTCCACCATTCACACAAAATCATCAGCCCATCCTACAACTATTCAGTTTAAAAAAATAAATAGTACAAACTAAAAAGGCAGGAAAACTACGAAAAAGAAACATGGGTTTTGCCATAAAAAAAATTAAGAAAAGTAAAAAACCAAGAAAATCTTGGTAGTGCAAAACTGTTTCACTTCAGTCAAGTCCCTCCTCACCAAAATCAATGCCAGTTGAGTCAGAAAATTAAATATATATATAGTTTTTTAATCCGATAGATATATAGCTAAAAGGAAAAAAAAATGAAATACAAGAGTTAATTATTAATAATTAAGAGAAGAAAGAAACATCTATATATAAACAACCCAACCTTGAAGGAAGAATGGCAAAAGAACCCTAAAGCACAAGAGAGAAGAAAAGAATAAAGAATATGAATGTTCCAGATTTGCAGAAGTGCAGATAGTGAAAGATATGTAGGGATTGAAATGAAAAGCAGATTCTCCTTGAAATTACCTTTTCTGCTCTAGAATATTGGTTAAGGTTCTTGTTGCCCCGGATCCACAATGCCACACCACCACCAGATACAGGAAGCCAATGGCAGAGAGAGAGGGAGAGAGAAGCCACTTGGAAGAGAGACAATAAAAGTACTAAAAGTAGACTGAGAAACACTCCTAATAGTTATCTTGTAATACTACTTTCTATTTTTTTGCTGTGAATCGGAAGTCTCAAGTAAGCTGAACTTGGTAGACTTTCTAAGTAAGTATTTTATGAGATTCCATTTATGGCCAAACAAAGTAGCTGCGAAACATGCTAATCGATGTTTAAGTAAGGCCAAACTTTTTAAAAAAAATGTAGTGTTTGTTAGTTTTAATGTCAATTTGGCACATCTAATTTGTATAAGATTAAAATTTCAACTAACATATATAAGAATTTTGAGTTATTCAAATTCGATTCAAATTTTTTACTTAATAAATCTTATTTGAATTTGTTTTTAGATTTAAACTACATTAAATACCAAAATATTCAATTTATTTAGTGTTTTTTTCATACCCTAAATTAAAGTTCAAAATTTTTATTTTTTATTTTATATATACAACGGTGTCAAAACCATCTACCAAAATAACCATTCTTTATTAGGTTCTAGTTACTAAAATTCCTTACAACATACTATAGATTAAAATGCTTTAATTATTTTTCTTTTATGAAAAAAGAGAAAAGGTTGTATACTAAAAAATGATTTTTTATTAAATTGTCAATTTTTTTCATGTATGTATATAGAAAGAGATATACGTATAATTTTCCGAATACAAGTATTGTGATCTTTTGTGAAATTATAATTTACAAGAAATCTTAACTCGTAACCCGAAAAAAGAGACTCCATTTTGCAAAGGGCTAATAACACTTTACCCCTGAATTAAGTGGGTAATTACACTTTGCCCCCTGAGTTATAAAAAGTACACTTTGCCCCACATCCACATTATTCATCCTTTGAAAATTGTAAAATTAACAAGATAATCAAGATAAATGATACAAATACCCTTAACACTATATATTTTGATTTTTGTATTTAAATTTTGATAGTGATGTGATAATTATTTAAAAATTATGAAAAATAAACTATATAATATTTTAACATAATCCATATCAATATATTTCTTGGTCAAATTTTTAATTTTTTTATTTCATTTTATATGATTTCGGATTTGAATGTTTAATTATAATAGTTGAACAATTCCTAAATGGGCTAATTTTCTAGTGACAATTCTTCTTCAAAGATATTGTGTGACAATATATATTTTTTTAATAAAACTTTGTGATTTTTTTTATGTTTCGTAGCATTTTACAATTTTAATATTTACATGAACTGTGCAAATTGCAATGTCACATATAATATAATTCAACATTTTATCACATTTTCACTCCCTAATTATTTTGTTATTATATTTTATTATAATAATAATTTTTATTATAATATTAGTTTGTTATTATATTTTATTTTTTCCTAATTCTTTTATAATTATCGAATAGCAAACTTAAATATATGAAAAATCAAAAAACTAAGTATAATACTAAGGGAATTTCAGTTATTTAATTTGATATTATAAAATTTTTAAATAATGAATCATGTGAATGGAGGAGACAAAGTATAATTTTTTTAGTTCAAGGGGGTAAAGTGTAATTACTTACATAGTTCAGGGGACAAAGTGTTATTAACCCTTTTGTAAATTACTATTATTTATGATATTATTTGAAGCACTATTCAATAATTATAATAGTAATTTTTTTATATATAATATATGCGATATAAAATAATATTTAAGTTTGCTATTACAAAATGATTGTAAAAATATTAATAAGAGAATAATTAAAAATTGGTCTATTCAAACAGGTCATCCTACCAAAAAAGATAAAAGATTCATTGGAGATAAGTATAAAATGTTTCGAGATGGTGGTGGCATCGTACAAAGGAAGCATGCCGCATCACAGGATTCACAGCAGCAACATGGCACCAAGTAATGGGTTATAATGACTTTTTTGTACCCTCGCACCTTTCATGCCTCCTACCATTCAAATCAAACTTGTACGACCTATACATTCTTCACAACTGCCAAATAAAAAAGTTCCAAAAATGTTATGGAAAAACTGTTTTAATATTCCTTTATATTTGTTTAATTTTTTACATTTAAAATAATAAATTTTAGTTTCTCATAAATTCAAAACAATTCATTTTGATCCTTCGATACAATTACGAGTAGATTTTAAATACTCACAAGAAAAAAATGTAATTTTAGCCCTCAAAATTTGGATCGCGATCTATCTTAGTCCCAAAAGTTTTTTTAAAAAACATATTTAGTTCTCAAACTTTTCAATTTCAACAAATTTAAGACAAATTTGAAAATTTTATCAATTACAAACAGAAAAGTCACATGGAAAGTATGTTACTGTTAAATCTCGAGTTTCAAACTCGGACAAAAAATATATAATTTTAGCCCTCAAAGTTTAGGTCATAGTCTATTTTGGTCCTTAAAGTTCCAAACAAAACGCATTTAAATCTCAAACTTTTTAATTTCTACCCAATATAGGACAAATTTAAAAATTTGTCAATTATAAACGAAAAACATTACGTGCACTGCACATAACCATTAAATCTATCGCGGAATATAATACTTCGCAATTGATTTCAATTTATTTAACCATAATTTCACTTTCTCTCTCTGATTATCAATGTATAACCATTCGCCATTTTTGTTTATATTATAATACTTCTCATGCACATTAATGTTAAATTTAATTGGGTTATAACACCTCTCAACCAATTTCAATCGATTTAATTGGTGTTAAAAAAGTCATATCCAAAGAAAGGATAATAATAACACAATAATAATTGATTAATAAATTAAAATAATAATTTAATTCAAGAATAATCTTTGAGGTATAATACAACAATAATAATTCACTTTATAGAATATTCTAAACTCATTAGTTTGGATTAATCTTTGGAATGTAGGGTGAATTTGGTGTTCTTTATGAAAGTTCAATATTTATATATAGAAATGTTGGATTATAAACATCTAGATGTAATATAAGAGACAGGAAAATGTATTAGGATACAAACGAATGATGGCTCAAGTATCGAATTTTCAGTGACGGATTTTTCCATCTACAAATCGATTACTAAATTTAGTTTTGAGACATTTTCGTGGCAATTGTTATTCTTAGTAGCAAAATTTTTATCACTAAATTCAAAAAAATCAATCGCTAATTTAAAATTTAATAAAGATGTTTCAAAGCTACTTTGTTTAGTAATCGATTTGTAGATGGAATAAATCCGTCACTGAAAATTCGATAATAGAGCCATCACTATATTTTACCGAATAGGCATTTTTTGATGGTTGGATTTCGTCAGGAAATTCGTCGTTAAACTGTTTAGCGATGGTTTTTTTGACAAAAATCCATGGCTAAATCTGTCATTCAATAGTTTGAAATCGGTTGGGAGGTGTTATAATATACATAAGAATAGTGAATGGTTAGGCATTGATCACAGAAAAAGTGAAAATATAGTTAAATGTCTTAAAATCGATTGGAAAGTGTTATATTCTAAAATTGTAGTTTTTCCAATGCTCACATGCATATCGAATGTTACATTTTTCGTGGACAAAATTGGTGACACATAAATTTTAAATACTAAATGACACTAACTAAAACCTTGGCCACCATCACCCCAAGATTGTCACTTTCCCATCACCACTCCTATTCCCCTTCCTCGCTGTTTTTAGGATAATTTAGTATTTAAGGTTATGTATTGACAAATTTGCAATTAAATATGTTACATTTGATATGCATGTAAGTGTTTCTAGCCAAAATATGTCTATAATTGTGTTGAGGGATCAAAATGGTGCATTTTGAATTTTTGAAGGACTAAAATGCATCATTTTAAATGCGAGAGATTAAAAAGGTACAAATATAAAATGTGATAGACTATTAAGATCATTTTCCCAAATATTAATATGGTACTGCAAATTAAAAAAGTCTTAATTTGACCCCCAAACTGGAAAAAAGAAAAAAGAAAAAAGAATAAAAAGAGTTATCTAGTTGTGTACCTTTAAAGTAAAATAGTCTCAATTTTATCCTTCAAAATGAAAGAAAATATTTCAATAAAGGACTCCAACTAAAAATCTAAATCAATTCCTCCAAACTAACAAAATAGTGTTTAAATTTTGGCTTGGTATTTATATAAAATTAGACTTGTTTAATTCTCGAATATAGTAAAAATAAACATTACATACTAGGCCTATTACGTACTTTTATCATTTGGCCAAAAAATATTCAGAGGTATTAAAACATTTTGGTGTAAGCAAACATAACTCTACGAAAAAACAAATATTCATATGTTAGTTCAAAAAATCATTAACATTGAGAAAATCAATCTACATTAAAAAAATATAACTAAAATAAACGGCTATATTAGAATAAATTTTTAGTTTGAGAGGCCAAATAGGAACTCTTGTAGTTTGAAGAGTCACACTAAAATGCTTATTTTAGTTTAGAGGGCCAAATTCATACTTTTTACAGTTTAAAGGGTCATATTAAAACAAATTTTCTGATTTAGAGTGCAAAACTGACATTAACCCAACAAAAAAGTTTGGTTACTACGAAACAAAATTAGCCACGAAATTTCTGATACGTAGTAGATATGAAAATTCTTGCATGCATTCGATTAAATATAGATGTTAGAAAAAAAAAAAAAAACCATGTGCCATTTATGTTTTAACCACAAAATTAACAGATGAAATAGTAAATAAAGTCCATTATATGAATTTTTCAGTTAGCAGTAACTGAAAATTTAGTATAAAAATATAAGCTTGAATTATGTTTCTTAATATTCACATTTTCAGTAAGCCAACTATTTAACTTCAAAGTAAGTCTAAATAAGAAATCAAAGTGTGCCTACCATCAAACCTAAGTGAGACTTTCCACTCAAATTGAGTTATTGCAAACCATTTTGCCTTTTCCTACTATTAACCATTGAATTTTCATAAACAAACTAATCATTTAATTAAAATTTCACACAGCTAAGCTATTCATTTTCCAAACTACGAGTAGAAATAACCAACCCAAACCTCTCAGTCTAGGGTTTATATGAATTTGGACTATTTATCTATTCGAATCAAACTCGACTAGATCTAGAGTCGTTTAAATTTTGTTCCTCAATAATCAAATCAATCTTGAACTAAATTATAACATTTGTTATTTTTTAACAATTCCTGGTTACATTTAACACCAATAAGCATCTGCTGATTATTGAAACTAAAATTTGAAATTATTGAAATAAATTGCGTCTCTTATATTTGATAGAAATTATAAGAGACAGGTTTATTCGAAAAATAAACAAATGAAGATTGAACAGAATTTTAAATTCGTTAAAATAATCAAACAAGTTTAAATACTAAAGTGTTCGACTTGTTTATATTCGTTTGTATCCTTACCCCAATCCATCATTTGGGTTGTGTTTTTGGATTGGGCTGTGTGCAAGTTACCTACCCCATTGGGCTTGTCCTAACCCAGCACAAGGCTTCTACTCATGTAGAGTTGAGCAAAGAAAAATATATAACCAATTTTTCAAACCTAACATAGTGATCATATTCCAGCATAACTTAAAATATTTATGATAGTTGTGGATTGAGGGAAATAATTAGTTAGAATTGGTCTTTGACCATATGTATAGGCGCTTTGTAATAGAATAAATTTTATGAAATTTATGATATCAAATATATTATGAATATATTTTGGTACAAACACATTATTGAACAAGATGTGGGTCGCGGTCCAGATGCTGGGTTATTTAATACTGACCACAAGATGTGCAGGTGTCTTGTATAGTGAAAATAAGTATGAGAAATTGTACCATCATTCATATCATCCTATCTTAATTATTAGTGGAAAAATCATCGACAATACTGTAATTCATTACTATTTATCAAATTCAATTCATGTGGCAAAATTCTAATAAATTACCAATCTCTTGATTTTAAAATATTTGGATGGATTTTATTTTTGAGAAAAATATAATTTTAACCCCTTAAGTTTGGGTCGTGGTCTATTTTGGGTCCCAAAGTTTTAGGCATAATACATTTAGTCCTTAAACTTTCCAATTTGAACCAATTTAGGAAAACTTTGAAATTTTCGTCAATTAAAAACGATAAAAGTCATGTGCGAAGTACGCAACTATTAAATCTCAAGTTTTAAAAGTGAAAAAAATGCAATTTTGGCCCTTACCAAAGTTATGGGTCACAGTCTATTTTGATCCTATAAGTTCAAATAAAATGCATTTAACAGATCAAACTTTTTAATATCTTCCAATTGAGCGACAAATAGAAAAGTGGATCTCAGAAGGTGTGAGTCAGGGCATTGCACGTAACTATTAAATTTATCATGAGATATAATACTTTCCAACTGATTTAAAACCCATTTAACCATACCTCCACTTTTCTCTCTAACTATCAACATCTAGCCATTCACCATTCTTATCTATATTATAACACTTCCTATGCGCGTGATTGTTAAATCTAATTTGGGTTATAACACTCTATCAACCGATTTCAACACATTTAATTTGATGTTAGAAAAGTTATATAAAAAGAAAGGATAATAATAACACAATAATAATTTACTAATAAACTAAAACAATAGTTTAATTCAAAATTAATCTTTGAGTTACAACAAAATAATAATAATTTACTTTATTATAGTATAATGAGACTCATTTATTAAGGTTAAAACTTGAATGTTTTCTGAAATTGGTATAGTAAATGAAAATTCAATATTTAGTTGCAAATGTTGAACAAGATTAAATGACTAATATATTAGTATAAATCTATAATTTATATGCTCATAAGCAATAGATTTTATAATATTCAAAAATTAGTGTTGATATTTTTCCGTTGTTAATATTTTTAAATATTTTAAAATATCAATCATCGACAAAATGCACCATTTTGATCCCTCAATACAATTCAAATTTTTTCTTATTTTTCAAATAGATGTGACCTCGAAAAAAGAAAACATGTCGCTCTTTTAATGAGTACTCCACAATGTTTCAAAACCAAAGTTAGTAATCGAATTGTCGACGGATACAAAATTCGTCGCTAAAATTTCAGTAGTAAAATCGTTCCTATATTTTATCCTTGAGACATTTTTCAATGGATGAATTTCGTCCATTGAAAAATGTCTCATTTCAAACATCTATAAATACAACTTTAAATCAAAGTTTGGGTGATGGTCTATTTTACGGCAATTTGAGATTTAACAGACATATGCTTTGCACGAGACTTTTTCCATTTCTAATTGGCGAAATTTTCAAATTTGTCCTAAGTTGGTTGAAATTGGAAAGTTTGAAAACTAAATATATTTTGTCTGAAACTTTGGTGACCAAGATGGACTACAACCAAAAATTTGGAGGCTAAAATTGTATTTTTTTTCCTTTTTTTTTTGCGAAACTAGAGACGAAACAGTAGTCTTGTCAAGTGGTATTTTTATAATGTACAATTATTAGTAGAAAAATAATTTGTAAGACTACAAATTTAGGATCACTGCTAAAATTAACTTACCTAACAAAATAATATTGAATCACTAATCCTTAATTTCAAATACTTTGTCGAATCTCGTTGCTTTTTTTTGCCATCACCTCATGCTAGATGCATTGTTAATAATACTGCCAATTACCAAATAATGCCCAACAGCCAAACCAGCCTTTCGCCTTTGACATAGAACTCAAATGTCACATTATGCGTTTACTGAGTAACATTTTATTGCTGAATAAGCTCACATCTAGAAATTACCAAAATACAATATCTAATGTGTATAAGAGACAGCCCTTATATTTAGGTTCAAAATTTAATGTATCATAATGACTTCTATATCATTTCATCTTATTGAAAATGTCAAATAATAGAAATATAGATAGTCTTATTCATATTTAATACAGTATAAAAGACATAATCAAATTACAATCACATCATTCGATAATATGTTTGTACCAAAATATATTCATAATATATTATATATATATACAAGTTTAGATTATATATACAAATATACACGCATATATATGTGTGTGTGTGATGCCAAAATAATGCACCCAATGACAATATTACATGTGGCTCTGATACTGGGTCCTTTAGGGGTATTTTAGTAATTTTACTCTCGTGGTTCAAATAAGTTCAAATTGGTCAAGTATTATATATTCGACCAATGGATCGATCTGACCTATCGATTTCAAATATAAATATCAAAATGGTAGGTCAGATTCAAGGAATTACTTTCCTAATTATTCAAGTTCTGAATTTTTATTAAATTTTACTCTTTGGTTTAAGTATTGACTTGAGTGTCGGAGCCATGATACCCTGGGGACAAAACCCTGCCCTTTTTATTTAGAAGTGATCTGGATATGGGTATTGTGCATGGCGCTCAACCTTACTTTGGACAATACTGCACTCCGGCTAACTCTAGCTCAGATTTTTTTATCAATAATTAGCGTATACTGAGAAAGCCGGATAAAAGTATCTGAGTCTTATACGATGACTAGATGTGTATCAGAGACAGTATTAATTTAGAGAAATATGCAAGATGGTTGCAATTCAATTAGTTAAATGGCATCCTTCTTTCGGATCCCCTTCGATTAATAAATCTATATGGCTAGTTTACGCCTCCTGGGGCACCAGCACTCCTTTTAAAGATTCTTTGGTGCCCCCAGAGCTGTCTCTTATACACAAAATAAGACCTCACCTGCACTCTACATCGGTGCACCTAGACTCTTATGCCCAACACCTGTGCACTTATCCCCGAAGCTGTGCACATCGACTACACTCCGTAATTGCACTTCTATCATATTGTGCCTTACTCACACCTTACGGGGTTGTGCCCTGCTAACGCCTTTCGAGGTCACGCCAGGGTTGCTTTCTACTCACGCCCACCTTCCTAAGTCATAAGAGACTAGTGCTTTCTGAGTTGCCATTACTTCACATCCTAGATGGTATATACACTTACACATATTTTCACACACTCACACGGACAAACTTTCACACGTTTATATCCACAAGATATAGTCTATGGAGTCTATTGTAGGATCTACTATCAAGGGAGCCACATGCATTTAAAAATTTAGAGAGAATTTCAGAAGCCTTCCCTGAGGTTGATACGATTTGTACTAACCTTGGTGTTTCAAAAAGAAATTATTAAACAATTCATTTTAGAACAGAGAAACTAATTTCGTTTCAATTTTACCCTTTTATTAACCCACTAGTTAATTTATTATCAAAATTTAACTAATTAAAATGGTTGGAAAAAAAAAATTCTATGCTAATTATATTTATTAAAAATGGAGACTAATTTTTTGGGTCAAAGTTTAGTCGTATGTTTCGCATTATTTACAATGATTTTCATATTCAAAGGCATATTTTTGGTGCAATATTTGGAGTATTCATTTAGCGTATTATTCGAGGCATTATTTGAGTTATTTGAAAAATAGGAAAAAATTTGAATAGTTTCAATAAGTGTTTGGATTGTGAAAAATGCAAATAGTTTTTTTTTTTTTTGCAAACAAGTGTTTGGACAGGTTTTTTTATATTAAAAGACAAAACACGTATACGAAAGTCAAACAAAATTTGGGTAATGGTCAGGTATTTATAATCCCGTTCATTTGAGTTCTATGACAATCAAAGGAAGTTGCTTTATCATTGTTTGAAATTATATCCCACAAAATAGACTTGCACATAGACACAGCCCTTAAATATGTATTTATTTAATATAAAATAAAAAATATATTTTAAAAATTACACTTTTCTATCTATAATTTGAAGTCCCCAACATAGGTTCGGAATTCCTAACCTTTATCTTATACAATTTTAAATTTAACTTTTCCACCCATACTTGAGGATTCCTCAACTTAAGTTCGAATTGAACCTTATATATCGTTTTAAACGCTACATTAAGCATAGTTCGGACTCCTCAATACATTCGGAAGTCCGAACTATTATATACCGTTTAAACTCTACTTTTTATCACCTATAGCTCGGACTCCCCAACCTAGGTTCAAAAATCAGAACCTACATTCTTTTTTTTTTCCCAAAAAAAAATAAAAATTAGACCAATGAATTGTACTGAAAAATTATTGAACCTATTTATGAATAGTAAAATACGTGTATAGGTGAATAATGTAAATAACTTGCTTGAATGGTGTAAATAATGAATAGTTAAAGAAAGTTTTGAATTGGGAAAATAATGAATAGTATTTTGGAAAAAAAGAGTAAAATATCTTATCAAAAAATCTTTTTGCTGACCAAACAAAATTTTCAATACTGTAGCAAAAAACGAGTAGTAGAGTAAAAAGTAGCAAAAAATTGGACAATAAAACCAATCTATACGGGCCTCAATTACAATAGATTGAAATTAAAATCCTCTTATATTCACTATATTATTAATTAGTTAAAATATTTTTGGTCCATGAATTTATAAGTTTATAAACGAATACTTGTATAAAAGGATTTTGAATACCAAATATGTGTTAAAAAATCCTCCCAAAATTGAATCCCTAAAGCTTTGTAAATATAACAAAATATTAAATTAAGATTTCATACAGAATTTATTAATTGCTATTTTCAATAAATTAAATAAGCATAGTATTCCTTTTTTCCAACTATTCTAATTAATTAAGTTTTGATGTTAAATTAGTCCAAGTTNCACTACTGAGTCAACAAAGGGTTAAAATTGGAATAAATTATATTCTTTATTCTAAAATGAATTGCTTAATAATTCATTTTTGAATTGGACTGACATGTTATAAGAAATAAAAATTTAGAAGATGTTTATGAGAATTTTAAAAGTTCAAGGGTGCTAAATGATATTAACATAAACCTTATAAGAGGTTTATTCTCATATTATCCCAAAAATTTATCAGTTCATATTCTGAGAAAGACAACGCAATCCTATTCATGTTTACATCTTTCTTCATGCATGAAATACTAGCCATATAGATTTATTAATCGAAGGGGATCCGAAAGAAGGATGCCATCTAACTAAAGAATTGCAACCATGATTGCACAATCTCTAAATTAATATTTATAGAGCCAATGATGCTCAAATTATATGCTTGATCTTCAGCAGCCACATTCTCATCCTCGGTGAAATTCAGTTGGGAAATGGTAAACTGCCAAAATTCAATCACCAGGTCTGAAGATGTCTTCACAGTCTTTTGAATATCTCAAATAACTTCATATGCTATGGAATAATAAGTAGATACACACATTAATTAGTATAAACTTCACCATCCAGATTATGCCTTTTAAAAAATAAATAAAATAAATCAATAAAAAAACCTTCAAATTTAGGATAGTCAAAAGAAGCCTTAAACTAATAAGGATAGTCAAAAGAAGGACTAATTCTATTTTGCACCTCCAAATTTATAACATATTCTTACTTTGCATTCTATTTCTAGTTTTGGACACTTTTCACTCCTAACTTTCAAATTCATCCATTTCATTCCAATTTTTAACAGCGTATGCAAAAATAACGGAATCTTCGCTTGTACATCCAAAATATTGTGGCATAATATTCCACAGCAGTACCCTCTAATTTGTAATCGATTCTTACTTTAAAGAGTATACTGTCTCTTATACACATCTAGATGTGTATAAGAGACAGGTAAAGTACAGTGTACACCACGCGCCCAAAGTGGAACATTTGTCAAATTTTTCAACACTATTAGAAATTGGACCAAAAGTGAGAAATCTAAGAGTTAGAAGTGCAATGTGTCAAAAAATTTAGAATTCGGGGTGTAAAGTGGAATTAATCATGACTACTTCTATTAGTGCAAAACATCCCTAAATAAGCATGCGGCATGTACTTACTTAACTTCCATTAACTTTATCAACAACGTTAAAAATTGGAATGAAATGGGATAAATTTGACTCTTCAAGGTGCAATATAACCAAAAAAAATAAGTATAGAGTGCAAAGTAAGAATCAGATATAAGTTAAGAGGTATAAAATAGAGTAAAACTTAATATTGTACATCATATTGAATGTGTTGTACATAAAACTTAAGCATAGTTCAATTGGACAAATTACGTACCCCAACTTGAGAAATGTGTCGGAACTCTTGGGATCCTCAAGATGACTAATTCCGGCTTGGCTGCTTCGGTTAGTGACCGACACAGGGGATAGATGAATTCCCTTGTTCCAATACAGGTGTTTGGGTTTCAGATGTGCTTATCACCTGCAATATCAATCAGAAAACAAAGATTCATAATGCATGCACCAGCAGAAGGGTGCCAATAGAAATAAGGGAAAGAAAAGGGACTCTTACATCAGATACTTTCTGTCTCAACCTTGCATTCTCTTCCTTCAATAATGCTTCCTGTAATTCATGTTTCAATTGCTAAAATAACAAGGAATCATACCAAGAATGTCGGTCTGTAATGAATTTATGATGCCTATAAGATTTGGTAGAAGCAAACGCTAACCAACCTTCCCGATATTCAAATCAACCTAAGTTCACTAAAAAATTTTATTCGAATTTATTTTGTTAATAATTAAGTTAAATTTAAACAAAATTTGAGTTGACCAAATTTGGGAAATCGATTCAAACTAGACTCGATAAATTTAAAATTTAAAATTTACATATAAAAAGTTCAATTTACTCAGATTTTGATTCGAACTCGACTTTAAGCAGATAAAAAATTGCTTGAAGTTGGCTCAAAAGTAAAAAACTCAAACTTAAATAAATTTATAAGATTATTAAAAATAATAAAATAAGGTTGAATATTGAAATATTTGACTTATTTATACGTGCACGCAGAAGCAAAACAAACGAATGTAGCTAGTAAGGAAATTTTTTGACTAGCCTTTTTCTTGAGAATACCAATTTCCTGGATGAATTTTTCACCCTGAAATCCACCAAAAAATAAAATACGTAAAATGTCAAAACTATCCAAATATCATAAGATCTCAAAAGAAAAAAATTCAAAAGTTAACAAGAACCTTTGTTTTTGCTACACGACTTAATCCCGCTTCGATCAGTTTCTCCAATTTCACCAAGTCTTCCATGCCAAGTCCTTGCAGCTCTTATCACTTTAAGATGCCTATAATTGTAAGTGGAATTAAATCATAATTTTCGGACATCAATTATGAACCATGTTATAGCAGTTTTAGGTTGTACCTTAATTCTAAGGTTTTCACCAACACTTCATTGGTAAGCATGGCATGGGTACGATTCTCCCGCTTAGAAATAAAAGAGAGATGGTTTTAAATTTAAAATTAAAGTAAGATATGTATGTATAGAATAGATAAAAGAAAAATAACGTTATGCTAATATCTTAGGGGAATTTTATGGTCTAGTTAGAGTACCATATCGTTGTGATTTAAAAACTCGTATTATACAAAAACACATAATGTTTTATTATACAAGCATTTAAAACACAATATTATGGTACACTAATAGGCCCATAAAATTTTTTAATATCTTATGTATTTTTACTCCAATTGTAGTTTTCGAACTACTTCTGGGGTTTTAATTAAAGTCCTAATTGCAGCTCACGCATTAGTGGATGCTCAATATTTATGGAGGTTTTGTGAGAGATAGCAAGGTTTTAAAAAATTTAGTTTGATGCTGATCATATTATGGAAAACCACAGATTTCTAATTGTTGCCTTCTTTTGTATGTTGGATCTTCAAAATTATTGGGTATACTGGTAAGTTATAGGTTATCCACATTTTGAAGATCCAACATACATAAAATTCCTTCAAGAAGCTAGTTTTCAATAAGAGGATCCAAAGGGGAAAAAAATTCCCCTTCATCAAACACAGGAATATTATTGGCTCATTGACTTCTTGATGGCAATTACCATCTATTGCTGTTTCCATGCTATTTAAAATCATGAAAAAGAAGCGCGCATTATCATCAAGATAAGGTAATCAATCCACGGAAACTCTAAGATTGTGTTTGGATCAATAGATTTGATAAAGGATTTATATCCACTTATTTGTTGGAACAATTTTAAGGGTAAAATAGATTAATTTCAAATTCAACCAAATTAAAAAGTATGAAATGAACAATTTTTTAAACAAATTTCTAATTTAGGTGAATTTGAAATACATCTATTTTTTGACTTTACAAAAGTTTCCAACAAATGAATAAATTTCAAATCCTTCCCCAAATCTATAGAAGCAAACACAATGTAAATGTTTTGAGTGATAAGCAAGTGGCAAAACTTTAAGGTAACAGTATATTTTGTTGCATTTGAACGATAAGCAAGATTATTTGCTTAGAGACCTTTTCTTGAAGAATCATTAGGCTTACATAAGTTTCTTCTTTAACTCTTGGAAGAGATTAACAAGAGTAAGAAAAAACTCTCAGTTTGTAAATGAATACTTCATTTTCTAGAAGAAAAGTGTACTTCTGAATCAAAGTACTGTACTTTACTCTTGCATTTTAGCATCTTAATACACAAAATACAAGAGATCTTAGTACCTGTAGGTAATAAATTGGATGCTTATCTTGCTTATCAAAGTCTGCTGAACATAGGTTGTGCCTCTCAATCACTTGCAGCATACTTCAGAAGAAACAAAAAAAAAAATACAATGAATACTTGGGATCACTTAGTTTGAACTAATAGCATGATAAATGACTTTTTTAGTAGGCATTTGAAGATAAATAAGATAATTATTTCATGCATTATGCTTTAACTGTAGAACTATTCTCTCGCACTCCGTGAAGTAATTAGCACCACTCTATCTTCCTCTTTCAACTTCATGAAGGGGCTCTTCAAATAGTATCCAGTTTATATGTGTTAAAGTTCTTTCACATTGCTAGAAATTATACAAAGGAAACATTACTAGATGTATATAATTGAAATAATGCTTATTTCCCCGCCCTCCCTCCCTCTATCCCTCTCTCTCCCTTTCTCTCTCTATATAAGAAAATTCTATAGTTTCTTTATTTTTTTTAGAAAACCGTTCTCGCAAAAGATACTCAATAATAAATTTGCACATTACACAACAAGGATAGGAATTACTACACCATAATATTTTCATCAAATGATTGGGAACCTATTATAACAGGTTACCTACTTAATTTCCTATTTATTTGCTAGGAAACTCCAAATCTATAACCAAAATAAAAATAAAAACAAATTATAGAACCTATTAAATGTTTCAACGAAAAATGAAAAAGTACTTTTTAAGTATAAAAATTTTCACATTAGTACAACGGGATTATCCATATATACACAAAATAATTTTTGATCATCAGGCAAATATTAAAATACTTCCGTAAAATATTAAAAGATGCATTTTGTGTGCGCAAATTTGTATAAAAAAATCTAATTTTATAATCATATCAAATAAAAATGTAATTTAATTTTGTTTAAACTGTTACATTAATATAAATTTAATCCCAAAAAAGTAATTAAAACAATAGTACTGCTCAAGATGAGATGAAATATGATGAGAGATTCATATAGTATAATATGATAAGGACAAAGGCATGTAGTATTGAGTTATGAAATGAAATACTATTAAAAATTCAAACAAAAGTACTATCATATAGTAAAATGTACTATTCGATTAATTGATCAAGTAAATAAGTGAATCAATGATAAATCAAACATAGAAAATATTTAAAAAATTAATAAATGGAAAAAAAATTGAATCATACGTTATAATCTTGACATTAACAAAATAGTACTATGCAAGGCAAATTATACTTCACACTATACAAAAATCACATTAGTACAATGGGATTATCAATGTATCTATACAAAATAATTTTTGATCATCAAACAAATATTAAGATAATTCCGTAGAATATTAAAGAATATAATTTGGATACGCAAATTTGTATCAAAAGTCTAATTTTATAAGCATATCAATCAAAAATGTAATTTCTTTAATAAAAATATTAGATTAATAAGAAATTTAATCCCCAAAAAATGAAAAATTAAGAGTATATTTTTTTTTATTATAAAATTTATACTATACTAGTACTATTCAAGATAAGGGAAAGTATTGAGATATTCATGTAGTATAATATGAGAAAGACGAAGGTATGTTATGAAATGAAATACCATTAAATAGGATCCAAACAAAACTACTATCGTATAGTAAAATATTCTATGTGGTTCATTGTATCAGATGTAAATAAGTGAGTCAATGAAAAAAATATAGAAATATTTAAATAATAATTAATGAAAAAAATTGAATCATACGTTATAATCTATGACGTATAAATAAGTAAACCGAATTGCAATGGAACATACTTGTAGAATTTAAATATAGTACTACCTATAAAACTATATGTACTGTTTCCTCATATATTTCAAAATTTATTCTATTAAATATCACTCTCCAATCCATGAACATAACACATTGCACACAAGGCTTCATACCCCGAATTCAAGGCAATAATATTGATAAGTGACATATATTCCATTCAACCTACCATAATGAGCACCTCATTTTTACACTTAAGGGATTGTATATAATCTCTTGTAAGATAGTACACTAAAATATTAAAGGAAGTACTATAGGAGATGCATATATAGTAAAAGGTACCACTTGATCTATTGTATTAACTAAGGTTGTAATTTTAGTTTGGGAGTTTAGGAAGGAAAAGAAAAGAAGGGAAAACTTTTATAAACATAAAGATGTCAATAAGGGAAGGAAAGTTTCCTCTAACTTGTTTGGGGGTCTTGAAAGGAAATTTTATTAATGTGTATTTTTCACTAAAATGTCATTCCTTTCGATAATTTTGTATTATGTTTGAAAGTCAAATATGACGTTTTATAATTAGTGATAAGAAATTTAAGTTTTTCTTCCATTTTATTCCACTTGTGGAAGGAAAGTTTTCATTAACTTTTAGATGTGTATAAGAGACCTCCCTTTCCTTTCTTTTCTATCTACTTAAAACTCTCAAACAAAGTAAAAATACCAACTTTCCATCTTTTCTCTTCTTTCCTTTCATTTCCTTCCATCCAAACTTAGCCTAAGTAATTGCAGCAATGCAAAATTGAAAATAATTTTAAAAAATAACAAATAGATGAAAATTAAATCATACCTTACTAATCGTAAAATTATAATAGATAATAAATAGTACTCTATGTAAGAAAAAGACTTGTACAACTAAAATGTTAATATAGTACTATTTACGACGCTATAATATACTATTTATTATACACATATGATTTCCAAATTTAATCATTTTTTAATATATTTATAAACCTAAAATATTTGTAAAACAAAAATTTCACCATAAAAATAGTACAAACTATCAATGAAACTTAAAAACATATATAAAAGATAGTATGTTTGTGTAATAGTATCCAAATGTGAAAAGAAGTACTAAAAGGGACAAAACAGTTTTGTACTTGCAAGATTTCAAATGAGATAGTAAGGGCAAAAGATCTTCTATCCCACTTTTTAACTCACCCTCTATCCCACTACTTAATGAACGGCTAAGATTCTTTTTTAATATAATTATGAATTTTACAAGATAAATCTTGGCAATTTATTAGATAGTGGGATAGAAAGTACGATAGAGGATCCTAAGCAGATAGTAAGAACTAAGAAGTAGTGGCTTTCTAATTTCTGTAAGTTTAAGTTTAAGGGAGAGAGTTTGTACGTGGTAAAAGAGATAGGTTAGGTCAATATGATCTAAGGGTCATGATTTCTTGTCCATATCAAATGGTTAATATTAAAGAAAGGATATCATATACTAAGGAAACTATAGAATTACCTATATATATATATATACATGTGTGTGTGTGATCAACATTTTTTAGAAGCTTTTTAGCTGAAATAGCAATACTATATTTCAATATGAGAAATTCATGAAAAGCACTTTTCAGAAGCAAAATAAATTTGCTTGCTTTGTTATGTCTAATTTTCTTGTCACTTGATTCTCTCCCATTGGTCCCTCGTATGCCAATCTGTCCATGTTTTGGACGTTACCCTTAAAGACCAATTAGTTCTGTTTGTATGGCTCCTTTTATTTTTTATTATTTTATTATTTTTGCAATCATTAGTTAAATACATTTTACAATCACTTTTTATTCCACATACGTTACATCTCAAAAAATAACTACTGTATTGTTCCATATAATACTCAAAATAATATATATTCTAAATAATGACTATCCAAATGAAGCTATTTGTGTAGTTTTCTTATCCATTTTTCAATCCATTTTTATTTTTGAATTTTTGTTGACTCAAGGCTTATATGTATTTTTATCTTGTAAGATATAGAAAGCGATGGATGAACTTGATTTCTATTCAAAACACTTATTGGTCATGCCAAACAAGACCCTCAAGTAGAGCTTTGTAAATTATGATTACATCCATTGGATTAATTTTCCGGATAGATATGTTTCCTCTTACTATAATAAGCTGTAAGAACTTGAATATGAAAGATCTTAAACGGAAATATATTTAAGCTAATGCTAGCTTGAGATAATTAAGAAAAAAAAAAAATTCATATTTTCATGGCATCAATTTGTGCACTTTAATTTAAGCATTTCACTATTTTTTACTAACTCTTAAGTTGAATATATTTTCCCATCATGAATTTTGTATGGCTTTTCATCTCCACCTCCCACTTAGGGTTATTGGAAAGGTTAGGAGCTTGATTAAAATCTCCCAATTGATAATTAAAGGCTTAAATACTAAATTCAAAAAACCATAGCAATTCGGTTTACTTAGGCCCATACACCATTGTTTTTTTTTGCTTGGGACTAATTCTTTTTAACTTTCTAAAATATACAATCTCAAACAGAAGTCACGCATTCTGTATTTGAATAGAAGGATTTGATGAAAGAATTTGAGATCCATCGATTAGTTGCGGTTAATTTTAGAGTTACAATTAATGAATTTTATAGTTAACTAAACGCTTAAAAGTGTGAAATGAATGGTTCAAACAACTTCTAATGTGGATGAATTTAGAAATAATTCAATTTAAATCTATAAATCGCTCTAGAAACAGATGAGTGAATTTCATATTTTTCACAAAATTCATCGATCCAAATGCAACCATGTATCTTTCTATAGATAATTTTGATACATATGGTAAAGTTATTTCATCAATAATTTATACAAATTCTAAGCACATATAGTATTTGTTATCAGACCCACTCATTGCGGTAAATCATTATTAATCTTAGTAAATTTTAACATTACATAAGCAGCTTGGTTTACAAGACAAGTTTAAAAGTTGTCTGTTGACTTCGTAAGTGACTAACACATAAGATTTAACTTCGGCTAGACAGAAAACCCAGCCCACAAAATTTGGAAAATTGCATGAACTATTGAAACTTTAATTTACCAGAACCAAATATCCAATATCTATATTAGGAGAATTCTAATATTCCTTTAAGAATCATGTTCTTATGTTCTTAAAAATTTATATAATAAAAAAATATGTATTTTAAAAAATTATACTCTATTAACTTTTAAAATAAATGAAATAGTTCTGTAAACCAGGATTTCCTCTATGTTAATGCCAAATTCAGTGACAGGCTTGTCTCGCTCTATTTCTTGTACGTGTGTAGTACTAGTTTGCACACTTCTCCCAATCAATGCAGACATATAAACGACCATGTGATAACAATGAAATCGCTTAATCATCTAAGATCTAAAAGTAGCTTGATAAGTATTCCTATTCCGCCCTCTCCCATGATCCAATTCTTGTTTGTAATTAACAACAAATTTGATAATAATTCATGTATAATTAATTACCTCCAAGAACTGAACTTTTGGTTTTCAGACAAATTTAATTAAGTGCTACATAGTAGTAGCAAAGATTCATTTGAAATTACTTGAAAACAACAACTAGTACTATATAATACACAAGTAGTAGTGATAGTTGGAGCAAGGAAAGGAAAGATGATGACCTTATTTTGAGCTACAAAACTCAAAGAGTTTGCCGGTTGCTGAAAAGACAATAAGGGCAATCTCAGCATCACAAAGTGTAGATAGTTCTTGAGCTTTCTTGAAAAGCCCTCTTCTTCTCTTTGAGAAAGTCACTTGTCTTGCTGTCAAGTTATCTATCCTCTTGATCTGGATTCTGTGTCTCACCATTGTTTTGATTCTTTTGCCAACTGATCAGATGAAGATCTACGAGTCCACCATTCACACAAAATCATCAGCCCATCCTACTACTATTTAGTACAAACTCTAAAAAGACAGGAAAACTATGAAAAAGAAACATGGGTTTTGGCAAAAAACAATAAAGAAAAGTAAAGAATCAAGCAAATCTTGCAAGTACAAAACAGTACCTCTTCAGCCAAGCCCCTCCTAGCCAAAATCAATACCAGTTGAGTCAGAAAATTAAATATATAGTTTGTTAATCCAGTAGATATATAGCTAAAGGGAAAAAAAATGAAATACAAGAGTTAATTATTTAATAATTAAGAGAAGAAAGAAACATCTATATATGGGCAACCCAACCTTGCAGGAAGAATGGCAAAAGAACCCTAAAGCACAAGAGAGAAGAAAAGATTAAAGAATGTGAATGTTCCAGATTTGCAGAAGTGCAGATAGTGAAAGATATGTAGGGATTGAAATGAAATGCAGATTCTCCTTTAAATTACCTTTTCTGCTTAGAATATTGGTTAAGGTTCTTGTTGCCCAGGATCCACAATGCCACACCAACACCAGATATAGGAAGCCAATGGCAGAGAGAGAGAGAGGGAGAGGGAGGGGGAGAGAGAAGCAAACTTGGAAGAGAGACAATAAAAGTACTAAAGGTAGACTGAGAAACACTCCTAATAGTTACCTTGTAGTAGTGTTTCTCAGTTTACTCTGTCTCTGATAAGTATTAGATGTGTATAAGAGACAGCTGGTAGAATTAATTGGAAGTAAGAATTTTATGAGATTCCATTTATGGCCAAACAAAGTTGCTGCGAAACAAGCTTAATTGATGTTTAAATAATGCCACACTTTTTAAGAAAAATGTAGTGTTGATTATTTTTTTAAATTTGGCTTGAATTTGAATAAGATTAAAATTTCAATTAACCTATATAAAAATTTCAACTTACTCAAATTCTATTCGAATTTTTGACTTAAGAAATCTTATTTGAATTCGTCTCTAGATTTAAACTACATTAAATACTAAAATGTTCGACTTGTTTAATTTTAAACCATACCCTATTAATATGTATATTATTTTTTTTTTTGATGTATACAACAGTGTCAAAGCCATCAACCAAGATAACCATTCTTTATTAGGTTCTAGTTACTAAAATTCCTTACAAAATACTATAGATTAAAATGCTTTAACTATTTTTCTTTTATGAAAAAAGAGAAAAGGTTGTATACCAAAAAATGATTTTTATTACGTTGTCAATTTTTTTTCATGCATGTATATAGAAAGAGATATACCTATAATTTCCCGAATACAAGTACTGTGATCTTTTGTAAAACTTATAATTTACAAGAAATCTTCACTCATAACAAGAAAAAAGAGACTCCATTTTGTAAAGGGTTAATAACACTTTACCCCCTGAACTAAATGGATAATTACACTTTGCCCCTCTGAATTATAAAAAGTACACTTTGCCCCCACATCCACATTATTCATCCTTTAAAAATTTTAAAATTAACAAGATAATCAAGATAAACAACTCAAATACCCTTAGTACTATATTTTGATTTTTGTATTTAAATTTTGATAGTGATGTAATAATTATTTAAAAATTATGAAAAATAAACTATATAATATTTTTACATATCCATATCAATATATTTCTTGGTCAAATTTTTGATTATTTTATTTTATTTTATATTATTTCGGATTTGAATGTTTAATTATAAAGTAGAACAATTCCTAAATGGGCTAATTTTCTATTGAAATTCTTCTTCAAAGATGTTGTGTGACAATGTGTCTTATTTTAAAATATATTGTGATTTGTATTGAGACAGATGCTTAAATTATTCTTTACAATGTTAATTTTAGGAACCTATTAGAAATTGAATGACATGTAATATAATTCAACATTTTTTTATCACATTTCACTCCCTAATTACTTTGTTATTATTTTTTATTATAATAATAATTTTTATTATAATACTAGTTTGTTATTATTTTTATTTTTTTCTAATTCTTTTATAATTATTGAATATCAAACTTAAATGCATGAAAAATCAAAATATAATACCAAGGATATTTCAGTCATTTAACTTGATATTATAAAATTTTTAAATGATGAATCATGTAAATGGGGGACAAAGTATAATTTTTTTTAATTCAAGGGGTAAAGTGTAATTATTTACATAGTTCAGGGGGAAAAGTGTTATTAACCCTTTTGTAAATTACTATTATTTATGATATTATTTGAAGCAATATTAAATAATTAGAATAGCAAATTTTTTATATTTAATATATGCTATATAAAATAATAATTAAAAAACATGTTACAAAATGATTGTAAAAATATTAGTATAATAATAAGAGAATAATTAAAAATTGGTCTATCCAAACAGGTCATCCTACCAAAAAAGATAAAAGATTCATCGGAGATAAGGTATAAAATGCTTCGTGATGGTGGTGGCATCGTACAAAGGAAGCATGCCGCATCACAGGACTCACAGCAGCAACATGGCACCAAGTAATGGGTTAGAATGACTTTTTTTGTACCCTCGCACCTTTCATGCCTCGCACCATTAAATCAAACTAGTACGACCTATACATTCTTCACAACTGCCAAATAAAAAGGTTCTAAAAATGTGAAGGAAAAACAGTTTTAATATTCCTTTACATTTCATACTTATATTTGTTTAATTTTTTATATTTAAAATAATGTATTTTAGTTTCTCATAAATTTAAAATAATTCATTTTGGTCACTCGATATAATTACGAGAATATTGTGGTTTGAAATACTCACAAGATAAAAATGTAATTTTAGGCATCAAAGTTTGGGTCGTAGTTTAACTTAGTTCCAAAAGCTTATAAGAAAAACATTTTTAGTACTCAAAATTTTCAATTTCAACCAATTTAAGACAAATTTAAAAATTTCGTCAATTATAAACAAAAAAAGTCACATGCAAAGCACGTTACTGTTAAATTTCGAGTTTCAAACTCGGAAAAAAAATAATTTTAGCCCTCAAAGTTTGGGTCATAATCTATTTTGGTCCTCAAAGTTCCAAACAAAACGCATTTATTCTTCAAACTTTTTAATTCTACCAATGTAGGACAAATTTGAAAATTTTATCAATTATAAACGAAAAAAGTTACATGTATTGCACATAACTATTAAATCTATCATGGAATGTAATACTTCCCAATTGATTTCAATTTATTAAATCATATTTTCAATTTTTCCTCTGATTATGAATGCATAAATTCACCATTCTTGTTATATTATAATATTTCTCGTGCACATCTAGATGTGTATAAGAGACAGGTATTATACCTCTCAAATTACTTTCAACCCATTTAATTTGGTGTTAAAAAAGTGTCATATCCAAAGAAAGGATAATAATAACACAATAATATTTGATTAATAAATTAAAATAAAATTCAAGTCAAGAATAATTTTTGAGGTATAATACAACAATAAAATTCACTTTTATAGAATAACGAAACTCATTTATTGAGATTAATCTTTGGATTGGTTGGTGAATTTGGTGTAGTAAATAAAAGGTCAATATTTAGTTACAAATATTGAATAAGATTAAATAATTAATATAATAGTTCAAAATTGTATTAGACAACCTCTTTTATAGTATTTTAAATTAGCGACAGATTTTTCGATCGTTAATATTTTTTAAGTATTTTGAAATATAATTAGTAATGGATTTTTTCGTGGCAATTGTTATTCTTAGTAACGGAATTTTTTATCGCTAAATTTAGTAAAAAAAAATCTGTCGCTAATTTAAAATTTTCACAATGTCTCAAAACTAAATTTAGTAACCGATTTGTAGATGGAAAAAATCCGTCACTGAAATTTCGACAGTGCAACCATTAGCAACCTATATTTTACCGAATAGGCATTTTCTAATGGTTGGATTCCGTCAGGAAATTCGTCGTTAAATTGTTTAGCGATGGTTTTTTTGACAAAAATCCATTGCTAAATCTGTAATTCAATAGTTTGAAATCGGTTGGGAAGTGTTATAATATACACAAGAATAGTGAATGGTTTGACATTGATAGTCATAGGGAAAAGTGAAAATATAGTTAAATGTCTTAAAATCGGTTGGACAATGTTATATCCTAAGATAGATTTAACAGTCGCGTGCAATGCAGTGACTTTTTCTATTTATAACTGACAAAATTTTCAAGTTTGTCCTGAATTAGTAGAAATTAAAAAGTTTGAGGATTAAATATGTTTTGTTTGGAACTTTGAGAACCAAAATAGACTATGACCTGAACTTTGAAGGCTAAAATTACATTTTCCCACGTTTGGAAGATAAGATTTAAAGCACGTGCCATTTTTCATTTGTAATTGATGGAATTTTTAAATTTGAACTAAATTGATATGTAGAAATTGGGAAGTTTGAGAACTAAATGTATTTTGCATGAAACTTTGGGGACCAAAAACAACCACGACCCAAAAGAGAAGGGCTGAAACTGTATTTTTTCCAATACTCATATACGTATCGAATGTTACATTTTTTATGGACAAAATTGGTGACACATAAATTTTAAATATTAAACGACACTACCTAAAACCTTCAACACCATCACCCCAAAATTGTCACTTGCCATCACCACTCCTATTCCCCTTCCACGCCGTTTTTCCACTGTCACCCTACTCCAATAGTCCCAATTCTCTTTCTTTTTAGAATAATTTAGTATTTAAGGTTATGTATTGTCAAATTTGCAATTAAATATGTTACATTTGATACGCATGTAAGTGTTTCCGGGCAAAATATGTCTATAATTGTGTCGAGAGATCAAAATGATGCATTTTGAATTTCTAAAGGACTAAAATGCATCATTTTAAATGCTAGAGGTTAAAAAAGTTTTAAATATGAAATGTGATAGACTATTAAAATTATTTTCCCAAGTATTAATATGGTCCTTCAAATTAAAAAAGTCTTAATTTGACCCCCAAACTGGGGAAAAAAAAGGAGTTATCGAGTTGTGTACCTTGAAAGTAAAATAGTCTCAATTTTACCCTTCAAAATGGAAGAAAATGTTTCAATATAGGACTCCAACTAAAAATCTAAATCAATTCCTCCAAACTAACAAAATAGTGTTTAAATTTTGTCTTGGTATTTTTGTATTTTTAGAATCTTAGTTCTCGAATATAATAAAAATAAACATTACATACTAGGCCTATTACGTACTTTTATCATTTGGCCAAAAAATATTCGGTGGTGTATTAAAACATTTTGGTGTAAGCAAACATAACTCTACGAAAAAACAAATATTCATATGTTTGTTAAAAAAATCATTAAGATTGAGAAAATCAATCTACATTAACAAAAAATAACTAAAATAAAAGGCTATATTAGAATAATTTTTTAGTTGGAAAGACCAAATAGGACCTTTTTAACTCTTGTAGTTTGAAGAGTCACACTAAAATGCTTATTTTAGTTTAGAGGACCAAATTCACACTTTTTACAGTTTAAAGGGTCATATTAAAACATTTAAATATTAGATTTAGAGTGAAAAATTGACATTAACCCAACAAAAAATTTTGAGATTAAAATATAAATAAGCCACGAAATTTCTGATACGTAGTAGATATGAAAATTCTTGCATGCATTCGATTACATACAGATGTTAAAAAAAAAAACCATGTTATTTATATTTTAATCTCAAAATTAACAAATGAAGTAGTAAATAAAGTCCATTATAAGATTTTTCTGTTAGCAGTAGTAATTTAGTATAAAAATTTAAGCTTGAATTATGTTTCTTAATATTCACATTTTCAGCAAGTCAACTATTTAACTCCAAAGTAAATCTAAATAGGAAATGAAAATGTGCCTACCATCAAACCTAATTGAGACTTTCCACTAAAATTGAGTTATTGCAAACCATTTTGCCTTTTCCTACGTATTAACCATTGAATTTCTTAAACAAACTAATCATTTAATTAAAATTTCACGCCGCTAAGCTATTCATTTTCCAAACTACCAGTAGAAGTAACCAACCCAAACCCCTCAGTCTAGGGTTTAAATGAATTCAAACTACTCAACATTCGAATTGAACTCGACTCGGTAAGAGCTCGTTTGAATTTGGTTCTTCAATAATCAAGTCAATCTTGAACTAAATTTAGCATTTGTTAATTTTTTATGTTCGGTTTGAATTCGAATCAATAAGCTAAATATTTTAAATTTACACGTAAAATTTCAAGTTATGCGAACTTGATTCGAGTTCAGCTCGATAAAAATTTATTTGAGTTTGACTCGAAAATTAAGTAAATGAAGATTGAACAGAATTTCATATTCAAGAAAATAATCAAACAAATTTGTTGATACTAAAGTGTTGTCTCTTATACACATCTAGATGTGTATAAGAGACAGATCCAGATTTGAACCCAAATAAGGTTTACTGTTCAAGATTGACTTGATTATTGACAGGGCTCTACTCATGTAGAGTTGAGCAAAGAAAAATATATAACCAATTTTTTCAAACCTAACGTAGTGATCATATTCCAACATAACGTAAAAGATTTTATGATATTTGTGGATTAAGGGAAATAATTAGGTAGAATCGGTTTTTGACCATATTTTTAGGCGCTTTAGTATAGATTAAATTTTATGAAATTTATGACATTAGCTATTTTAAGTAATATTCAATAAAATATAATTTTGACTACAAGATGTGTAGATGGGACTAAATACCGAGCATATTTAAATATTTTTTTGTAGATTAATTACTTGACATGTCTAGTATAGTGAAAATAAGTATGACAAATTGTACCATCATTCATATCATCCTATCTTAATTATTAGTGGAAAAATCATTTACAATACTATAATTCAATACCATTTATCAAATTCAATTCATCTGGCAAAATTCTAATAAATTACCAATCTCTTGATTTTCTAAAATATTTGGTTGGATTTTATTTTTGGAAAAAATATAATTTTAACCCCCAAAGTTTGGGTCGTGGTCTATTTTGGGCTCCAAAGTTTTAGGCATAATACATTTACTCCTTAAACTTTCCAATTTCAACCAATTTATGACAAATTTGAAATTTTCGTCAATTAAAAATGATAAAAGTCATGTGTGAAGCATGTAACTGTTAAATTTCAAGTTTTAAAAGTGAAAAAAATGCAATTTTGTCCCTCAAAGTTTGGGTCAGTAATTGATATATAAGAATGATGAATGGCACCGATTATATTCTCAAAAGTTTTAAATCTTCCAATTTAGGACAAATTTGAAAATTTTGTCAATTACAAGTGGAAAATGTCACGGGCATTGCATGTAACTGTTAAATCTATCCAGAAATATAATACTTCCCAACCGATTTAAAACCTATTTAACCATACCTCTACTTTTCTCTCTGACTATCAATATCTAGCCATTCATCATTCTTATATATATTTTATAACACTTCCTATGCACGTGACTGTTAAATCTAATTTGGGTTATAACACACTCTCAATCGATTTCAACCCATTTAATCTGATGTTAGAAAAGTTATATACAAATAAAGGATAATAATAACACAATAATAATTTACTATTAAATTAAAACAATAGTTTAATTCAAAATTAATCTTTGAGTTACAATAAAACAATAATAATTCACTTTTTATAGTATAATGAGACTCATTTATTAAGGTTAATCTTTGGAATATTTTCTAAAATTGGTATAGTAAATGAAAATTCAGTATTTAGTTGCAAATTTTGAACAAGATTCAATGATTAATATATTAGTTCAAATCTATAATTTATGTGCTCATAAGCAACCTCTTCTATAATATTTTTAAATTAGTGACATATTTTCTGTCGTTAATATTTTTTAAATATTTTAAAATATCAATCACAGACAAATTTTCTCGTCACAATTGTTATTTTTAGCAAGGGATTTTCGGTCACTAAATTTTATATAAGGAAAAAGAGGGGGAAAAAAAAGAAAATATGTTGCTAATTTAAGGTTTCCACAACATTTCAAAACCAAATTTAGTAACCGATTTGTCGACAGAAAAATCTGTCACTGAAATTTCGTCAGTAAAACTAAATGTATTTTGCTTGAAACTTTGGTGATCAAGATGGACCACAACCAAAACTTTGGCGGCTAAAATTGTAGTTGTGTTCCCTTTTATTTTTTTCGCAAATATAGAGACAAAACACTAGTCTTGTCAAGTCGTATTTTTATATATGTACGATTATTAATAGACAAATAATTTGTAAGACCACAAATTTTGGATCACCTACTAAAATTAACTTACCTAACAATATAATATTGAATCACTAATCCTTAATTTCATGTACTTTGTCGAATATAAACTACAAATTTTTTTTGGCATCACATCATGCTGGATGCACTGTTAATAATACTGGTAAATATACCAATTACCAAATATGGGGTAACAGCCAAACCAGCTAGATCGCCTCTGAGATAGAAATACAAGAGTCGCTGTCTAATATACCAAGCTCTAGAGCCATGTGTATAAGATTCATTTAATCTCGAAACTTTGGGGTTAAATACCCCAAATTCCTAACCTAAATATAAGGGTGTTCATTTGATGTAAATTTGATTTTTCAACTTGCTTGACTTTCGACTTGAAAATTTCAAAGTCAAAATTAAGACATATAAACCCAAAGTCAATTAAAATCGAGAAGTTTAAATTTGACTTGTTCGCCTGGTAAGTTGAATAAGTCGAACATAAATCATCTTGCATTCCACATCTAATTCCAAAATTTAATATATCGTCTCATGAATTCTATATCATTTCACAAATTCAAAATATCACATAATAGAAATATAAGATAATGTAAGTTCATATTTAATATAGAAGAAAATACATAATCAAATTACAATCACATCATTTGATAATATGTTTATACCAAAATATATTCATAATATATTTTATATATACAAGCTTAAAATAGATTATATGGACAAATTTACACGCATTTACATATATACATATGTGTGTGTGTGTGTGATGCCAAAATAATGCACCCAATGACAATATTACACTTGGCTCTGGACCTTGGTCCATTAGGGGTATTTTAGTAACTTTACTCTCGTGTGTGATGCCAAAATAATGCACCCAATCACAATATTACACGTGGCTCTGGACCTTGGTCCATTAGGGGTACTTTAGTAATTTTACTCTCGTTGTTCAAATAAGTTCAAATTGGTCAAGTACTATATATTCAACCAACGGATTGATCCGACCCATCAATTTCAAATATAAATATCAAAATGGTAGGTCAGATTCAAGAAATTACTTTTCAATTATTCAAGTTCTGAATTTTTATAGTCAAACTCACTAACCATTGACATAAGCATCGAAGTATCCTAGGGACAAAGCCCTGTCTTTTTTATTTCTAAGTGATCCGGATATAGGTATTATGCATGATGCTCAACCTTACTTTAGACAATACTACACTCAGGCTAACTCTAGCTCAAATTTTTGTATCAATATTTAGCGTGGTTCGTGAAAAATTGAACTAAAAGTCATTGTATGTCGTGGCACCTATCGTGCAATACTCACCGGTGTAACACCAATGATAAAGGCAGAAGTAGTTTCACATCATTGCTTATACCCTCTTGGGTCGCACATCGCTCACACATTTCGAGATAGGTGATGCTATTTACACCATTCGGGGGCACCAAAGAATCTCTAAAAGGAGTGCTCAAAATTTGACACATTGAAACCTTTCATCTGGGATAACCGCTTACTATATACATTCTTTTAGAAGCCCCTCACTTGGGACAACCCACCTAAGTCGTTGACTCTTTGCTCCTTAACGCATGCAAAGCTATGTTCAAAATATTAATAATAATAGGCGAAAAATTGCCCAAGTGAAATAAGACCTCACCTGCACTCTACATCGGTGCACCTAGACTCTTGTGCCCCACACCTGTGCACTTATCCCCGAATCTGTGCACATCAATTGCACTCCGCAAGCACCGATTACTGCTTGCACTTCTATCATCTTGTGCCTTACTCACACCGTACGGGGTTGTCCCCTGCTAACGTCTTTCGAGGTCATGCCAGGGTTGTTCCCTATTGACGCCTTCCAAGGTCACGCTTT
This sequence comes from Cinchona pubescens, assembly GCA_025175665.1. NCBI lineage: Eukaryota > Viridiplantae > Streptophyta > Magnoliopsida > Gentianales > Rubiaceae > Cinchona > Cinchona pubescens. The sequence continues at coordinate 4,478,992 of JANKKI010000059.1, read as the reverse complement.
CCCAGTGCCTTCTAGGTCGCCCTCACTTCACACCCTCTGGGGTAAAACACTTACACATATTTTCACACACTCACACGCACAAACTTTCACACATTTATATCCACAAGATATAGTCTATAGAGTCTATTGTAGGATCTACCATCAAGGGACCCACATGCATTTAAAAATTTAGAGATAATTTTAGAAGCCTTACTTGAGGTTCATACTAATTTTACTTAGTATTTCTAAACTTTTGAAAATCTTTCAAACCTTCCTTAACTTTATATTTTTTTTGTAGCATGTCAGCCCATTTCAAACGAAATTATTAAACAATTCATTTAAAGTAGAGAAACTAATTTTGTTTCTATTTTACCTTTTTTATTGACCCACTAGTTAATTTATTATCAAAATGTTAACTAATTAAAATGGTTGGAAAATAATATATTCTATGCTAATTAAATTTATTAAAAATGGAGATTAATTTTATTTGGTCAAATTTTAGTTAGATGTTTCGCATTATTTACAATGATTTGCAGATTCAAAGATATATTTTTGGTGCATTATTAGGAGTATTAATTTAGCGTATTATTCGAGGCATTATTTCAGTTATTTGAAAAGATAAGAAAAAAATTGAATAATTTCAATAAGCATTTGGATTGTGAAAAGCGGAAATAATTTTTTTGCAAATAAGTGTTGGATAGGTTTTTTTGTATTAAAAGACAAAAAATGTATGAGAAAATCGAACAAAATTACTAATATCAAAATCACGTTAACTTGTGTAAAGCAAGAGAATAAACGCTAAAGAAAGAAGGAAATAATGCCTCTTATAATACATCTAAATGTGAATAAGATTATACAATTTATCTGTGCACTTAAACATAACTAAATATGTTTTTATTTAATATAAAATAAAAATGTATAATTTAAAAATTACACTTTTCTATCTATAGTTCGAATTCTCCAACATATGTTCAGAATTCCGAACCCTATAAACTATTTTAAATTTCACTTTTTCACCCATAGTTCGGATTCCACAACTTTTATTCAGAAGTCCGAACCTTATTTATTGTTTTAAACTTTACATTCTCGCTCATAGTTTGGACTCCACAACCTATATTCAGAAATCCAAACCTTATATACCATTTAAACTCAACTTTTTTCGCCTATAGCTCAGATTGTAATTGAGGCCCCGTATAATTGGTTTTCTTGTCCAATTTTTTCCTACAAAAAAAAAAAAAAATAGACTAGTGAATTGTAATGAATTGTACAAAAAAACTTATTGCTAATATTTATGAATAGTAAAATACGTGTGTAGGTGAATAATGTAAATAATTGCTTGTATAGTGTCAATAATGAATAGTTAAAAGAAAGTTTTGAATTGTAAAAATAATGAATAGTATTTTGGGAAAAAAGTAAAATATGTTACCAAAATTCCCTAAATCTTTTTGCTGACCCTACAAATCTTTCAACAACTGTAGCTAAAAACTGAATAGTAGATTAAAAAGTAGCAAAAAATTGGACAAGAAAACCAATCTATACGGGGCCTCAATTACAATAGATTGAAATTAAAATCCTCACATATTCACTATATTATTAATTAGTTGAAATATTTTTAGTCCATGAATTTATAAGTTTATAAACAAATTACTTGTATAAAAGGATTTGGAATACCAAATCTGTGATAAAAAAATCCTCCCAAAATTGAATGCGCAAAGCTTTGTAAATATAGCAAAATATTAAATTAATATATAAGGCTGTCTCTTATACACATCTAGATGTGTATAAGAGACAGCAATTATAGGCATCTTAAAGGAGAAGATTCTAATTAATTAAGTTTTGATGTTAAATTAACTACAGAGTCAACAAAGGGTTAAAAGTGGAATAAATTATATTCTTTATTCTAAAATGAATTGCTTAATAATTCATTTTTGAATTGGACTAACATTGTTACAAGAAATAAAAAGTTAGAAGAGGTTTATGAGAATTTTAAAAGTTTAAGTGTGCTAAATGATATTAACATAAACCTTAGAGAGATTTATGAAATTATCCCAAAAATTGATCAGTTCTATTAGGCTACTATATTCTGAGAAAGACAACGCAATCCTATTCATGTTTACATCTTTTTTCATGCCTGACTTCATGTATGCATGAACCTAAAATACTTGAGCAGAAACCATTGAGGATTCATTACACTTCTCTTCTGAATTTATCTGAATTCATCGAAGGGGATCCGAAAGAAGGATGCCATCTAACTAAAGAATTGCAACCATGATTGCACAATCTCTAAATTAATATTTATAGAGCCAATGATGCTCAAATTATATGCTTGATCTTCAGCAGCCACATTCTCATCCTCGGTGAAATTCAGTTGGGAAATGGTAAACTGCCAAAATTCAATCACCAGGTCTGAAGATGTCTTCACAGAATATCTCAAATAACTTCATATGCTATGGAATAATAAGTAGATACACACATTAATTAGTATAAACTTCACCATCCAGATTATGCCATTTCAAAAAAATAAAAAAAATAAAAAAACTTCAAAATTAGGATACTCAAAAGAAGCTTTAAACTAATAAGGATAGTCAAAAGAAGGACTACTTATATTTTGCACCTCCGAATTTATAACATATTCTTACTTTGCATTCGATTTTTAGTTTTGGACAATTTTCACTCCTAACTTTCAAATTTGCCTGAAATCAGTTCAATTTTTAACAGCATATGCAAAAATAACGGAATCTTCGCATGTACATCCAAAATATTGTAAGATAATATTCCATTTTGCAACCTCTAATTTGTAATATATTCTCACTTTATACTCTATACTTATTTTTTGGACATATCACACCCTGAACTTTCAAATTTATCCATTTCAGGCAAATTTTAAACACCATCACCAAGGTTAACAAATGTTTCAACTATGTACACCAAGCGCCCAAAGTGGAACATTTGTACAAATTTTTCAACACTATTAGAAATTGGACCAAAAGTGAGAAATCTAAGAGTTAGAAGTGCAATGTGTCAAAAAATTTAGAATTCGGGGTGTAAAGTGAAATTAATCATGACTATTTCTATTAGTGCAAAACATCCCTAAATAAGCATGGGACATGTACTTACTTAACTTCAATTAACTTTATCAACAACGTTAAAAATTAGACTGAAATGGGATAAATTTAACTGTTCAAGGTGCAATATAACCAAAAAAAAAAGTATAGAGTGCAAAATAAGAATCAGATACAAGTTGAGATGTACAAAGTAGAGTAAGACTTAATATTGTACATTATATCGAATTTGTTGTACATAAAACTTGAGCATAGTTCAACTGGACAAATTACGTACCCCAACTTGAGAAATGTGTCGTAACTCTTGGGATCCTCAAGATGATTAATTCCGGCTTGCCTGCTTCGGTTAGTGACTGACACAGATGAATTCCCTTGTTCCAATACAGGTGTTTGGGTAATTCAGATGTGCTTATCACCTGCAATATCAATCAGAAAACAAAGATTCATAATGCATGCACATGCAGAAGGGTGCCAATAGAAATAAGGGAAAGAAAAGGGACTCTTACATCAGAAACTTTCTGTCTCAACCTTGCATTCTCTTCCTTTAATAATGCTTCCTGTAATTCATTTTTCAATTGCTAAAATAACAAGGAATCATACCAAGAATGTCGGTCTATCATGAATTTATGATGCCTATAAGATTTGATAGAAGCAAACGCTAACCAACCTTCCCAATATTCATATCAAGCTCAGTTCACTAAAAAATTTTATTAGAATTTATTTCATTCATAATTAAGTTAAATTTAAACAAAATTAGAGTTAACTAAATTTGGAAATCGATTAAAACTAAATTCGATGAATTTAAAATTTACATATAAAAAGTTCAATTTATACAGCTTGATTCGAAAGATTACTTGATAAAAAATCATTTGAACTTAACTCTATTTGAAAAAATTCAAATCCTTAAACAAATTTATAAGATTATTAAAAATAATTAAATTAGGTTGAATATTGAAATATTTGACTTATTTATACGTGCACGCAGAAGCAAAACAAATGTATGTAGCTAGTAAGGAAATTTTTTGACTAGCCTTTTTCTTGAGAATACCAATTTCCTGGATGAACTTTTCACCCTGAAATCCACCAAAAAATAAAATACGTAAAATGTCAAAAACTATCCAAATATCATAAGATCTCAAAAGAAAAAAATTCAAAAGTTAACAAAAACCTTTGACAGGTGTTAAGACTTAGTCCTGCCTCGATCACATTCTAGAATTGTATAAGAGACTTTAATAGTCCTTGCAGCTCTTCTCCTTTAAGATGCCTATAATTGTAAGTGGAATTAAATCATAATTTTCACAAATCAATTATGAACCATGTTATAGCAGTTTTAGGTTGTACCTTAATTCTAAGGTTTTCACCAACACTTCATTGGTAAGCATGGCATGGGTACGATTCTCCATCGCTTAGAAATAAAAGAGAGATGGTTTTAAATTTAAAATTAAAGTAAGATATGTATGTATAGAATAGATAAAAGAAAAATAACGTTATGCTAATATCTTAGGGGAATTTTATGGTCTAGTTAGAGTACCATATCGTTGTGATTTAAAACTCGTATTATACAAATATTTAAAATATATAGTGTTTTATTTTACAACATTTAAAACACAATATTATGGTACACTAACAAGCCCATAAAATTTTTTAATATCTTGTGTATTTTTACTCCAATTCTAGTTTCCGTACTACTTCTGGGGTTTTAATTAAAATCCTAATTGCAGCTCATGCATTAGTAGATGCTCAATATTTATGGAGGTTTTGTGAGAGATAGCAGGGTTTTTAAAAATTTAGTTTGATGCTGATCATATTATGGAAAACCACAGATTTCCAATTGCTGCCTTCTTTTGTATGTTGGATCTTCAAAATTTTGGGTATACTGGTAAGTTATAGGTTATCCACATTTTGATAGATCCAACATACACAAAATTCCTTCTAGAAGCTAGTTTTCAATAATGGATCTAATGTCTAAAAAATTCCCTTTGTTTTAGTGACAGGGATATTATTGGTTCATTGACTTCTTGATGGCAATTACCATCTATTGCTGTTTCCATGCTATTTAAAATCATGAAAAAGAAGCACGCATTATCATCAAGATAAGACAATTAATCCACAGAAACTCTAAGGTTGTGTTTGGATCAATAAATTTGATAAAGAATTTGAAATTCACTTATCTGTTGGAACAATTTTTAAAACTAAAATAGATTAATTTCAAATTCACCCAAATTAAAAAGTATGAAATGAACAATTTTTTAAACAAATTTCTAATTTGGGTGAATTTGTAATACATCTTATTTTTTACCTTACAAAACACTCCAACAAATGGATAAATTTCAAATCCTTCCCCAAATCTATAGAAGCAAACACAATGTAAGGTTTTAGATGTGATAAGCAAGTGGCTAAACTTTAAGGTATCAATCACAATAGATTTTGTTGCATTTGAACGATAAGCAAGATTATTTGCTTAGAGACCTTTTCTTGAAGAATCATTAGGCTTACATAAGTTTCTTCTTTAACTGTTGGAAGAGATTAACAAGAGTAAGAAAAAACTCTCAGTTGGTAAATGAATACTTCATTTTCTAGAAGAAAAGTGTACTTCTGAATCAAAGTACTGTACTTTACTCTTGCATTTTAGCATCTTAATACACAAAATACAGGAGAACTTAGTACCTGTAGGTAATAAATTGGATGCCTATCTTGCTTATCAAAGTCTGCTGAACATAGGTTGTGCCTCTCAATCACTTGCTGCATACTTCAGAAGAAACAAAAAAAAATCCAATGAATACTTGGGATCACTTAGTTTGAACTAATAGCACGATAAATGACTTTTTTACCTAGGGAACATAAATAAGATAATTATTTCATGCATTATGCTTTAACTGTCCATTCTCTCGCACTCCGTGAAGTAATTAGCACCACTCTATCATTCGTCTTTCAACTTCATGAAGGGGCTCTTCAAATAGTATCCAGTTTATATGTGTTAAAGTTCCTTCACTTTGCTAGAAATTATACAAAGGAAACAACTACTTTTGTATATCATTGAAATAATGCTATAGCTTCCCCTCCCTCTCTTATACTATCCGTCTCTCTCTCTTTCTCTCTCTATATAAGAAAATTCTATAGTTTCTCTAGATTTTTTAGAAAATCATTCTCGCAAAAATATACTCAATAATAAATTTACACATATACACAGCAAGGATAGGAATTACTACACCATAAGATTTTCATCAAATGATTGGGAACCTATTATAACAAGTTACCTACTTAATTTCCTAGAAAACTCCAAATCTATAACCAAAATAAAAATAAAAACAAATTATAGAACCTATTAAATGTTTCAACAAAAAATGAAAAAGTACTTTTTAAGTATAAAAATCACATTAGTACAATGGGATTATCCATATCTATACAAAATAATTTTTGATCATCATCAAGCAAATATTAAGATACTTCCGTAAAATATTAAAAGATGCATTATGTGTGCGCAAATTTGTATAAAAAAAATCTAATTTTATAATCATATCAAATAAAAATGTAATTTCTTTAATTAAACTGTTACATTAATATAAAATTTAATCCCAAAAAAGTAATTAAAACAATAGTACTGCTCAAGATAAGATGAAATATGATGAGAGATTCATATAGTATAATATGATAAGGACAAAGGCATGTAGTATTAAGTTATGAAATGAAATACTATTAAAAATTCAAAAAAAAGTACTATCATATAGTAAAATGTACTATTCGATTAATTGATCAAGTAAATAAGTGAATCAATGATAAATCAAACATAGAAAATATTAAAAAAATTGAATCATACATTATAATCTTGACATTAACAAAATAGTACTATGCAAGGCAAATAAATACTTATAGAATGGAAATATAGTACTGCCTAAATAACTATAGAGTACTATTTTCTCACTTAAATAGTATTTTGAAATTTATTCTACTAAAGATCACCATCCAATTCGGGTACATAACACACTGCACTCAGACTTAACACTATACAAAAATCACATTAGTACAATGGGATTATCAATGTATCTATACAAAATAATTTTTGATCATCAAACAAATATTAAGATAATTTCGTAGAATATTAAAGAATATAATTTGGATACGCAAATTTGTATCAAAAGTCTAATTTTATAAGCATATCAATCAAAAATGTAATTTCTTTAATAAAATTATTAGATTAATAAGAAATTTAATCATTTTTCTAATTTCATAAGTTTTGAATTTTTATTGAACTTTACTGATCTAAGTACTAATTTGAGCGTCATAGTCTAGCCTAAGAAGACACAGTCCCGCCTTTTTATTTTCTAGTAATTTGGATATGAATATTACGTGCGGTACTTAACCTTTAATCTGAACGATATCATACATGGGCTAACCTTAGCTCAAGTTTTTGTATCAACATATCCAAACAAAAATTTTATTACTTGAGCCAATTGGTGGTTGCAAAATGCAACGCGTGTAAAAATTATCAAAATGTATAATAGTACAAAATAACAGAGAGGTTGTGAGGGTCGATAAAATTCACCCACTTGAGGAGTACGTTTGACTCTAAACATTTGTAATGACTATGCATGGTCTCGTAATTAAGTTCTGTTGTAGATATCTATATCTATAAAATATACTAAAAGTATATTTTAAACTTCTAATCGAATAAGCCTCCACGTGACAATCAGTTGAAAGGAAAAAGATTCTAGATTTACATAAGAACTCAAAACTAAGTCTAATTGACACATCTAGATGTGTATAAGAGACAGATCTGAATTTGGTATATATTTAGGTAGATTTAGTTTTTGATCCCACTTATAAATCCTGTGATGTGGATTAAACTTTAGAAAATCTATGACATCAAATTGATGTAAGCAAAATTTTTTAAAATTTAATCTTGACTACATGACAGATAGGATAAAAAATCGAATCTACCTAAATATTTTGTTTTATCTTTTACGTGTACTCAAACGACACATCTCCCCTTTTCACTGGCATAAGACGTTAAGTGCAATCAACTAAATCTTGCAAGCTTTAGCATTTTTTAGAGAATGATATTGGAAAAGCAAGAGTTGTATTTTATATAAAAGTGTTTTCTACAACTAAAGTTTATAATTTAAATCCTATTAAATATAACTCTTCGAGCCCATTCGTATACAAGAGTTGCGACTATTAATTTCTGATTCACTATTATAAACAAATTATTGTAACTACTGGAGATAATGGTTGAGAGTACTATATAAGAACACATGGTGCAAAGAAAAATTATCAAATAAAAGTGACTTCATGCTATTTCTTGCTTAATTATAAGGTATTAACTCCCCCCTGTTGCTATTTGTGTCTTTCTTTTGTGATGAATTTGAAATTTGTTTTCTATGATTCCTTTTCTTATAGGGATTGGTTTATTCTTAATTTTAGTTTTCATGTTATCATATATTAATGGATCGATATTTCTTTAGATATATTGTTATCTACTAAGATTTTGAGCATTTTCTTTTTTCATTATTGATTAATAGTAGAATCACACATATTAAATGCTTCATTTGATAAATTTAACCCGTGCTAAGCACAGGTATATAAACTAGTAATATACTAAAATTGAGTCCTCTAATGTTTGGAGGTCATCATGTGGCATTACTAGAGAATTTCATGTGGCTAAATTTTAATGCAATAAGATGTGATGTTTTATTCGAAGAGTCACTATTTTATGAATAGTTATGGCTTTTAAAATGGCTAAATAATAATGCAATGTGATATGTCATTCTATTTAAAAAGTCATGTTATATGAAAATTAAACTATTTATAAATAGTCATGACTTTTAAAAATGACAAAGTGTGTATATATATATATATATATAGACACACATTTAAAGCATCCAAATCAAAATTCTAAAAAAGTTTCTAAGGAGCCCAGATATCAACTCTAAGGAAAGATATTCGTGTATATTAAAATAGGTTTGTATTCCATATTCACGTATCCTTCTTTTTCTGATATTTAAATAGTTTGTTTGATTGGTTTTCTTTGATATTTGATCCTTTATAGAGTTTTTTTTTAGAATTAATTCTTTGTGATAATAATTAACATATAAAAGAAAGTTGATATATTTGTCATATTTTCGTGTTTTCTTGTCTATCCATTTACTGATTCTCACTTTCTTCCCTTTTCAATTTTATGAATATTTGAATGTTGATATGTGTGTATTTTCAAGTAAATACTATAGGCAAGAGCTATTAAAAGCATGACTAGAAAATGTTTTTTTCTAGGCATTTTTTTTTATTTTCAATACGTTTTCAATTGTTTAATGGGTACAAAATGCGCCTGTGGGTTTAAATAAAGTTGTATTTTTTGTTTTCCTAATAAATTGCTAGGCATCAATATTTTATTTGTGAAACAGCTTTGATTTCAACATTCGACATTGCTAATGCCATGTTATTCAAGAACACATAAAATAGAATAAATTTTGGATAAACTTAATATTTTTATTTTTTTCTTTACTTCTGAAATAAATATAAGCACGAGTTTACAAACTAGTTTCACTAATAGTCATTGGTTCCATGTTGAAGTTCTATTGCACATATCACACGACCATTATATTCTAAAGAAATATTTAATTTTCTCAATAATGACAGTTAATCAAACTATAATCAAACACTGAAAAACATAAAACAAGTTTCGTCTGTGAAAATATTGTAGAGTATTTTTATACTTATTTATGTGCCTCCTTTGCATGTAATATAAATGTTTTCTTGCATCTCGTGTACCATTCTCCTTTGCTATGCATTTAATGCTTGCGTGCAACAAGGTATACGTACCCACTACCTATGTAAGACTGATTGAGAAATTATGTGAAACCTACATTCTATAAAGATAGATGTTCTGTGACCGTATATGTTCTTCATAAACACATCGATTAATATAATATTTATTCCTTTAAATTTTATAAAGACTTATTGATTTCTGTGAAGGTTTATTGATTCTCGTGATTCATGTATCATGATTTATAAATTCCCTAACTGTAACCCTATATATAAGGAGTCTTGATACCTCATTTGTAAATCTTTTACAAGTCCTGTACAAATCTTTTGTATACCTCTTTGAAAAACTTGTAAAAAGGTTTTGGAAGGATTTGAAAAGTTTATAATATAAGATATTGAAGAATTTTCTACTATTTCTCTGTTTACTATTCTCTCATCTACGCTTACAAATTTCCTACTTTAATTAATTTTATAGTCAAGGTTAATAATTTTAACTTAATTTTATAACAAAACCCACAAATTTTATATGTTGTGTAAACTTGCATGCATCATCTAGTGCATATAAAAATTTGTCATTTTTATTAGACTATTATTCTGAGAAAACAGGCATTCCTATTCATGTTGTACATCATTCTTCGTGCATGACTTTTCATGTACACATGAACCTAAAATACTTGAGCTGCAAACCATTAAGTATTTATTACACTTCTCTTCTGAATTTATTTAAAAATAATAACCATCTAGATAAAAGCTTTGATGTAGGCTGATTTATTCAGCGAGGGGGATCGAAAGAAGGATGCCACTGACTAAAGAATTGCAACCATGATTACACATGTATATTTCAAACTAATGCAACATATAGTCCAATTTCTAAATATTATAGAGCCAATGATTGCTCAAACAATAGACTTGATCTTCGGCAACCACAAATATAATCTCATCCTCCCTGAAATTCAGCTGGGAAATGGTAAACTGCCAAAATTCAATCACCAAGTCAGAAGATTGTCTTTATATAGAAGATTGTCAAATTAAATAACTTCACTCAGTCAGATTAGGCCATTTCAAAATAAAAAGGGACCTAGCTAGGATAGCTGATTAGCCATCCATTTGTCCTTTTTCACAAACCAAATATACACATACTATTTGACAAAGCATCCCATTTCATTGTCCTCTAGTTGTTCTTACTCAAATACAAGTATAGGATATTCAAAATTCCATAGAATTAGAAAATCCAATTCTACTAACCAAGTTTATCAATTTTCTGGGTTTGTACGAGATCAAAAGTAGTGTAAATGATTTTAGAGCTCCGGGAAAAAGACAGTTTTGAACCTTTATATTTGGAGTGTGCTCTAATTTGGTCGCTTATAGATCATACATAACAAATTCATTTAATTTCTCATCTTTTAAAATGTTCGCAACATGGGGCTATTGATGGAAAAATAAAACAAATTAATGGTAGGAGTCACGTGAAAATTACGTGGCCTTTAAATACAGAAGACTTGGAAGGTTAAAAATCTAAAACTCATGATATTTGCTCCATTAACTTCTATCATTAAGGTTAGGGAGATGAGAGAAAAGAAAAAAATATTAAGGGTAGCGAGGAATAAGACCTTTTAACTTTAACTCATTTTTGTTTTAATAGTTACATGATATTTACATGACTTTCATCATTAATTTATATAATTTTTTTGTCAAGAGCCCTACAAGGCTAATACTTTAAGATGGATTAAATTAACTTGTTCTGATATATAAAGGGACTAAATTAGAGTACATTCTAAAAATAAAAGACAAAATGGTATTTTCCCTCGGCACTTATTCCCAATTTTTTAAATTTTTTTTATTAATAGTATAAAGTTTTTATGCGTGGTGGAATTGAACAAATTACGTACCCTAACTTGAGAAATGTGTCGGAACTGTTGGGATCCTCAAGATGACTAATTCCGGCATGGCTGCTTCGGTTAGTGACCGAGTCAGATGAATTCCCTTGTTCCAATACAGGTGTTTGGTTTTCAGATATGCTTATCACCTGCAATATAAATCAGACAACAAAGATTTATGCTCAATGCACCTGCACAAAGGTGTCAATATATAGAAATAAGGGGGAAAAAAGGACTCTCACATCAGATACTTTCTGTCTCAACCTTGCATTCTCTTCCTTTAATAATGCTTCCTGTAATTCATTTTGCAAATTATTGCTAAAATAATAAGGAATTATACCAAGAATGTTTGTCTATCATGAATTTATGACGCCAATAACTTGATAAGCAAATGCTAACCAACCTACTTGATACTCAAATCAAGTTCAGTTCAATAAAAAAGTTTGTTCAAATTTAAATTATTAATAATTAAGTCAAATTTGAACAAAATTTGAGTTCGCTAAATTTTTGAAATCGGTTTAAACTAGGCTCAATGAATTTAAAAATTCAAATTACTCGAGTTTGATTCGAATTCGATTCAATAAAAAATCGTTTGAGTGTAGCTCAAAAGCAAACAATTCAAATTTAAACAAATTTATAAGATTATTAAAAATAATCAAATAAAGTTGAAAACTGAAATATTATTTGACTTATTCATATGCGCACGCAGAAGCAGAACAAATGAAAGTAGCTAGTAAGGAAATTTTTTGACTAGCCTTTTTCTTGAGAATACCAATTTCCTGGATGAACTTTCCACCCTAAAATCCACCAAAAAAATAAAATAAAATAAAATGTCAAAACTATCCAGATATCATAAGATCTCAAAAGAAGAAATTCAAAGTTAACAAGAACCTTTGTTTTTGCTACACGACTTAATCCTGCCTCGATCAATTTCTCCAATTTCATCAAGTCTTCCATGCTAAGTCCTTGCAGCTCTTCTCCTTTAAGACGCCTATAATTGTAAGTGGAATTAAACCATAATTTTCACAAATCAATTATGAACCATGTTATAGCAGTTTTAGGTTGTACCTTAATTCTATGGTTTTCTAAAACTGTCACTTCCTTGGTAAGCATAGCATGGGTATGATTCTCCCGCTTAGAATAAAAAAGAGATGGTTTTACTTTTAAAAAATTAAAGTAAGATATGTATGTATAAAATAGATTAAAAAAATTAACATTATGCTAATATCTTAGGAGAATTCTATGGTATCGTTAGAGTACTTACTGTTGTGATTTAAAACATATACGGTACAGGTATTCAAAACACATAGTGTTGTATTGTACAAAAATTTAAATCACAATATTATAGCATCCTAACGGGCCCATAAAATTTTTTAATATCTTATGTATTTTTACTCCAATTGTTGTTTCCAAACTACTTTTGGGGCTTTTTGAAGTATAATAGCAGCTCATGTATTAGTAGATGCTCAATATTTATGGAGGTTTTGTAAGAGATAGTAGGATTTTTAAAAATTTAGTTTGATACTGATAATATTGGGATACCAAATTAATTTTAATATCATGACAACCAATGTTATCATAACCCAGATCCTTCATGTTTAATCATCAAGAACGTAAGTTAAATACTATATGCGGAAGCGTACCTGAATCCATAAAAATTGATGTCATTCTTGAATAACCGGATGTGATTCTTGAGTTTACGGATTTGATTCTTAAATATTGTGGTTATTGATCTTTTAAATTACTATGTATGTATTTTAGAGAATAGGGTTATCACTTTTTTGATGATGGAATGTCAGAAAAAGTAACAATTGTAGAATTTGAGAACCATAACCTATATATACAAATACTTTCCTTATTCCCTAAGTTTTTTCCATCATAAAATAGGAAATAAGACTTTGGGGTATCTATACATAAAAGCCCATACTAATTAGATGACTTAAACCCATTTATCTTTAAACTATATCAAATCATTTTAATTGAGCCAATTAATTATGGTAGCACATATTCCACAGTTAATATATATGTAAATATCCAAAATCCAACATTATCCCACTTGGACTACATATATATTATTGCATAAAACCTTATGAGCTCAAAACCTTTTGCTATAATGACCGAAGTCATTTCCGAACAATCTCGTCCATTAATTATGCTAATATAAGACCAAAACGAATTTCGTTATATTAATCGTAACTAAACCCATTTTTGATCATGTACATTGACACAACCAAATGACATAAATTAAGTATGGATGTGTGACATGGAAATTATATGTAATGTGATCTTCAATATGCCTATTTCTAAATGGTTCAACTTTATTTCTTTATCGAGATCAAACTGAAACAAGTCAGTGTAAAACATAAACCAAATACTTTATTCCCGAAACTAAGTTAAATAGAGTGTAATTATTTATTTCTACAGAAAATATCCTTAATCATAGTGTCTTAAACCATATAAATTGAATACAGCCTTCTACTAATCCTGAATATCCTTACCCATATGAGCAGTGTGCTCATGAAAGACCTTAGGTGGTAAACCTTTAGTAAGCATATCCGCAACAATGGAGTTTGTGCTCATATGCTTTATAAACACTAGAACACTCTGAACTTTTTGTTTAACAACTAGGAACTTGATATTTATGTGTTTAGACTTCATTGAGCTCCTATTGATGTTAGAATATAGAACTGCTGATTTATTATCACAAAATAGCTTAAGTAGGCTCTCAATACCATCCACAATTTGCAGTCTTGTAACAAAATTTCACAACTATGTTCTATGATTAGATGTCTCATAAGATACTATAAACTCAGTTGCCATGATGGAAAGAGTTATGAGTGTTTGTTTAACACTCTTCCATGAGATAGCTCTACCAGAAAGCAGATATATATAGTTCAAAGTAGATCTATGGCAGATGTCTAGACATCCAACAAAATTAGAGTCAGGATACCTAATGATATCTAATTTATTCGATCTCCTATCTGTGAGCATGTAGTGTTTTGTTCTTCGAAGATACTGCATGATCCTTTTGGCTGCTATCCAATGATCCATTCACGGATTGTTTAAATATTGCCTAACATCCCAATAATGTATGCAATATTTGGACGCTACAAACTTGAGCATACATCATATTTCCTATTGCGGAAGCATAGGGAATCTTCTGCATTTTCTTACTTTCAAAATCATTCTAAAGATACTGAGTGAAACAGAATTTCTCCCTTAGCAATAGCTGTATCTCCTGGTTTGTTATCCTACACACCAAATTTCTTTAGTACCTTTTTGATATAGTTCTTTTTTGATAATCTAAGAATATCCCGAGAGCAACCTCGATATATTTGAATCCCTAATATAAAAGAGACATTCCTAAGATCTTTCATCTCAAATTTTTTTGATAAAAATCTCTTGGTTTCGTGCATAGTAATAAGCCTTTATCATTGACGGCAAGTAGCATGTCATCGACATATAGAACCAAAAAAATATGCTTACTCCCACTGAACTTATGGTATACATAAGATGTGTCAATTAAATTCATCTCAAATCCAAATGAGATGATAATTTGATGAAATTTGTGATACTATTGATGAGAAAATTGCTTAAATCTCTATGGATTTTTTTAATTTGCAAACCATATTTTTTGTATTTTTGGACACAAAGTTTTCCGATTGCATCATATAAATAGTCTCATCAATGTCACCATTAAGAACTACAGCCTTTACATCCATTTGATGTAACTCAAGGTCTAAA
Organism: Cinchona pubescens; assembly: GCA_025175665.1. Taxonomy (NCBI): domain Eukaryota; kingdom Viridiplantae; phylum Streptophyta; class Magnoliopsida; order Gentianales; family Rubiaceae; genus Cinchona; species Cinchona pubescens. The sequence goes on along the minus strand of JANKKI010000059.1, from coordinate 4,463,571 downwards.
GCCATTATTATCCTGAAAAAGTCTTTCGATGATACCAAATAGAAAGTCTCATTAGAAACAATGCCTTCCTTTTGAGTAAAATCCTTCGTGACAAGACGTGCCTTGTATCTCTCCACATTAACCTTTGAATCGTTTTTGATTTTACATATCCATTTGCAACTAATAGGCTTCACACCTTCGGAATAATAATGTGGTGAGTTCCCAAACGTCAATTTTTCATGGACTTAATTTCCTTATTCATGGCATCAATCCGCTTTTGAGAATTAGAACTTTGCATGGTTTGATGGAAGTTGATTGGATCATCTTCCATCAATCCAATGTCATTATGTTCTTGGAGAAATATGATGTAATGATCCAGAACTGCACTTCTCCTTTCTCTAGTGGATCTCCTTAATGGCATGTGTTTTTGAGGTTGTTGAGTTTTTTCTTCAAGAATAACCTTCTATTCTTGATGGGGAAGATTTTCACCATTGGGTATTGTTTCTTGAACAATATCAGGAATAGAAGTCTAATCATTGTTAATAATAATCATAGGAAGAGAAACGGATTCCTCTTCAAAGACAAAGTCTCTAACCTTATTTGATCCCCAAAACTCAATATTCTCAGAGCTTCCCAAAACTCAATATTCTCAAAGCTTCCCAAAACTCAATATTCTCAAAGAACTGTTCATTTCCCGTCTCAAAAAAGGATCCGTAAATGTTGGATCATAAAATTTGTACCATCGAGATCATTTAGAGTAACCAACAAAATAGTATGTTATTCTTCAATTTAGTTTCTTTTTATTTGGCCTAAAAGGCTTTGCCCCAGCTAAACAACCCCATATATGTAAATGTTTTATACTGGGTTTTTTGCCAATCCATAGTTCATAAGGGATTTTGGTCATAACCTTAGTTGGGACTCTATTAAATATATAAGTTGCAGTTTTTAATGTCTCTTCCCAGAGTGAATCCAGTAAAGTTGTATGACTAATCATACTTCTCACCATATTTTTTAAAATTCTATTTCGTCTCAACTACACCAATCATGTGAGGAGATTCCGGCATGGCGTACTGTGGACGATTTCACACTCTTTTAGGAATTTGGTAAAAGGTCCTGGACGTTCGCTTGATCCGTTTCTGCCATAATATTCGCCACCGCGGTCAGATTTGACAACTTTAATTCTTTTGCCAAGTTGGTCCTCAACTTCAACTTTAAAAGAAACTTTGAACATTTCCAGTAATTGAGACTTCTCATGAATAAGATAAAGGTAGCCATAACGAGAAAAATTGTCTATGAATATAATAAAATATTGTTGACTATTCCAAGAAGCTGTAGGTAATGACCTACAAATATCCGTATGCATTACTTCCAAGAGGTCCAAAAATCCGTTGGCACCTAATCTCTGTATGTTTGTTTATTTCTCCTTAATACATTCAACGCAAACTTGAAAGTTTGACAAATTAAGGGGATCAAGAATTCCATCTAACACAAAATTTTAAATTCTTTATTTAGATGTCATATTGAAGTAGAATTCTAAAAACAAACTAAAATGAGAATCGTACTTTTTTGCACACCAAACGTGACATTTATATAATCCTTCATGTGTAAAGAATTTTACAAAAGTAACAAACAAATTTCTTAGTTTATTTTTTCTTTAGCTGTTTTTTTTTTTTTTTTGTGAGGTGGATCAATCGCATCTCCTTTATCCTTTTTTTTCTTCTTACTTTTAAGTCCTTAAAGGTACTTGCCAAGTGAGCACTTTTAATCTTTCCTTCAACTTTTTTTTTTTCTTGCACACAATGAGAAATAAACTCATTTAGAGACCACTTATCCTTTTGACAGCTATAACTAAATTTAAATTGACTGATTGTGTAGGAAGAGAGATCAAAACCAAATGCACTAGCTATTCCTCAGACAACTCTTAACTTTAATGGCTTAAGTTTTGAAGTAGGATGAAAGATCGCTAGGGTGCACTCCCTTATGTTTTATTTTCCTTTATACCTCATTGAAATCAAGTTCAATAGAATCGTACATGTTTCAACCTTATCATTTTTGACAAAACGCTTTTTAATTTTCTTAATAAACTCCTTAACAATTACCTTTTCAGCACATTGCCCCTAAAAGTTTCCGAAATTACACGTTTCATGATCATGAGACTCATGATTTGAATGATCCCACTTCTCATAGTCATATTTTTTTTCTTTTTTGGAACTATTATCTGTAAAAGCAACAAGTTGTTGCCGCAATCCTTAACACAATCTAGATCCATGCAGCCAAGAACGATCATTACATTCTCTTTCCATTTCTTAAAATTGGTTCCATTCATTTAGCGATCAACTTTATGATAGCAGATATCATACAAGCATATGAATTAATCAAAAATTGAACAAAACAACGTATTCACATGTACCGAATCTTAATTAATTACATTCAAATAATGGTAGGGCCCATCATAAGATACCTAACACAACATTAATATTTATTTTTTGAACAAAAATATTAACTTGTAAGCGGTACTCTTGGTGTAATAATCAAATATTAACAATAAATCCTGTTAAATAATAAGTCTATCTTTGGACCGACTTATTATTCACATGGAATACCAAATAATTGTCACATATTTATTACCACAGGTGTATATGTAATTAATGTGAATATTAACCTTCATTTGGGCAGATAAATATTCGCATGAATTACAAATACCCCAAAATAAATTGACCTACACAAGAGGAACTATTTTGATAGCCCATATTGTGTCGATCAATAAATTTTTGAACACTAGACATTCTTAATTAATTCACCAAAATTTAAATTTAATAATCCCAAAAAATAAATAAAACTTTAATCCGATTAACATATACCTTCAGGTCATGAACAATCACGACCATACATTTTTGTTGAGATTAACTTTATCCTTATTGGTTATGAACATAATTGGTCATAACCATGACCGAAACCGAAGCTCAAAAAAAAGCTGTTCATGACTTTATCTTTTTTTTTTTTTTTTAATTCAAATTGATTCCAAAGGAATCATAAGCAAGAAATCTTATGGTCATAAAATGACCCTCAACCAAAATCCAAGTTCATAACTCGATCCTAATTCCTCATCCTTTTTTTTTTTTAAACTCAAGTACCAACAAATCCAAAATGGAAAAAATTAAAACCAATAATTTGTATCTTATACACATCTAGATGACAAATTAAATCACATAAAAACATTTGTTGAATTCAATAACTAAATTCGTATGAAATCACATAGTAAATCAAATCAAAAAATTGATTTCTCAATGATTCAACATGAAAAATACTCTGATACTACTTGTTGGGCTACCAAATTAACTTTAATATCATGACAACCAATATTATCATATCCCGAATCTTTCATGTTTAATCATCAAGAACATAAGTTAAATACTAGATCCAGAAGTGTACCTGAATCCATAAGAATTGATGTAATTCTTTAATAACAGGATGTGATTCTTGAGCCTACAGATTTGATTCTTGAATATTATGGTTATTGATCTTTCAAATTACTATGTATGTATTTTAGAGAATAGGATTCTCATTTTTCTGATGATAGAATATCAGGAAAAGTAACATATGTAGAATTTGGGGACCATAACCTATATATATATATATATACTTTCCTTATTCCCCAAGTTTTGTCTATCATAAAATAGAAAATAAAATTTTAGGTAGATCTACACATAGAAACCCACACTAATTAAATGATTTAGGCCCTTTTATCTTTAAAGCATATGAGATCACTTTAATTGAATCAATTAATTATGATAGCATATACTGCACAATTAATATATATATAAATATTCAAAACACAACAGATCATATTATGGAAAATCACATATTTCCAATTGTTGCCTTCTTTTGTATGTTGGATCTTCAAAATTTTGGGTATGCTGGTAAGTTATAGGTTATCCACATTTTGAAGATCCAACATGCACAAAATTCCTTCAAAAAGCTAGTTTTCATTAAGAGGATCCAAAGGGGAAAATTATTTTCTTTCATCAAACACAGGAATATAATTGGCTTCTTGATTTCTTGATGGCAATTACCATCTATTGCTGTTTCCATGCTATTTAAAATTATGAAAAAGAAGCTTTCAGTATCATCAAGATAAGGCAATCAATCAGAACAAATTCTAAGGTTTTTGAGTGATGATCAAGTGGCTAAACTTTAAGGTTAACAGTAAATTTAATTCCATCTGAATGAAAAGCAAGATTATATGATTATTTTCTATATTGATTAGCTACAGACCTTTTCTTCAAGAATCATTAGGCTTCATAATTTTCCTTTTTCACTAAACACTTGGAAGAGATTAACAAGTAAGAAAAAAACTCAGTTGACAAATGTATACTTCATTGTCTAGAAGAAAAATGTACTTTTGAATCAAAGTGTACTTTACTCTTGCAATTTCGGCATCTTAATACACAAAATACCAGAGAACTTAGTACCTGTAGGTGCTTAATTGGATGCTTATCTGGCTTAACAAAGTCTGCTGAACATTGGCTGTACCTCTCAATCACTTGCAGCATACTTAAAAAGAAAAAAAAAATCCAATGAATACTTGGGATCACTTAGTTTGAACTAATAGTAAGATAAATGACTTTTGTAGTAGGCATTTGAAGATAAACAAGCCAATTATTTCATGCATTATGCTTCAACCGTCTATTCTCTCCCACTCGTAGAAGAAGTAACTAGCACCACTCTATCTTCATCTTTCAACTTCATGAAGGGGCTCTTCAAATAGTATGCAGTTTATATGTGTTAAAGTTCCCTCACCTTTGTTAGAAATTATACAAAGGAAACAGCTACTTTTGTATACCATTGAAATAAAATATTATGAGCATACTATAGCACGCGCTATCTATATATATAAAAGAAAATTCTATAGTTATTTAATCTTTTTGAGGGAATCATTCCCAAAAATATCCAATATTAGGTTGGTACATTACCTAACAAGGATAGAGATTATTACTCCATAATATTTTCATCAAGTGATTGGTTACCTATTTAATTTCCTTTTTTTTCCTCGAAAACCCCAATTCTATAACCAAAACAAAAATAAAAACAAATTACAAAACCTATTAAATGTTCCAGCAAAAAATGAAAAGTACTTTCTACACAAAAAAATCACATTAGTACTATGGGATTATTCACATCTATACAAAATAAATTTTTGTCATCAAACAAATTTATTAATATAAAGGATGTACTATGTGTAAGCAAATTTGTATCAAAATCTAATTTTATAAACATATTAAATAAAAGATTGTAATTTGATAATTAAACTTGTAAATTATATTGTCCCTTATACATATAATACCCTCACAACAATAGTACAACTCAAGACAAGATGAAATATTATGAGAGATTCCTATTGTATAATATGATAAAGGCAAAGGTATGTAGTATTGAGGAATCAAATAAAATACTATTAAAAGTCCAAACAAAAGTACTATCATATAATAAAATACATTATTTAATTCATTGTATCAGATAAATAAGTGAATTAATGATAAATCAAACATAGAACATATTTAAAAAATTAATAAATGGAAAAAAATTGAATCATACGTTATAATCGTGACATTAGCAAAATAGTACTATGCAATGCAAAAAAAAAGTTACTTATATAATGGAAATATAGTACTGCCTAATAACTGTGGTGTATTATATCCCCACTTAAATATTATTTTATTTTATAAATTGATTCTATTAAATATCACTATCCAATCTGGGGACATAACACATTGCACTCAAAACTTCATACTATATAAAAGTCACTTTAGTACTACAGGATTATTCATATCCATACAAAATAATTTGTGGTCATCAAACAATTATTAGGATAATTTCGTAGAATATTAAAGGATGTAATATGTGTACCCCAATTTATATCAAAAGTTTGATTTTATAAGCATATCAAAGAATAATGTAATTTCTTTAATATGAAATTTAATCCCAAAAATTGAAAAATTAAGAGTATATTTTCGTTATAAAATTAATACTACAATAGTACTGTTCAAGATAAGAGGAAGTATTATAAGATATTCATGTAGTATAATATGAGAAAGGTAAAGGTATGTAGTACTGAGATATGAAATAAACATATTAAATGTGTAAACAAAACTACTATCTTATATAATATGTACTACTTGGTCAATAGTATCAGATTAATAAGTGAGTCAATGAAAAAAAAAAACATATGCAAATATTTAAAAAATAATTAATGGAAAAAAATTGAATCATATGTTATAATTGTGACATTAACAAAATAGTACCATGTAAGGAAAAGAAACATACTTGTATATATAGTACTACCTATATAACTAGAATGTACTATTTTCTCATGTAAATAGTATTTCAAAATTTATTCTACTAAATATCACTCTCTAATCCGTGGACATAATACACTGCATCCAAGGCTTCACACCCCAATGCAAGGCAATAATATTGATAAGTCACATATATTCCATTCAACCTTCTATAGTGATCACCTCATTTTTATACTTTGAGGGATTGTATAGAATCTCTTTTAAGACAATACTCTAAAATATTAAAAAAAGTACTATAGGAGATGCATATATAGTAAAAGTTTCCACTTGATCTATTGTATTAACCAAGTAATTGAATCAATGCAAAATTAAAAATAATAATAAATAGATTAAAATTAAATCATACATTACTAATCGTAAAATTATTAGCCAAATGTTACAATAGGCAATAAAATAGTATTATGTAAAAAAAAAAGACTTGTACTACCAAGATGTTAATATAGTATTATTTAGGACACTATAATGTACTATTTATTATCTAAATACGATTTCCAAATTTAATCATTTTTTAATATATGTATAAACCAAAAATATTTGTAAAACAAAAATTTCACAATAACAAATAGTACAAAGTGTCAATAAAACTTAAAAATACATATAAATGTAATAAGTTTGTGTAATAGTATTTCCAAATGTAAAAAGAAGTACTAAAAAAGGATCGAACAACAGGTAAAGCTACGAGTTATTTGGTTAATATTGGGATCAAGTAGAGTAAAAAAAAAATAAAATTGACCCTAAACAGTAGGTTAATAAGTTAAATCAAATAATTTATGTATCAGAAGTAGATAATATGTATTCAATTATAAGATAAAAATAATAATAGAAAATCAACTTTTAGTGTAAATAATGGAGCTATGTGATTAAGAAGTTGGACAAGTTTTGATCTAGGTAAGGGCAAAAGATCTTCTATCTTACTCTCTATCACACTTCTTAATGCATGGTCAAGATTTCTTTTCAATATAATTATGAATTTTAGGAAAGGAATCTTGGCCATTCATTAAGTAGTGGGATAGGGAGCGGAATAGGAAGCATAATAGAGGATCCTAAGTAGATGGTAAGAACTAAGAAGTAGTGGCTTTCTAGCTTCCCGTAAGTTTAAGTTTATGGGTAGAGAGTTTGTATGTGGTAAATCATATTTTAAGTCAATATAATCTGAGGTTTATGATTTATTATTCATATCAAATGGTTAATATTAAGGTGAGGGTATTATATCTCAAGGGAATGTAAAATCCCTTATATTTATATATATATATATGTGTGTGTGTGTGCGCGCGCACGCGAGCGGATCAACCTCTTTTAGAAGCCTTTTAGCTGAAATAGCATTACTATATTTCAAACTTCTTTCAATATGAGAAATTCATGAAAAGCACTTTTCAGAAGGAAATAAATTTCTTACTTGTTTTGTTATGCTAATTTTCTTGTCCTTTGATTCTCTCCCACTGGTCCCTTGAATGCCAATCTATCCAAGTTTTGGACATTACCCTTAGAAACCAATTAGTTCTGGTTGGATGGCGCCTTTTATTTATTTTTTATTTATTTTTGTAATCATTAGTTAAACACATTTTACAACTACTTTTTATTTCACATGCATCATATCTCAAAAGGTAACTGTAATACCATTCTAAATAATACTCAAAATAATATATATTCTAAATAATAACTACCGAAATGAAGCTATTTTTGTAGTTTTCTTATCCATTTTTCAATCCATTTTTATGTTTGAAATTTTGTTGACTCAAGGCTTATTTGTGTTTTTATCTTGTAAGATATAGAAAGTGATGGATAAACCTGGTTTCTATTCAAAACACTTATTGGTCATGCCAAACAAGACCCTTAAGTAGAGCTTTGTAAATTATAATTACATCCATTAGATTAATATTCTGAATAGATATGTGCTTCCTCTTACTATATAAGTCGTTACAACTTGAATATGAAAGATTTTAAACGGAAATATATTTAAGTTAATGCTAGCTTGTGATAATTAAGAAAAAGAAGAAATTTCATATTTTAATGGCATCAATTTTTACACTTTAATTTTAGCATTTCACTATTTTGTATTAACTCTTAAGTTGAATATATTTTTCCCATCATGAATTTTGTATGGCTTTTCCTTTCCACCTCCCATTTAGGAGTTCTTGGAAAGGTTTGGAGCTTGATTTAAAACCTCCCAATTGATAATTATAGGCTTAAATATTAAATTAAAAAAGCCATAGCAATTCGGTGTACTATGACCCATACACCATTTTTTTTTTTTTTTGCACGGGACTAATTCTTTTTAACTTTCTAAAATATATAATCTCAAACAGAAGTCACGCATTCTGTATTTGGATACGAAGATTTGATGAAAGAATTTGAGACCATCGATTAGTTGGGATAATTTTAGAATTACTTTAACCAAATATAAAAAGTGTGAAATGAATAGTTTAAACAACTTCTAATGTAGATGAATTTAGAAACAATTCAATTTAAATCTATAAATCACTCTAAGAACAAATGAGTGGATTTTAAAATGTGTCATAAAAATCATCTGATACACATTGTTAATTTGGATCAATGAATTCTCATTATACACATCTAGATGTACATAAGAGACAGCATTACATTCTATGTTTTTAGATATTATTGACAAATAATATTGTAGTCTTAATTTTACTCATTGATAAAATATCATTAATTTTAGTAAATTCTAACATATACACATTTACTAGATGTGTTAAAAGTTGTTTGTTGATTCGTAAGTGACTAACACATAAGATTTAACTTTGGCTAGACAGAAAACCCAGCCCACAAAATTTGGAAAATTGTATGAACTATTGAAACTTTAATTTACAATAACCAATTATCCAATATCTATATTAGGAGAATTCTAATGTTCCTTTAAGAATCATATTGTAGTGTTTTAAAAATTATATATTATACAATATAAAATTATATACTTTAAAAATTATACTGTATAAATTTTTAAAATCAATGAGATAATTTTCTCGACCCAGAATTTCCTCTATATTAATGCCAAATTCAGTGACAAGTAGAACTTGCTCTATTTCTTGTACGTGTGTAGTTCTAGCCACTTCTCCCAATCACATGCAGACATACAAACGACCATTTGATAACAGTGAAATCGATTAATCATCTAAGATCTGAAACTAGCTTGATCAGTATTCCTATTCTACCCTCTTCCACGATCCAATTCTTGTTTGTAATTAACAGCAAATATGATAATAATTCATGAATAATTAATTACCTCCAAGAACTGAACTTTTTGATTTTGAGAACACTGAGTTTAATTAAGGGCTGAATAGTAGTAGTAAAGATTCATTTGAAATTACTTGAAAACAACAACTAGTACTATATAATACACAAGTAGTAGTGCTAGTTGGAGAAGGAAAGGAAAGATGATGACCTTGAGCTACTGATATGTGTAAAAACTCAAAGAGTTTGCCAGTTGCTGAGAAGACAATAAGAGCAATCTCAGCATCACAAAGTGTAGACAGTTCTTGAGCTTTCTTGAAAAGCCCTCTTCTTCTCTTTGAGAAAGTCACTTGTCTTGCAGTCAAGTTATCTATCCTCTTGATCTGGATTCTCTGTCTCACCATTTTTTTTTGATTCTTTTGCCAACTGTCAGATGAAGACCTACCAGTCCACCATTCACATAAAATCATCAGCCCATCCTATTACTATTCAGTTTTTTTTTTTTTTTTTTATTTTATTTTTAAGTACAACCTAAAATGACGGAAAAACTAGGAAAAAGAAACATGGGTTTGGGCATAAAAACTAAAGAAAAGTAAAGAACCAAGAAAATCTTGCAAGTACAAAACAGAATCTCTTCAGCCAACCCTCTCCTCACCAAAATCAATACCAGTTGAGTCAAAAAAAATTAAATATATATAGTTTTTTACATACTCCAATAGGTATATAGCTAAAAGAGAGGGAAAAAAAAAATACAAGAGTTAATTATTTATAATTAAGAGAAGAAAGAAAGATCTATATATAGACAACCCAACCTTGCAGGAAGAATGGCAAAAGAACCCTAAAGCACTAGAGAGAAGAAAAGAATAATAAGAATATGTATGTTCCAGATTTGCAGAAGTGCAGATAGTGAAAGATATGTAGGGCTTGAATTGAAAAGCAGATTCTCCTTGAAATTACCTTTTCTAGGTAGAATATTGGTTAAGGTTCTTCTTGCCCAGGATCCACAATGCCACACCACCACCAGATATGGCAAACCAATGAAAGAGAGAAACAGACAGACAAAAGTAAAAATAGAGTGAGAAACACTCTTTATAGTTACCTTGTAGTAGTACTTTCTATTTATGGCCAAACAAAGTAGCTGCGAAACAAGCTAGTTGATATTTAAATTGAACTAGATCTGGCAACAGATAGTTAGAGTTTGATTATTCATAAATTAAGTCAAATTTGAAAAAAAATTTAGTGTTAAATGTGGTTTCTTTAAATCTTGTCTCGAACTTGAATTTATAAGGTTAAAATTTTAAATTAATATGTAAAAATTTTAAATTATTCGACATTTATAAAAATTCTTAACTTGATAAAATTTTGTTTGAATTTATATTTAAAAATTAACAAATTTAATATTAAAGTGTTCGACGTATTTATTTAATTTCTCTTACACCTAATTAATGTCAATTTTTTAAAGAATATAATGGTGTCAAAAAGCCATCTACCAAAATAACCACGCTTTGTTTGGTTGTATTTACTAAAATTCCTTTGCAAAATACTATAGATTAAAATTCTTTAAATATTTATCTATTATTTTTCTCTTAGGAAAAAAGAGAAAATGTCCTGTACAGAAAATATTAATTTTTTAAAAAAAAAAATTCATGTTGGCATAAAGACATAAATGCAGTATCATTTCCTGATATAAGTATTGTGATCTTTTGTGAAATTATTATGTATAACAAATCTTAATTCAAAACAAGAATTTTAGACTTCAATGATTTTGTCAATTATTATTATTTATGATATTATTTGACATAATATTAAATAATTATCATAGTAATTTTTAGATGTAATATATAAGAGATAAAGCCATAATTAAATTCATGTGTTTTAAAATAAATATAAAAATATTATTAAGAGTAATCTAGATGTGTATAAGAGACGGGTCATTCTACCAAAAAAGAAAAAAAAGTTTCGTTGGAGATAAATATAAAATGCTTTGTGATGGAGGTGCATCGTACAAAAGAAGCTTGGCGCGTCACAGGATTCACAGCAGCACCAATGCACGCAGGACATTGGTAGTGTCTAGGTTATAATGACTTTTTTGTCCGCTCGTACCTTTCATGCCTCTCACCATTAAATCAAACTTGTACGATTTATAAATTCTTTACAACTGCCAAATAAAAGAAGGTTTAGATTTGATTTTTGATCGCATTTATAGATTTTATGATATGGGTTGAATTTTATACAATTTATAATATCAGTTGATGTAAATAAAATTAAATTTAAAATTTAATCCTGATCATAAAATTTACAAATGGAGTAAAGATCGGATCTACCTAAATATTTTCTTCCCAAAAATGTTAAAGGGAAAAGAATTGAAATATTGCCTTGTATTTTACATTTATATATATTTTTTAATTTCTCACATTTAAAATGATATATTCTAATTTCTTATAAATTCATAACACATTATTTTGATTTTTCGACATAATTACATGTATATATTTGACTTGAAATAGTTATATGCGTATTGAATATTACATTTTTCATGAGTAAAATTAGGGAACAAATTTTAAATGTTAAACAACACTACCGAAAACTTTCTCTACCACCACCCTAAAATTGTCACTTTCCATCACTACTCCTATTCCTTTCCTTCGCCGTTTTTCCTTTATCACCCAACTCCAACAGTCATAATTCTCTTTTTTTGGGGAAAACTTTAGTATTTAAGGTTTGTGTGTTATCAATTTTGTACTTAAATATGTTACATTTGATATGCATGTCTGAGCGTTTCAATCCAAAATATGTTCGTAATTGTATCAAGCAACTAAATTGTGCGTTTTGAATTTGTGAAGAATTAAATTCATCATTTTAAATGCGAAAGAATAAAAAAATACAAATATAAAATATGATAGACTATTATTTTCATTTTTCCAAATGTTGATATGGTCCTTCAAATTAAAAAAGTCTTAATTTGACCCCCCGAAAAAAGAGTTATTTAGTTGTGTTCCTTTAAATTAAAATAGTTTCAATTTTACCCTTCAAAATGGAAGAAAATATTTCAATATAGGACTCCAACTAAAAATCTTAATCAATTCCTCCATACTAAGAAAATAGTGTTTTAATTTTGTCTTGCTATTTTTGTATTTTTAGTCTTAGTTCTTGAATACAATAAAAAATAAATATTACATATTAGGCCTATTACATATTTTTATCATTTGGCCAAAGAAATATTCAGTGGTGTATTAAAACATTTTGGCGTAAGCAGATATAACACTACAAATAAAACAAATAATATTTATATGTTTGTTTAAAAAATCATTAACATTGAGAAAATCAACCTACATTAACAAAATGTAGCTAAAACAAACGGCTATATTAGAATAAAATTTGAATTTAAAAGGCCAAATAAGAACTCTTTTAGTTTGAAGAGCGACACTAAAATGCTTATTTTAATTTACAGGACCAAATTCACACTTTTTTCTGTTTAAAGGGTCATACTAAAACATTTTCCAATTTAGAGTGCCAATTGACATTAACCCAATAAAAAAATTTGCTTACTAAGAAAAAAAAATTAGTCACGAAATTTCTGATACATAGTAGATATGAAAATTTTTGTATGCATCCGATTACATAATGATGTAAAAAATATATAATTTATATTTTGACCACAAAATTAATAGATGAAATAGTAAATAAAGTCCATTATAAGAATTTTTACGTTAGCAGTAATAATTTAGTATAATAATATAAGCGAATTATGTTTCTTAATATTCACATTTTCAGCAAGTCAACTATTTATTTACACTATAAAGTGTCAAAGTCAAACCAAATGGGAAATCAAAATGTGCCTACTATCAAACCTGAGTGAGACATTCCACTCAAATTGGGTTATTGAAAACTTTTTTGCCTTTCCCTACTATTAGCCATTGAATTTTCTTAAACAAACGAATCATTTAATTAAAATTTCACACCGCTATGCTATTCATTTTCCGTTTCTCAATTTTGTAACTACGGGTAGAAATAGGCAACCCAAACCCCTCAATTTAGGGCGTAAATAAATTCGAACTATTCAATACTCAGAATCAAACTTGATTCGATAAGAATTCTTTTAAATTTGATTTGTTAATAATCAAGTCAAATTTTAACTAAATTTAGCGTTCGTTAATTTTTTTTTTTTTGTTTTCGGCTCAAATTCGATTCGATAAGCTAAATATTTTAAATTTATACGTAAAAATTTCAAATTGCTCAAATTCGATTCGAGTTCGGGTCGATAAAAATTTATTTAAGTTTGACTCGAAAAATAAACAAAAACTCAAAATTGAATAAAATTTTAAATTCGTTAAAATAATCAAATAAGTTTAAATACTAAAATGTTCGGCTTGTTTATGTTAGTTTACATCAGTATCCCAGTCCGTCATTTGGGTTGTATTTCTGGATTGGGCTGAGAGGCAGGTTACCTGCCCCATTGGGCTTGTCCCAACTCCGCACAAGGCTTCTATTCATATAGAGTTGAGCAAAGAAAAATATATAACCAATTTTTCAAACGTTCCACAGTGATCATATTCAAGTATAATTTAAAAGATTTATGATACTTGTGGATTCAAGGAAATACTTAGAAGAATCCGTTTTTAACCTTTTTTTTAAGTCCTTTGGTATAGATTAAATTTTATAAAATTTATAATATTAGCTGTTATAAATAAGATTCGATAAGATATAATTTTAACTAAAAGATCTGTAAATGGGACCCAATATTGAGTCTTTTTAAATATGTTCTGTGAATCAATTTCTTAATTCACGGAATATACTTAAGCATAATTTAATATATATTTATGAAAATAGATATGACAAATTGTACCATCATTCAGATCATCCTATCTTAATTATTAGTGAAAAAATCATTTACAATACTATAATGCAATACTATTTATCAAATTTAATTCATGTGACAAAATTTTAATGATAAGAGACAATCTCTTGATTTTAAAATACTTAGTTGGATTTTATTTTTTTCACAAATTTAGAGACGAATCAGTGGTCTAAGCAAGTGGTATTTTTATAAATATACTATTATCAGTAGAAAAATAATTTGTAAGACCACAAATTTAGGGTTGCCTTCTAAAATTAGCTTACCTCACCAATCCCTAATTTCAAATAACTTGTTAAATCTCGTTCCTTTTTTTGGCATCACCACATGCTAGATGTACTATTAATAATACTGCTAACCAATTACCAGCCTTTCGCCTCTGACTTTGAATTCAAATGTTGTATTACACATTTACTGCCTACCATTCTACGACTGACTAGGAATGTTTAAAATAATCCATCTTACCGAATCGAAAAACTAATCCATATCGAATCGAAAAATAAAAATATCCGAACAGATTTAAGTGATCAGTTCGACTATCAGACCAGCTCACAAATATATTGGTTCGGACATCGGTTCACAATTTAAAGAATTTCTCTAATGGATCAACAATGAGAGGCATTTGAGTAATTTCGCCCACTAGGGCTACACCACCTAAATCTAAAGATTGATCAGCACCTCAAACCTTTCAGATTTCTCCATTCTTCATCTTTCAGACTTCTCCATCTGTAACTATTCTAATCTTTCTCCTTCTCTCACTCTTCCAATCTTCTCTCACTCAACCTTTCAAACCTTTAAAGATCTTTCTTAAACAGCATCAAATTGACCTTTAGAAGGATAGACATTTTTTTAAACAATAAATTCATGAAAATTTTTATGGCTGATTTTTTTCTGTGATTATTTTTTGTTTTTTGTTCGTATGCATGTTTGATTATTTTCTGTGATTATTTGTGGGTGAATTCCACACGCTAATTTTTTTATTTTATGTGATTACTTTTTTTCTCAGAGTTTACATGTACTGCCTTAATAGCTATATATTCTTTTTATATTTACATAAGTTGTCTTTTAATACACAATTATTTGGGAAAAAAAGGTTGAGAAATGGATTTAATTGATCTTTCACAATCAGCCTTAGTAGCTATTAAAAATATTATAAAAGCACCAATAATTAGCCTTCTAATTAAAAAATCATACATTTCGTTTGACAAAGTATTCTGATATTGGATCATTTTACTTCTGTTAATCTATGAGAAAGTGTAAATTGACTGGATTTTAAAGCTGTCTTCCTGGAACACAATTGATTTTTTTTTTGCACACAGGTTCGAGTACCAGGTCCCAAACCGCTTCTATCAGATAACCGGATGAGTAGTTGCTCGATTTTTATGGACCGGATACGAATCATTAAGACAGTAGATTCGGATAATCTAACAATCTCATGGACCAGATACCCAGTCCATAAATACCCATACTGCAGTGACTATCCCACATCTTGAAATTACCAAAATACTCCAAATCCCCAACCTAAACATAGGAGTGTTCATCCGACTAGTTTTTACTTTTCAACTTGTTTGACTTTCGACTTGAAAATTTTAAAATCAAACTCAAGTCATATAAAATCAAAATCAATTAAAGTCGAATCATTTAAATTTGATTTGTTCAATCGCTAAGTTGAATAAGTTGAACATAAATCATCTTTTATTCTGCGTCTGATTCCAATATTTAATACATCATCTCACAAATTTAAATCATCACATAGTAGAAATACAAGATAATGCAAGTTCATAGATAATATAGAAAAAATATATAACCAAATTACAATCACATCATTTAATAAAATGTGTGTGCTAAAATATAATTCATAATATATTATATATATAAGTTTAAATTAGATTATATGTACAAATTTACATGCATATATATTTGTGTGCATAGATAGGTGGATATATATATAAAAGATACAAATCTTAATATATGAACGTGCATTCTAATTAGTCATATATCACATATAGTATTAAAAATGATTTACAATTGGTAAATAATCTCAATTTGTAATTTTATAAATTATTTTTAATATATATGATATATACACTAATATACGTTTATATATTAAGATTTGTATCTTATATATATATATATATATATATATATATATATATAATTACCTAATTCTATTTATACTAATAGTAAGTTAGTAATGCATTAACTCTAAGAAATAGAATTTGCATGCATTTTTAAGCATAATCCTTAAAAGGGTACACTTACTTTGAGTCCATCAACACAGAGAAGCCCACTTATAATGCATTCCTTGAGACCGGTGCCTAGGACGATCACATCGTACTCTTAATCCATCTTGATTGATCAAAGGTAAATTAATTAATCTCAGATTAATTACTAATTAGGAAATTATGAAAGAGGAAAAGAATTGATTTAGAGACACATAGGGGGATTGATGGAAAGAGACGAGAATGGATTGAGATTTGAGATAAGAAATTATGAGATTTTCGGATCGGAGAACCCTAATATGCTTTGCTGGAAACAAATGGACACTTACGAGTCTGGATTACGAACTTTGCAATTGTTAAACGTTGAAAATCACATTCATGAATTTGCTATATTAGGAAGTCCATGATTATTGCTACGAATTGTGTAAAGTGGAGTCTACATCAGATAGGGGTGTTCAAACTCGATTCAACTCAAATAAATTTGCAGATAAGTACTGTCGATTATTGGGTTTTGAATTATTTGGATTAAATTATTCGAATTTAGTTGGGTTGCGTTACCCTAGTTTAGTTGAGTTTTATTTTTTAAAATCTAATCCAATCTAATAACCTGATAACTCAATAAAAGTTTAATTATACTTTTTCATTTTTTTGTCCTAATTATTTTGTAACACTCCGGGTCTGAGGTAACCTAACAAATTTTGAACAGAAACAACGAGTTCAAATGCTTAAACCTTCATCTAATTTATATTTTTTTCTTTTTGTTTTGTATCTACTGAAATAACATATAATTTATCATATTGTATATATTTTTTTTCTTTTTAAGTCTTGATATAAATTAATTTATTTAAATTTGAAATCTATTATCCACAATAATCTTACACATCTAGATGTGTAGTAAGAGACAGGGCGAAATTGACAGTTATAATTCAAATAAAGTGAGAATCGATTAATCCGATCTACGAATATTTAGATTGAATTGAATTTTATTTTTTTGATCTAAAAAATAAAAAAACCGAACTCAAAACCCTACTAACCAAAAAACCTAACTCGTTCTAGCATCCCTTATTAGAGATATTAGATACTCGTCCTCTAAACAAGGTATCTGACGGTATTGATTAGAACCCGCATTACTTAAGTTTCTAAACGAGCTCATCACATGAGGAGGAGACCTAGCATGGATCTAAACAAAAATTTTAACCAATTGGTGGTTGAAATAAGCAACATGTGCAAAAATTATCAAAATAAATAGTACAAATTACAAAATAACAAAAGGGTTGTGAGGAGATCGATAAAATTCACCCGTTTACTGAAGTGTAAGTCTGACTCTAAACATTGTAAAGATCATGGTATATTACACTAGTGGTCATTGATTTTATCAAGAAAGTTAATCAAATTATAATTACACAGTGAAAAACATAAAACAAGTTTCATTTGCGAAAATATTTTAGAGCATTTTCATAGTTATTTATGCGCCTCCTTTGTATCTAATGAATGTTCTGTTGCATCTTGTGTACCATTTTCTTAATGTATTTGTATTGATAAATGTTTACATGCATCAAGGTGTATATACTTACAAGACATAATCTATGGAGCCTATTCTAAGATCTACTGTCAAGTGACCCACGTACATATAAGAATTTAAAGATAATTTTAGAAACTTTTTCTGAGATTTATACTAATTTTATCTAGCACACCTGAAGTTTTCAAAATTTTATAAACCTCCCTTAACTTTATATTTCTTGTAACATGTTAACCCATTTCAAAAAGAAATTATTAAACAATTTATTTTAGTTAATATAGATACTAATTTTGTTCCTATTTTACACATTTATTGACCCAAAAGACAGATTTATTATGTACATTTTATGTATATCTTTGAATATGCAGAGACATTGTAAATAAATAAAATTTACTAAAAATGAATATTAATTAATTCTTTGTCAAATTTTAGTTAGATGTTTAGCTATATTTACAATGCTCTGCATATTCAAAGATATACATACGTACGTACATATATATATCACTAATTAATATTTTTGTTATATTAATTCAATTATAATAAATTGAAATTAAAATCCTCTCATATTCACTATATTGTTAATTAGTTAAAATATTTTAGTCAATTAATTTATAAGTTTGTAAACAAATTACTTACTTGTATAAAAAGATTTGGAATCCTAAATCAGTGGTCAAAACTCCTCCCAAAATTGAGCCTGTAAAGCATTGTAAATATAACAAAAATATTAAATTAAGATTTAATACAAATTAATTAATTGATATTTTTAATAAATTACTTTTATAAATTAGCATAGCATGCCTTTTTTCCAACCATTCTAATTAATTAAGTTTTGATGTTAAATTAACTATTGGGCCAGCAAAGGGGTAAAATTGGAATAAATTATATTCTTTATTCTAAAATAAATTATTTAATAATTTATTTTTGAATTGGGCTGACATGTTATAAGAAATAAAATGTTAGAGGATGTTTACGAGATTTTTAAAAGTTCAAAAATGCTAAATGATACTAATATAAACCTTAAGAGATGTTTATGAAAATATCCCCAAAATTGAATAGTTCTATTAGGCTACTATATTCTGAGAAAAACAACGCATTCCTATTCATGTTTACATCTTTCTTCATGCATGACTTTATAGAAAATTCTTGTGTAGACCGGATCTATGACATAAGGTTATGAACCGTTTAGTCTACAATTTTTACATCACTCTCCTAGAATGCGTGAAGTGATGTGAAAACTTATAGCTTACGAAGTCCATGATACTATGCCATAAATTGGATCCATGTAAGATCCATTTGTCATGACTTCATGCATACATGAACCTAAAACACTTGAGCTACAAACCATTCAGTATTTATTATACTTCTCTTCTGAATTTTATCTAAAAGTAGTAGCCATCTAGAAAAGCTTTGATATAGCTTGATTTATTCATCGAAGGGATCTGAAAGAAGGATGCCATCTAACCATAGAATTGCAATCATGATTACACATATTTCAAACTAATGCAACATATAGTACAATTTCTAAATTAATATTTATAGAGCCAATGATGCTCAAATTATATGCTTGATCTTCAGCAGCCACATTCTCATCCTCATTTAAATTCAGTTGGGAAATGGTAAACTGCCAAGATTCAATCACCAAGTCAGAAGATGTCTTCACAGAATATTTAAAATAACTTCATATATGGAACAATAAGTAGATACAAACATTAATTTGTATAACCTTCACCATCCAGATTAGGCCATTAAAAACAAAAACAAAAACCTTCAAATTTAGGATACTCAAAAGATGTTGCCTTTTAACTAATGAGTGATACTCAAAAGAAAAACTAATTCTATTTTGTACCTCCTAATTTATATTCCATTCTTACTTTGCACCTTATATTTAGTTTTAGATACTTTCCACTCCTAACTTTCAAATTCATCCATTTCAGTTTAATTTTTAACAATGTTTGCAAAAATAACGGAATCTTCGCATGTACATCCAAAATATTGTGGTATAATATTTCGCTTTGCACACTCTAATTTGTAATCGATTCTCACTTTATACCTTATACTTATTTTCTAGATATATTACACCATGAACTCTCATATTTATCTATTTCAATCAAATTTTAACACCATCACCAAAGTTAACAGATGTTTTAACTGTGCACACCACGCGCCTAAAGTAGAACATTCGTCAAATTTTTTAACACTAATAGAAATTAGGCCAAAGTGGGACAAATCTAAGAGTTAAGATGCAATGTGTCAAAAAATTTAGAATTCAGGGTGCAAAGTGGAATTAGTTATGGCTATTTCTAATAGTGCAATACGCCCCTAAATAAATGCATGGCATGCACTTACTTAACATTCATTAACTTTGTTAACAACATTAAATATTGGATTGAAATGGGATAAATTTAAGAGTTCAAGATGCAATATGACCAAAAAATAAGTATAGAGTACAAAGTGAGAATCAGATATAAGTTGAGGGGTGCAAAATAAAGTAAAGCTTAATATTTTAGTCTTATTGAATTTGTTGTACATGAAACTTAAGCATAGTAAAGTTGAACAAATTACGTACCCTAACGTGAGAAATGTGTCGGAACTGTTGGGATCCTTATGATGACTAATTCCGGCTTGGCAGCTTCGGTTAGTAACCGACTCATATGATTTCCCTTGTTCCAATACAGGTGTTTGGGTTTCAGATGTGCTTATCACCTGCAATATAAATTAGAAAACAAAGATTAATGCTGCATGCACCTGCAGAAAGGTGTCAATGTATAGAAATAAGGGGAAAAAAATGGTCTCTCACATCAGTCTAGATACTTTCTGTCTCAACCTTGCATTCTCTTCCTTTAATAATGCTTCCTGTAATTCATTTTGCAAATGCTAAAATAATAAGGCATCATTCCAAGTATGTATATGTCTATAATGAATTTATGATGCCAATAAGATTAGGTAGAAGCAAACGTTAACCAATCTATCTAATCTATCTGATACTCGAATTAATCTCGATTCGATAAAAATTTGTTTAAATTTGATTTGTTAATAATTAAGTTAAACATGAATAAAATTTAAGTTCAATAAATTTTTGAAATCGGGTCAAACTGGGTTCGATAAACTTAAAATTTCAAATTTATATATAAAAAGTTCAAATTACTCAAACTAGATTCGAATTTGATTCGATAAAAGATCATTTGAATTTGTCACGAAAATAAAAAATTCAAACTTAAACATATTTATGAAATTATTAAAATAATCAAATGAGGTTAAATATTGAAATATTTGACTTATTTATATGTGCACACAGAAGCAAAACAAATAAAAGTAGCTAGGAAGGAAATTTTTTGAATAGCCTCTTTTCTTGAGAATACCAGTTTCCTGGACGAACATTTCACCCTGAAATCCATCAAAAAATAAAATAAAATGTCAAAACTAATCCAGATATCGTAACATCTAAAAAGAAGAAATTCAGAAGTTAACAAGAACCTTTGTTTTTGCTACACGACTTAATCCTGCATCGATCAATTTCTCCAATTTCACCAAGTCTTCCATGCTAAGTCCTTGCAGCTCTTCTCCTTTAAGATGCCTATAATTGTAAGTGGAATTAAATCATAATTTTCACAAATCAATTATGAACCATGTTATAGCAGTTTTAGGTTGTACCTTAATTCTAAGGTTTTCTCCATCACTTCCTTGGTAAGCATAACATGGGTACGATTCTCCCGCTTAGAAATAAAAGAGAGATGGTTTTAAATTTAAAATTAAAGTAAGATATGTATGTATAGAATAGATTAAAAAAAAAAAATTTGACATTATGCTAATATCTTAGTGGAATTTTATGGTTTAGTTAGAGTACCGTACTGTTGTGATTTAAAATTTATATTGTACAAGTATTCAAAGCACATGGTGTTGTATTTTACAAGTATTTAAAATACAACGTTATGGTACCTAAACAGACCCATAGAATTTTCAATATGTTATGTGTTTTTACTGCAATTGTAGTTACCGAACTACTTTTGGGGTTTTAATTAAATTCCTAATAGCAGCTCACGCCTTAGAAGATGCTCAATATTTATGGAGGATGCTCAATATTTATGGAGGTTTTGTGAGAGATAGCAGGATTTTTAAAAATTTAGTTTGATGCTGATCATATTATTGGAAACCACAGATTACCAATTGTTGCCTTCTTTTGTATGCTGGATCTTCAAAATTTCAGGTCTGCTGGTAAGTTTAGGTTATCCACATGTTGAATATCCAACATACACAAAATTCCTTCAAGAAACTACTTTTCATTAAGAGGATCCAAAGAGGGAAAAAATTCCCCTTTCATTAAACACAGAAATATTATTGTCTGCTTGATTTCTTGATGAAAATTACCATCTATTGCTGTTTCCATGCTATTTAAAATCATGAAAAAGAAGCATGCATTATCATCAAGATAAGGCAATGAATCAGCAGAAACTCTATGGTTTTGTTTTGGTCAATAGATTTGAGAAAAGATTTATCACATATAGATGTTATAAGATTTGTAAGGTTGAAATAGATTAATTTCAAATTCACCCAAATTAAAAATTATAAAATGAATTATTTATTAAACAAATTTTTAATTTGGGTGAATTTAAAATTTATCTATTTTGACCTTACAAATCTCTCTAATGAATAGGTGGATTTTAAATTTTTCTCTAAATTTATTGATCCAAACATAATGTAAGGTTTTTTAGTGAAGAGCAAGTGGCTAAACTTTAAGGTAACAGTAGATTTTATTACATTTGAATGATAAGCAAGATTATTTGATTAGAGACCATTTCGTGAAGAATCATTAGGCTTCATGCATAAGTTTTTTTTTTTTCACCAAACTGATTGGAAGAGATTAACAAGTAAGAAAAAACTCACAGTTGGCAAATGAATACTTCATTTTCTAGAAGAAAAGTGTACTT
This sequence comes from Cinchona pubescens, assembly GCA_025175665.1. Lineage (NCBI taxonomy): Eukaryota > Viridiplantae > Streptophyta > Magnoliopsida > Gentianales > Rubiaceae > Cinchona > Cinchona pubescens. Next base: position 4,440,523 of record JANKKI010000059.1, on the reverse strand, counting down.
CTGAATCAAATTACTGTACTTTACTCTTGCATTTTAGCATCTCAATACACAAAATACTAGAGAACTTAGTACCTGTAGGTGATAAATTGGATGCTGATCTTGCTTATCAAAGTCTGCTGAACATTGGTTGTGCCTCTCAATCACTTGCAGCATACTTCAAAAGAAACAAAAAATCCAATGAATATTTCACTTAGTTTGAACTAATAGTATGATAAATGACTTTTGTAGTAGGCATTTGAAGATAAATAAGCCAATTATTTCATGCTTTATGCTTCAACTGTCTATTCTCTCACACTCAGTGAAGTAACTAGCACCACTCTATCTTCATCTTTCAACTTGACGGAGCTCTTCAAATAGTATCCAGTTTATGTGTGTTAAAGTTCCTTCACCTTTGCTAAGAACTTATACAAAGGAAACAGCTACTTTTGTATACCATTGAAACAAAATGTTAAGAGCATATTATAGCTTCCTCTCTCTATATATAGAAAAATTCTATAGTCCCTTTAGTCTTTCTGAAAGAACCGTTCCCACAAAAGATATCTGATAATAGGTTGACACATTACCTAACAAAGATGGGGATCACCACACCATAATATTTTCATCAAATGATTGGTAACCTATTATAACATGTAACCTATTTAATTTCCCAATTTTTTTCCTAGAAAACCCCAAATCTATAATAAGAACAAAACTAAAAACAAATTACAGAACCTATTAAATATTCCAGCGAAAAATGAAAAGTACTTTTAACATATAAAAATCATATTAGTACTATAGGATTATCCATACCTATACAAAATAATTTTTGGTCATCAAATAAATATTAAGATAATTCGGAGAATTTAAAGGATGTATTATGTGCATGCAAATTTGTATCAAAAGTCTAATTTTATAAACAATATCAAACAAAAATGTAATTTTTTTAATTAAACTGTTGCATTAATATGAAATTTAATTCCAAAAAAATAATTACAACAATAATACTACTCAAGATAAGATGAAATATTATGAAAGATTCATATTGTATAACATGATAAAAGCAAAGGTATGTAGTACTGAGGTATGAAATAAAATACTATTAAAAGTCCAAACAAAAGTACTATCATATAGTAAATGTACTATTTGGTTCATTGTATCAGGTAAATAAGAGAATTAATGATAAATCAAACATAGAACATATTTAAAAAATTAATAAATGGAAAAAAAGTTGATCAAACATTATAATCGTGACATTAACAAAATAGTACTATGCAAGGTAAAAAATATTCTACTAAATATCACTATCCAATCTGGGTACATGACACACTACACTTGAGACTTCACACTATATAAAATCACATAAGTACTACGGGATTATCCATATTTATACAAAATAATTTTTGATCATCAAACAAATACTAAGATCCTAATTCTGTAAAATATTAAAGGATGTAATATGTGTACACAAATTTGTATCAAAAGTCTAATTTTATAAGCATATCAAGCAAAAATATAATTTTTTTTAATTAAATTGTTACATTAATATGAAATTTAATTCCGAAAAAAAGAAAAATTAAGAGTATATATTTTATTATAAAATTAATACTACAATAGTACCATTCAAGATAGGAGAAAATATTATGAGATATTCATGTAGTATAATATGAGAAAGGTGAAGGTATGTAGTACTGAGGTATGAAATGAAATATTATTAAATATCCAAACAAAACTACAATCGTATAGTAAAATGCAGTACTTGGTTCATTGTATCAGGTAAATAAGTGAGTCAATGGAAAAAAAAACATAGAAAATATTTAAAAAATAACTAATAGAAAAAAATTGAATCATACGTTATAATCGTGACATTAACAAAATAGTATTATGTAAGGCAAAGGGACACACTTGTAGAATTTAAATATAGTACTACCTATAAAACAGTATAGTGTACTATTTTCTCATATAAATAGTATTTCAAAATTTATTCTACTAAATATCATTCTGCAATCCATGGACATAACACACTGCACCCAAAGTTTCACACCCCAAATACAAGGCAATAATATTGATAAGTCACATATATTCTATTCAACCTACCACAATGAACACCTCATTTGTACACTTATGGGAATGTATAAAATCTCTTTTAAGATAGTACTCTGAAACATTAAAGGAAGTACTATAGGAGATGCATATATCATAAAAGGTACCACTTGATCTATTGTATTAACTAAGATTGAGTTTGGGAGTTTAGGAAGGAAGAGAAAAGAAAGGAAAGTTTTTGTATGAGGAGGGAAGGGAAGGAAAGAGAAAGGAAAAGAAGTTTCCTCTAATTTTTTTGGGAGTCTTGAAAGGAAAATTTTATTAATATATATTTTTACTATAATGTCATTTCTTTTGACATTTTTGAATTATGTTTGGAAGACAATTATGACATTTCATAATTAGTGATAAGAAAGTTTAAATTTTCCTTCTATTTCATTCCACTTGAGAAGGAAAGTTTTCATTAACTTTTATCTCTCCATTTTCCTCCCTTTCTTGTCTTTCCTACCTACTTAAAACTCCTAAACAAAGTAAAAATACTAACTTTTCATTCTTTTCTCTTCTTTTCCTTCCATTTCCTTCTATCCAAACTTAGCCTAAGTAATTGCATCAATGCAAAATTGAAAATAATTTTAAAAAATAATAAATAGATGAAAATTAAATCATACCTAACTAATCGTAAAATTATCAGCCAAATTATAGTAGATAATAAAATAGTAATGTAAGAAAAAGACATGTACTACCAAAATATTAATATAGTACTATTTAGGACACTATAATGTACTATTTATTATTTGAATACGATTTTGAAATTTAATCATTTTTAATATATTTATAAACCTAAAATATTTGTAAAACAAAAATTTCACCATAAAAAATAGTACAAACTATCAATAAAACTTCAAAAGCATATATAAAAATATAATATGTTTGTGTAATAGTATTTCCAAATGTAAAAAGAAGTACTAAAAGGGACAAAACAATACATAAAGCTACCACGTGTTATTTGGATAATATTAGGATAAAATAGAGTAAAAAAAATTGAGCCTAAACACTAGGTTAATAAGTGAAATCAAATAATTTATGTATTGAATGCAAATAATATGTATTCAATTATAAGATAAAAAATAATAATAAAAACCGACTATTATTATAAATAATGGAGCAACGTGATTAAGAAGTTGGACAAGTTTTAGGGATTGAGTAGCCAGGAGGAGTGGAAGAGATAGAAATGAGATGGTAAGGGTAAAAGATCTTCTGTCCCATTTGTTATCCCACTCTCCATCTCACTACTTAATGAATGGCCAAGATTCCTGTTCAATATAATTATGAATTTTAGTAGAAGAATTTAGGCCATTCATTAGATAGTGGGATAAGGGGTAGGATAGGAAGTGGAATAGAGGATCCCCTTAAGTGGATGGTAAGAACTAAGAAGTATTGGCTTTCTAGTTTCCCATAAGTTTAAGTTTATGGGGAAAGAGTTTGTATGTGGTAAAGCATATTTTAAGTCAATATGATCTGAGGGTCGATTTATTTTTCACTAGTGTGGAAGGCCCACACCATGTGTATTAGATTTTAAAACTAAGTTAAAAATAAAGGATAAGTTATTTTATTTTATTTTATTTTTTGCAATCATTAGCTAAACACATATTACAACCACTTTTTATTTCACATACATCACATCTCAAAAGGTAACTACAATATTATTTCAAATAATATTCAAAATAATATATATTCTAACTAATGACTATCCAATTGAAGCTAATTTTGTAGTTTTCTTATCCATTTTTCAATCAATTTTTATTTTTGAAATTTTGTTGACTCAAGGCTTATTTGTATTTTTATCTTGCAAGATATAGAAAGTGATGGATGAACCTGATTTCTATTCAAAACACTTATTGGTCATGCCAAATTCAACAAGACCCTCAAGTGGAGCTTTGTAAATTATGGTTACATCCATTAGATTAATTTTTTCTGTCTTACTATATAAGCTGTTACAACTTGAATATGAAAGATCTTAAACAGAAATATATTTAAGCTAATGCTAGCTTGAGATAATTAAGAAAAAAAAGAAGTAATTTCATAATTTCATGGCATCAATTTGTGCACTTTAATTTTAGCATTTCACTATTTTGTATTAACTCTCAAGTTGAATATATTTTTCCCATCATGAATTTTGTATGGCTTTTCCTCTCAGTATTCCCGCTTAGGGGTTCTTGGAAAGGTTTGGAGCTTGATTAAAACCTCCCAATTGATAATTAAAGGCTTAAATAGATGTGTTAAAGACAGGCTTAAAACAATATACTAAATCGATACACCAAAGTTTTTTGGAAGGGATTAATTCTTTTTAACTTTCTAAAATATACAATCACGAACAGAAGTCACGCATTCTATATTTGGATCGAAGGATCTGAAGAATATAGAATTTGAGAGCCATCGATTAGTTACGGTAATATTTAGAGTTATAATTAATGAATTTTATATTTAACCAAATTCAAAGTGTGAAATTAATGGTTCAAACAACTTCTAACGTGGATGAATTCAGAAATAATTCAATTTAAATCTATAAATTGCCCCAAGAACAAATAAGTAAAATTCAAAATTTTCACAAAATTCATCGATCCAAATGCAATAGTGTATCTTTTTATAGATAATTTTGGTACATATGATAAAGTTATTTCATCAATAATTTATAAAAATTCTAAGCACAAATAGTATTTGTCATCAGACCCACTCATTGCGATCAATCATCATTAATCTTAGTAAATCTTAACATTACATAAGCAGCTAGTTTACAAGACACGTTTAAAAGTTGTTTGTTGACTTCGTAAGTGACTAACACATAAGATTTAACTTTTGCTAGACAGAAAACCCAGCCCACAAAATTTGGAAAATTATATGAACTATTGAAACTTTAATTTACCAGAACCAAATATCCAATATCTATATTAGAAGAATTCTAATATTCCGTTAAGAGTTTTTATACTTTAAATATTTGTATAATATAAAATTATGTATTTTAAAAGATTGTATTACATAAATTTTTAAAATTAATGAGAGAGTTTTTTGAACCCGATGGTAGAACTTCCTCTATATTATTGCCAAATTCAGTGACAGGCTTGTCTTGCTCTATTTCTTGTACGTGTGTAGTACTAGTTTGCCACTTCTCCAAATCACACGCAGACATACAAACGACCATGTGATAACAAGGAAATCGCTTAACCACCTAAGATCTGAAACTAGCTTGATCAGTGTTCCTATTCTGCCCTTTCCCATGATCCAATTCTTGTTCGTAATTAACAACAAATATGATAATAATTCATGAATAATTAATTACCTCCAACAACTGAACTTTTTGGTTTTGAGAACACTGAGTTTAATTAAGGGCTAAATAGTAGTAGCAAAGATTCATTTGAAATTACTTATTGAAAACAACAGCTAGTACTAGATAATACACAAGTAGTAGTGCTAGTTGGAGAAGGAAAGGAAATATTATGACCTTGAGCTACAAAACTCAAAGAGTTTGCCAGTTGCTGAGAAGACAATAAGGGCAATCTCAGCATCACAAAGTGTAGAGAGTTCTTGAGCTTTCTTGAAAAGCCCTCTTCTTCTCTTTGAGAAAGTCACTTGTCTTGCAGTCAAGTTATCTATCCTCTTGATCTGGATTCTCTGTCTCACCATTTTTTGATTCTTTTGCATTTAAACCGATTTCAAAAGATCTACAATTTGATACACCATTCACCATTTTTGTCATCTCTTATACATCCTACTACTATTTAAATATTTTTTTTTTTTTTCAATTTAATTATATAACTAAAAAAAATTATCACCGCTAAAATAGTTTGTACTGGTTTTATGGGAGACAGTACTGGTTGAATCGGAAAATTAAATCTGTCTCTTATACACATCTTAGGAGTGTTTCTTTCTATTATAGTACTCTTTAATGTCTCTCTTCCATATGGCTTCTCTCTCCTCCAATATATAGAAGAGTTAATTATATATTTATAATTAAGAGAAGAAAGAAACACCTATATATAGACAACCCAACCTTGCAGAAAGAATGGCAAAAGAACCCTAAAGCACAAGAGAGAAGAAAAGAATAAAGAATAGGAATGTTCCAGATTTGCTAAGTGCAAATAGTGAAAGATATGTAGGGATTGAAATGAAAAGCAGATTCTCCTTGAAATTACCTTTTTTGGTTAGAATACTGGTTAATGCCACACCAACACCAGATACAGGGAGAGAGAAGCCACTTGGAAGAGAGACAATAAAAGTACTAAAAGTAGACTGAGAAACACTCCTAATAGTTACCTTGTAGTAGTACTTTCTATTTTTTTGCTGTGAATCGGAAGTCTCAAGTAAATTTGAACTTGGCATAGACTTTCTAAGTAAGTATTTTATGAGATTCCATTTATGGCCAAACAAAGTGGCTGCGAAACAAGCTAATCGATGTTTAAGTAAGGCCAAACTTTTTTTTTTTTTTAAATGTAGTGTTTATTATTATTTTTGAATTTGGCTGGAATTTGAATAAATTAATCTTGCAATTAACATATATAAAAATTTTGAGTTACTCAAATTCGATTGGCATTTTTAACTTAATGATTCTTATTTGAATTCGTCTATAGATTTAAATTACATTAAACACTAAAATGTTCGATTTGATTAATCTCGTTTATACTCTAAATTAAAGTTTAATTTTAATTTTTTTTTTAAAGTATACAAGGGTGTCAAAGCCATCTACCAAAATAACCATTCTTTATTAGGTTCTAGTTACTAAAATTCCTTACAAAAAACTATATAGATTAAAATGCTTTAATTATTTTTCTTTTATGAAAAAAGAGAAAAGGTTATATACTAAAAATTAATTTTTTATTAAATTGTCATCATTTTTTTTCATGTATGTATATAGAAAGAGACATACGTATCATTTCTCGGATACAAGTATTGTGATCTGTTGTGAAATTATAATGTACAACAAATCTTAACTCATGACAAGCTATAAAAAAGAGACCCCATTTAGACAATTAATATTAAACGTGACATACTAGACAACTAGCTATATTAACATGTTAATATTTACTATAATAAATGATGATTGATCGCAATTTGTATACAGTGAATTATAAACGTTAGAATGTATAAGAGACAGTTATGAACATACTATTAAGCTGTATAATTTACACATTTAATCTAGTATAGGTTCATTCTTATCGTAGAAGCTTGATTTAATGGTCGGAGATACGAATGGTAAAATGCTTTGTGATGGAGGTGGCATCGTACAAAGAAAGCATGGCGCGTCACAGGATTCACAACAGCAAGTAAATTAGTAGTAATAGGTTATAAGGACTTTTTTGTACCGTCGTATTGCTTCGTGCCTCCGACCATTAAATCAAGCTTGTACGATCAATGCTTACATAACTATTAAATATATCTTGTAATATAATATTTCTAACCGATTTTAATTTAACGATATATCTATTTAGTCAAAGTATACCTATTCACAATTCTTATTTATATTATAATACTTTCCATACATGTGACTGTTACGTCTTATTTATATGATAATACTTTTCATGCATGTGATGTAAGTCGAACTGTTATAACTCTTCTACACATCTTATTGTCAATTGGTTTAATCGGGTGTTAAAAAAGTTATATCCAAAAAATATATAATAATAACACAATAATAATTAATTAATAAATTAAATAATAATTTAATTCAAGAATAATCTTTGAGTTATATAATACAACAATAATAATTCACTTTTATAGAACAATGAAACTCATTTAATGTAAAATTAATCTTTAGAATGTTTGCTAAATTTGGTGTAGTAAATGAAAGGTCAATATTTAGTTGCAAATATTAATTAATATATAATATATTAATTCAAAGTTGTATTATGAAATATCTTTTATAATATATTTTTAAATTAGCGATGGATTTTTCCATCGTTAATACTTTTTAGTTATTTTAAAATATTAATTAGTAATGGATTTTTTCGTCGTAACTGTTATTCTTAGTAACATAATTTTTGATTGCTAAATTTAGTAAAAAAAAAAATCTATTGCTAATTTAAGATTTTCACAATGTCTCAAAACCAAATTTAGTAATCGATTTGCTGACGAAAAAATCTGTCACTGAAATTCTGACAATAGAACCATTACTATATTTTATCGAAGAGATATTTTTTGATGGATAGATTCCATCGGGAAGACAATCCGTCGTTAAATTGTTTAGCAATGTTTTTTTGATAAAAATTCATTGCTAAATCCGTTGTTCAATAGTTTGAAATCGGTTGAAAGTGTTATAATATAGGTAAGAATGGTGAATGGTTAGACATTGATAGGGAAAAGTGAAAATATGGTTAAATGGCTTAAAATCAATTGAAAAGTATTATATCCCAGGATAGATTTAACAATCACATGCAATGCAGTGAACTTTTTCCGTCTATAATGGACAAAATTTTCAAATTTGTCCAAAATTAGTAGAAATTAAAATGTTTGAGAATTAAATGTGTTTTGTTTGGAATTTTGAAGATCAAAATAGACTGTGACCCAAATTTTGAGCGCTAAAATTACATTTTTTTCACATTTGAAACTTGAAATTTAACAATCACATACTTTGTACATGACTTTTTTTGTTTATAATTGGTGGAATTTTTAAATTTGTCCTAAATTGGTAGAAATTAGAAAGTTTAAGGACTAAATGTGTTTTGTGTGAAACTTTAGGTGCCAAAATTGACCACAACCCAAACTTTGAGGGCTAAAATTGTATTTTGTCCAATATTTACATGCGTATCGAACGTTAGATTTTTCATGAGCAAAATTGGCGACACAAAAATTTTAAATACTAAACGACACTACCTAAAACTTTCGCCATGTCACCCCAAAATTGTTACTTACCATCACCACTCGTACTCCCTTATACATCTACTTTTCCTCTTCCACACTATTCCAACAGTCCGGATCTTTTTTTTTTGTGATAATTTAGTATTTAAGGTTATGTATTGTTAAATTTGTACATAGATACGTTACATTTGATACGCATGTGAGTGTTTCAGGGCAAAATATGCCCATAATTGTGTTGAGGGATCAAAATAATGCATTTTAAATTTGTGAGGGACTAAAATACATCATTTTAAATGTGATAGACTAAAAATTACAAATGTGAAATGTGATAGACTATTAAGATCATTTTTTCAAATGTTAATATGGTCCTTCAAATTAAAAAAGTCTTAATTTGACCCCCCAAACTGAAAAAAAAAAGGAGTTATTTAGTTGTGTTCCTTTAAAGCAAAATAGTTTCAATTTTACCCTTCAAAATGGAAGAAAATATTTCAATATAGGACTCCAACTAAAAATCTTAATCAATTCCTCAAAACTAACAAAACAGTGTTTCAATTTTGTCTTGGTATTTTTGTATTTTTAGAATCTTTGTTCTCAAATATAATATAAAAATAAATATTACATACTAGGCCTATTACGTACTTTTATCATTTGGCCAAAAAATATTCGGAGGTGTAGTAAAACATTTTGGCGTAAGCAAATATAACTCCAAGGAAGAAACAAATATTTATATTGTTTAAAAAATCATAACATTGGGAAAATCAACCTATATTAACAAAATATATTTAAAATAAACGGCTATATTAAAATAAATTTTTAGTTTAAAAGGCCAAATAGGAACTATTTTAGTGTGAAGAGCCATACTAAAATACTTATTTTAGTTTAGAGGGCCAAATTCACAATTTTTTTAGTTTAAAGGATCATATTAAAACTTTATTTTTTTTTTTGATTTAGAGTGCCAAATTGACATTAACCCAACAAAAAAGTTTGTTTACTAAGAAAAATAATTAGCCACAAAATTTCTAATACGTAGTAGATATAAATTTTTACATACATTCGATTACATACTGGTGTTAAAAAAAAAAAAAAAGTACATGTAATTTATATTTCAACCACATAACATTGATAGATGAAGTAGTAAAATAAAGTCCATTATAAGAATTTTTCTGTTAGCAGTAGTTGTTTAGTATAAAAATATAAGCTTGAATTATGTTTCTTAATATTCACATTTTCAGCAAGTCAACTATTTAACTTCAAAGTAAAACTAAATAGGAAATCAAAGTGTGCCTGCCATCAAACCTAAGTAGGACTTTCCGCTCAAATTGAGTTATTGCAAATTTTTTTGCCTTTTCCTACTATTAACCAATGAATTTTTTTAAACAATCAAATCATTTAATTAAAATTTCACAAGGCTAAGGTATTCATTTTCCAAACCACGGGTAGAAATAGCCAACCCAAAAACCTCAATCTAGGGCTTAAATAAATTGAAACTATTCGATATTTAAATTGAACTCGACTTAGTAACAGTTCGTTTGAATTTGATTTATCAATAATCAAGTCAATCTTGAGCTAAAGTTAGCATTTGTTAATTTTATTGTGTTCGGTTTGAATTCGACTCGATTAAACGAAATGAAATTTACACGTAAAAATTTCAAGTTGCTCGAACTCGATTTGAGTTCACCTTGATAAAAATTTATTTGAATTTGACTCGAAAAATAAACAAATCTAGATTGAATAGAATTTCAAATTTGTTAAAATAATTAAACAAATTTGAACACTAGAGTGTTCGACTTGTTTATTTTTATTTACATCCCTACCCCAGTTCGTCATTTGGGTTGTGTTTCTGGATTGGGCTGCATGTACGTTACCTGCCCCATTGGGCTTGTCCCAACTTCGCACAAGGCCTCTACTCGTGTAGAGTTGAGCAAAGAAAAATATATAACCAATTTTTTCAAACCTAACATAGTTATCATATTCAAGCATAACTTAAAGATATATGATAGTTTTAAAGGAAATAATTAGTTAGAATCGGTTTTTGATCTTATTTTTAGATTCTTTGGTATAGATTAAATTTTATGAAATTTATGACATCAACTGTTATAAGGAAGATTCAATAAAATATAATTACGTTTGACCACAAGATGTACAGGTGCAATAAATATTGAGCCTATTTAAATATTTTCCGTGAATCAATTACTTGACACGTCTAGTATAGTGAAAATAAGTATGGCAAATTGTACCATCATTAATATCATCCTATCTTAATTATTTGTGGAAAAATCATTTACAATACCATAATTCAATACCATTTATCAAATTCAATTCATGGGGTAAAATTCTAATAAATTACTAGTCTCTTGATTTTAAAATACTCGGTTGGATTTTATTTTTATTTTTTACAAATCTAGAGACAAATCAATGGTCTTGTCAAGTGGTATTTTTATAAATATATTATTATTAGTAGAAAAATAATTTGTAAGACCACAAATTTAAAACCACAACTTATCGAACAAAATAATATTGAATCACTAATTTTTAATTTCAAATATTTTGTCAAATTTCGTTGCTTTTTTTGGCATCACCTCATGCTAGTTGCACTGTTAATAATAGTGCTAAAAATACTAATTACCAACAAACAACAAGGCCCAACAACCAAACCTGCCTTTCGCCTCTGACTTCAAACTCACATGTCACATTATGCATTTACTGCTTACCATTTCATTCCTGGATACCCCCACATCTCGAAATTACCAAAATACCCCAAATCCTCAACCTAAATATAAGGGTGTTCATCTGACCCGTATTCAACTTGTTTAACTTGATTTGTTTAACTTTCGACTTGAAATTTTCAAAGTTAAAATCAAGTTATATAAACCCAAAATCAATTAAAGTCGAATAGTTTAAATTCGACTTGTGATAAGTAGAAGTTGAATAACTTGAATAAATCGAACATAAATCCTCTTCCATTCCACATCTAGTTCCAAAATTTAATATATCATCCTACAAATTCTATATCATGCCATCACATAATAGAAATACAAGATAATGTAAGTTCATAGATAATACAGAAAAAATTATATAACCAAATTATAATCACATCATTCAACGATGTGTGTGTACCAAAATGTATTCATAATATTAATATATATATAAGTTTAAAATAGATTATATATGCAAATTTACACGCATATATATTTGTGTGCTAGATAGGTGGGTTTATATATATATATAATGGACCAGAGCTGGAATTCTAAATGTAATATATCATTAGGTATATTATTTTGACATCATATATATATATATATATATATATATTATAGTATTTTAATAATTTTATTCTCGTGGTTTAAATAATCTCAAATGGGCCAAGTACTGTATATTCGACCTTTGGATTTCAGGTATAAATATCAGAATTACAAGTCAGATTCAAGGAATTACTTTTCTAATTATTCAAATTCTGAATTATTATTAAATTTTACTCTTTGGTCTAAGTATTGAATTGAGTGTCGGAGCCTAACCCTAGAGACACAACTCCAACCTTTTTATTTTTAGGTGATCTGGACATGGGTATTATGCGTGGTGCTCAACCTTACTTTGGATGATACTGCACTCGGGCCCGAGCTCAAATTTTTGCATCAACATTTGGCGCCATTCATCTGTAAAAAATTAAACTAAAAGTCATCGTATGTCGTGACACCTATCTCGCGTAACACTCACCGGTGTAACACTGATAAAGATAGAGAAGTAGTTTCTCATCAATGCTTATACTCTTTTGGGTCACACCTCGCTCACACCTTCGGAGATAGATGTTGCTATTTACACTCTCCGGGTTCACCAAAAGGTCTTTAAAATGAGTGCTCAAAATTTGACACATTGAAACCCTTCATCTGGGACAACCGCTTACTACATACATTCTCCAAGAGACCCCTAAGCATTATCTAACCCACATTTTTTTAAATTCCTCACACCTTATGGGTTGTGCCCTGCTAATGCCCTTCGAGGTCATGCCAGGGTTACTCCCTACTCATGCCCTTCAGGGTTGAACCTTGCTGACACCTGCCGAGGTGACGTCTTACTAGTGCCTTCTGGGTTGCTCTCATTTCATACCCTCCGAGGTAAAATACTTACGCACATTTTTACACACACAAACACACAAACTTTCTTACATTTATATCCACAAGATATAGTCTATGGAGTCTATTGTAGGATCTACAGTCAAGGGACCCACATACATTTAAAAATTTAGAGATAATTTTAGAAGCCTTGCATAAGGTTTATACTAATTTTACTTAATATTTTTAAACTTTTAAAAATCTCACAAACCTCCTTTTACTTAATATTTCTTGTAGCATGTCAGCCCATATTTTAAAAAGAAATTATTAAACAATTCATTTTAGAATAGAGAAACTAATTTTGTTTCTATTTTACTCTTTTATTGACCCAATAGTTAATTTGTCAAATTTTAGTTAGATGTTTTGCTTTATTTACAATGCTTTATAGATTCAAAGATATATTTTTGGCACATTATTTGGAGTATTATTTTAGTGTATTATTCGAGACATTATTTGAGTTATTTGATAAATAAGAAAAAATTTGAATAATTTGAATAAGTGTTTGAATTGTGAAAAATGCAAATATATTTTTGCAACTAAGTGTTTGGATAGATTTTAGTGTATTATTCGAGACATTATTTGAGTTATTTGATAAATAAGACAAAATTTGAATAATTTGAATAAGTGTTTAAATTGTGAAAAATGCAAATATATTTTTGCAACTAAGTGTTTGGATAGATTTTTTGTACTAAAAGACGAAAAACGTATGCAAAGTCGAACGAAATTACTAATATTAAGATACATAATCTCGTTCACTTTCTTTTTTGCACCATCAGACCACACACTAAAATCACACTCAAGGGTAGTTACCTTCTCATTGTTTGAAATCCGAATCTCACAAAATGAGATGTGCACATATTACATATGCTAAATATGTATTTATTTAATATAAAATATAATTTAAAATTTACACTTTTCTGTTCATAGTTCGGACTCCCAACATAGTTTCGGATGCTCGACCCTATAAACCATTTTAAATTTCACTTTTCCATCTATAGTTCGGATTTCCCAACTTAGGTTCAGAAGTCCGAACCATATATACCGTTTTAAACTCTACATTCCCACCCATAGTTCGGATACCCCAACCTAGGTTCGGAATTCCAAACCTACATTCCTGTTTTTTTGCCAAAAAAAAAAAAATTAGATTAGTGAATAGTAATGAATTGCACAAAAAAAAAATTTAATGCCAATATTTATGAATAGTAAAATATGTGTATAGGTGAATAGTGTAAATAATTGCTTGAAGAGTATAAATAATGAATAGTTAAAGAAAGTTTTGAATTGTGAAAATATTGAGTAGTATTTTGAGAAAAAAGTAAAAAATCTAATAAATTATCTTTTGCTAACCAAACAAACCTTTCACGAACTGTCAAGCAAACAAATGAATAGTAAAGTAAAAAGTAGCAAAAAATTGGACAAAAAAACCAATCCATATGGGGCCTCGATTACAATAGACTGGAATTAAAAACCTCTTATACTCACTATATTGTTAATTAGCTAAAATATTTTAGTCCCTTAATTTTTAAGTTTATAAACAAATTACTTGTATAAAAGATTTGGGACTAAATCTGTGGTAAAAAATCCTCCAAAAATTGAATTCGTAAAGCATTGTAAAACAAAATATTAAATTAAGATTTCATAAAAAATTAATTAGTTGCTATTTTTAATAAAATAAATTAGCATAGTATACCTTTTTTCTAACCATTCTAATTAATGAAGCTTTGATTTTAAATTAGCAATTGAAGCAACAACGGGGTAAAATTGGAATAAATTATATTTTTTATTCTAAAATGAATTGCTTAATAATTTATTTTGATTTGGACTGACATGTTATAAGAAATAAAAAGTTAAGGAAGGTTTATGAGAATATTAAAAGTGGCATTCTGAATTATGCTAATATAAATCTTAGGAGAGATTTATGAAATTATCCCAAAAATTGATCTGTTCTATTAGGCTACTATATTCTGAGAAAAACAACGAAATCCTATTCATGTTTACATCTTTCTTCATGCATGACTTCATGTATACATGAACCTAAAATACTTGAGCTGCAAACCATTGAGTATTTATTACATTTACTCTTCTGAATTTAACTAAAAATATTAGCCATCTAGAAAAGCTTTGATAGAGCTTGATTTATTCATCGAAGGGGATCTGAAAGAAGGATGCCATCTAACTAAAGAATTGCAACCATGATTACACACACATATATTTCAAACTAATGCAACATATAGTACAATTTCTAAATTAATATTTATAGAGCCAATGATGCTCAAATTTTATGCTTGATCTTCAGCAGCCACATTCTCATCCTCAGTGAAATTCAGTTGGGAAACGGTAAACTGCCAAAATTCAATCACCAGGTCCGAAGATGTCTTCACCAGAATATCTCAAATAACTTCATATGCTATGGAACAATAAGTAGATACACATTAATTAGTATAAACTTCACCATCCAGATTAGGCCATTTAAAAAAAAAATAAAAAAAATAAAAAACTTCAAATTTAGGATACTCATAAGAAGCCTTAAACTGAGTAAGGATACTCAAAAGAAAGACTAATTCTATTTTGCACCTCTTAATTTATACTCCATTCTTCCTTTATATCCTATTTTTAGTTTTGGACACTTTCTACTCCTAACTTTCAAATCCATCCATTTCAATCCAATTTTAACAGCGTCAGCAAAAATAATAGAATCTTGGCATATACACCCAAAATATTGTGGCATAATATTCCACTTTGCACTCTCTAATTTGTAATCAATTTTTACTTTATACCCTATACTAATTTTTTGGACATATTAGACCCTGAACTCTCAGATTTATCCATTTCAATCAAAATTTTAACACCATCACCAAGTTAACAAATGTTTCAACCGTGCACATTTTCACGCACCTAAAGTGGAACATTCTTCAAAATTTTCAACACTATTAGAAATTGGACCAAAAGTGAGACAAATCTAAGAGTTAAAGGTGCAATGTGTCAAAAAATTTAGAATTCTGGGTATAAAGTGAAATTAATCATGACTACTTCTATTAGTGCCATACGCCCCTAAATAGGCGTGTGGCATGTACTTAACTTCTATTAACTTTATGAATAGCGTAAAAAATCGGACTAAAATAGGATAAATTTGAGTGTTCAAGGTGCACTATAGCCAAAAAATAAGTATAAAGTGCAACGTGAGAATCAGATATAAGTTGAGAGGTGTCAAATAGAGTAAGACTTGTTATTGTACATCCTTTGTACATAAAACTTAAGCATAGTACAATTGAACAAATTACGTACCCTAACTTGAGAAATGTGTCGGAACTGTTGGGATCCTCAAGATGACTAATTCCGGCTTGGCTGCTTCGGTTAGTGACCGACTGAGATGAATTCCCTTGTTCCAATAATATTGACTGGTGTTTGGGTTTCAGATGTGCTTATCACCTGCAATATCAATCAGAAAACAAAGATTCATAATGCATCCACCTGCAGAAAGGTGTCAATATATAGAAGGGGAAAAAAAGGAGACTCTCACATCAGATACATTCTGTCTCAACCTTGTATTCTCTTCCTTCAATAATGCGTCCTGTAATTCATTTTGCAAATGCTAAAATAATAAGGGATCATTCCAAGAATGTATATGTCTATAATGAATTTATAATGCCAATAAGATTAGGTAGAAGCAAACATTAACCAACCTACTCGATACTCGAATTAAACTCGGTTCAAAAAAGTTTACTCAAATTTAATTCTCTTAATTAAGTCAATTTTGAACAAAATTTAAAATTTAAGTCAAATTAAGTTTTCATTTAAGATCATTTGAGTTTGACTCGCCTATTTAAGGGGAAAGTGAAAGCCCAACTAGGTTAAGGTTCTTTGAAGTTTTTTGTAAACATCTATTTAATTATTAAAATAATCAAATAAGGTTGAACATTGAAATATTTGACTTGTTTATACGCGCACCCAGAAGCAAAACAAATGAAAGTAGCTAGTAAGGAAATTTTTTGACTAGCCTTTTTCTTGAGTATACCAATTTCCTGGATGAACTTTTCACCCTGAAATCCATCAAAAAATAAAATAAAATAAAATAAAATGTCAAAACTAATCCCGTAAGATCTAATAAGAAGAAATTCAGAAGTTAACAAGAACCTTTGTTTTTGCTACACGACTTAATCCTGCCTCGATCAATTTCTCCAATTTCACCAAATCTCCCATGCTAAGTCCCTGCAGCTCTTTTCCTTTAAGATACCTATAATTGTATCTGGAACAAATCATAATTTTCACAAATCAACATGAACAATGTTATAGCAGTTTTAGGTTGTACCTATAACTCTAAGGTTATATTCTCCATCACTTCCTTGGTAAGCATAGCATGGGTACGATTCTTAAATGCTTGTATAGTAAAATAGATGGTTTTAAATTTAAAATTAAAGTCAGATATGTATGTATAGAATAGATTAAAATAAAATAAAATTTGGCATTATGCTAATATTTAGTGGAATTCTATGGTCTAGTTAAAATATCGTATTGTTGTAATTTAAAATGTGTATTATACAAGTATTCAAAATATATGATATTTTACTATATAAGTATTTAATGTATAATATAATGATACACTATTGGGCCCATAAAAATTTTCAATATCTTATGTATTTTTACTCCAATTGTAGTTTCCGAACTACTTTTGGGTTTTAATTAGTCCTAATAGCAGCTCATGCATTAGTAGATGCTCAATATTTATGCAGGTTTTGTGAGAGATAGCAGGATTTTTAAATATCTAGTTTGATGCTGATTATGGAAAACCACTGATTTCCAATTGTTGCCTTCTTTTGTATGTTGGATCTATGTCAAAATTTTGGGTATGCTGGTAAGTTATAGGTTATCCACATTTTGAAGATCCAACATACAAAAAATTCCTTCAAGAAGCTAGTTTTCATTAAGAGGATCCAAAGGGGAAAAATATTTCTTTCATCAAACACAGGAATATTATTGGCTTCTTGATTTCTTGATGGCAATACCATCTATTGCTGTATCCATGCTATTTAAAATCATGAAAAAGAAGCATTCAGTTTCATCAAGACAAGGCGATCAATCAGAACAAATTCTAAGGTCTTTGAGTGATGATCAAGTGGCTAAACTTTAAAGTAACAGTAAATTTTATTCCATTTGAATGAAAAGCAAGATTGTATGATTATTTTCTATATTGATTAGCTAGAGACCTTTTCTTCAAGAATCATTAGGCTTACATAAGTTTCCTTTTTCACTAAACACTTCGAAGAGATTAACAAGTAAGAAAAAACTCTCAGTTGCCAAATGTATACTTCATTTTCTAGAAGAAAAGTGTACTTTGGTGAATCAAAGTGCACTTTACTCTTGCAATTTTAGCATCTGAATACACAAAAAAACTAGAGAACTTAGTACCTGTAGGTGTATAATTGGATGCTTATCTTGCTTATAAAAGTCTGCTGAACATCGGCTGTACCTCTCAATCACTTGCAGCATACTTCAAAAGAAAAAAAAAAAAAAAGTCCAATGAATACTTGGTATCACTTAGTTTGAAATAGTAGTAAGATAAATGACTTTCGTAGTAGGCATTTGAAGATAAACAAGCCAATTATTTCATGCATTATGCTTCAACTGTCTATTCTCTCTCACTCGGTGAAGTGTAGCACCATATCTTCATCTTTCAACTTGAAGGGGCTCGTCAAATAGTATCCAGTTTATATGTGTTAAAGTTCCTTCACCTTTGCTAGAAATTATACAAAGGAAACAGCTACCTTTGTATACTATTGAAATAAAATATTATGAGCATACTATAGCGCTCTCTCTTCCCCTCTTTCTATATACATATAAAAAGAAAATTTATAGTCCTTTTAATTTTTTTGAGGAAACCATTCCCACAAAAGATATCCAATAATAGGTTGACCCATTACCTAACTAGGATATGGATTATTACACCATAATATTTTCATCAAGTGATTGGTTACCTACTTAATTTCCTATTTTTCCCTAAAAAACCCCAAATCTATAACCAAAACAAAAATAAAAACAAATTGCTGGACCTATTAAATGTTCTAGTGAAAAATGAAAAAAATACTTTCTACATATAAAAATCACATTAGTTTTTTATACCTTTCTCTTGGTAATAATGATAGCCTGAAATACATAATTTAATTCTTAGGAATCCATCTAGGAGTAGTAACTCCTCTAATATCGTTTACAAAAGCAGTAACAGCAAAGGGAGGTGGCTCTGTGTACAGCAAGAAACTTTGTTGTTGTGTGGCTCTATTAAAAATCACAATAGTACTATAAGATTATCCATATCTATACAAAATAATTTTTGGTCTTTATATAAATATTAAGATAATTCCGTAGAATATTAAAGGATGTACTATGTGATGCAAATTTGTATCAAAAGTCTAATTTTATAAGCATATCAAACAAAAATGTAATTCTTTAATTAAATTGTTACACTAATGTGAAATTTAATCCCAAAAAAGTAATTACAACAATAATACTACTCAAGATAAGATGAAATATTATGAGAAATTCATAGAATATAATATGATAAAGGCAAAGGTATTTAGTACTGAGGTATGAAATAAAGTACTATTAAAAATCTAAATAAAAGTACTATCATATAATAAAATATACTATTTGGTTCATTGTATTAGGTAAATAAGTGAATCAATGATAAATCAAACATAGAACATATTCAAAAAAATTAATAAGTGGAAACAAAATGAATTATACATTATAATCGTGGCATTAACAAAATAATACTATCCAAGGCAAAGAAACATATAGAATGGAAATAGTGTACTATTTCCTAACATAAATAGTATTTCAAAATTTATTCTACTAAATATTATATTATCTAATTCAGGGACATGATACACTGCACTCAAGGCTTCACTTCACACTATATAAAAATCACATTAGTACTACAGGATTATCCATATCCATACAAAATAATTTTTGGTCATCAAACAAATATTAAGATAATTTCGTAAAATATTAAAGGATGTAATATGCATACATAAATTTTTATTGATAATTTTGTAAAATATTAAAGGATGTAATATGCATAAATAAATTTGTATTAAAAGTCTAATTTTATAAATCATATCAAGCAAAAATGTAATTTCTTTAATAAAATTGTTACATTAATATGAAATTTAATTCCAAAAAAATGAAAAATTAATAGTATATTTTTTTATTATAAAATTAATACTACAACAATATTATTCAAGATAAGAGGAAGTATTATGAGATATTCATGTAGTACAATATGAGAAAGGCGAAAGTGTGTAGTATTAAATATCCATTAATATGATAAAGGCGAAGGTATGAAATGATATACAATTAAATATCACAAACAAAACTACTATCGTATAGTAAAATATACTACTTATTTCATTGTATAAAGTAAATAAGTGAATCAACGAAAGAAACATAAAAAATATTTAAAAAATATTTAATAGAAAAAGATTGAATCATACATTATAATCGTAACATTAAAAAAATAGTACTATGCAAGGCAAAGAAATATACTTGTAGAATTTAAATATATTTAGTACTACCTATATAATTATAGTGTACTATTTCCTCATGTAATAGTATTTCAAAATTTATTCTACTAAATATTACTTTCCAATCCGTAGACATAACACATTACACCCAAGACTTCACACCCCAAATGCAAGGAAATAATATTCATAAGTCACACATATTCCATTCAACCTACTACGATGAACACCTCATTTTTACACTTAAGGGATTGTATCGAATCTCTTTTAAGATAGAACTCTAAAATATTAAAGAAAATACTATAGAAGATACATATTTAGTAAAAGATACCATTTGATCGCTTTACTATTGTAACCATTTGATATGGAAAATAAATCATGACCCTCATATCATATTGACTTAAAATATGATTTATCAGATACAAACTCTCTCCCATAAACTTAAATTTACAGGATATTGGAAAGCCACTACTTCTTAGTAGTGGCATATATATATATATATGGATCAACCTTTTTTAGAAGCCTTTTAGCTGAAATAGCATTACTATATTTCAAACTGCTTTCAATTTGAGAAATTCATGAAAAGCTCTTTTCACAAGCAAAATAAATTTCACTTGTTTATTATGCTAATTTTCTTGTCACTTGGTTAACTCCCATACACATCTCGTATGCCAATCTGAGACAAGTTTTGGACATTACCCTTAAAAACCAATTAGTTCTATTTGGATGGCTCCTTTATTTTTTTTTATTTTTTTTCCATTTTTGCAATCATTAGTTTAAAATATTTTATAACCACTTTTTATTTCACATACATCACATCTCAAAAGTAACTACAATACTATTCCAAACAATACTTTGCAAAATAATATATATTCTAAATAATGACTATCCAAATGAAGCTATTTTTGTAGTTTTCTTATTCATTTTTCGATCCATTTTTATTTTGAAAATTTGTTGACTCAAGGCTTATTTGTGTTTTTATCTTGTAAGATATAGAAAGTGATGGATGAACCTGATTTCTATTCAATACACTTATTGCTCATGCTAAACAAGACCCTCAAGTGGAGCTTTGCAAATACTGATTACATCCATTAGAATTATTTTCCGAATGGATATGTTTACTCTTACTATATAACCTGTTACAACTTGAATATGAAAGATCTTAAACGGAAATATATTTCAGCTAATGCTACTTGAGATTACTAAGAAAAAGAAGAAGTTTCATATTTTCAAGGCACCAATTTGTGCACTTTAATTTTAGCATTTCATTTTTTCGTATTAACTCTTAAGTTGAATACATTTTTTCCATCAAGAATTTTGTATGACTTTTCCTTTCCGCCTCCCACTTAGCGGTTCTTGTAACTATGAAAGGTTTGGAGCTTGATTTAAAATCTCCCAATTGATAATTAAAGGCTTAAATACTAAATTCCAAAAAACGTAGCAATTCGGTTTACTATGACCCATACAGCATTTTTTTTTGCAAGGGACTAATTCTTTTTAACTTTCTAAAATATACAATCTCAAACAGAAGTTACACATTCTATATTTGGATCGAAAGATTTGATGAAAGAATTTGAGACCCATCAATTAGTTGGGGTAATATTAGAGTTACTTTAACCAAATTAAAACGTGTGAAATTAATGGTTTAAATAACTTCTAATGTGGATGAATTTAGAAATAATTCAATTTAAATCTATACATCGCTCTAAGAACAAATGAGTGGATTTAAAAATTTTCACAAAATTCATCTATCCAAATGCAACAATGTGTCTTCCTATAGATAATTTTGATACATATGATGCAGTTATTTCATCAATAATTTATAAAAATTCTAAGCACAGATAGTATTTGTCATCAGACCCACTCATTGCAATCAACCATCATTAATCTTAGTAAATCTTAACATTACATAAGCAGCTGGTTCACAAGACACGTTTGAAAGTTGTTTGTTGACTTCGTAAGCGACTAACACATAAGATTAAACTTTGCCTAGAAAGAAATCCCAGCCCACAAAACTTGGAAAATTGTATGAACTATTAAAACTTTAATTTACCACAACCAAATATCCAATATCTCTATTAGGAGAACTCTAATGTTCTTTTAAGAATATTTGTTATTATACTTTAAAAATTTATACAGTATAAAATTATATATTTTAAATATTATATTATATAAAATTTTAAAATCAATGATATCGTTCTCTCAACTGTCCGTAAAATTTCCTCTATATTAATGCAAGATTCAGTGACAAGCTTGTCTTGCTCTATTTCTTGTACAGTGTAGTACTAGTTTGCCACTTCTCCCAATCACATGCAGACATACAAACGACCATGTGACACCGGTGAAATCACTTAATCATCAAAGATCGTGAAACTAGCTTGATCAGTATTCCTATTCTGCCCTCTCCCATGATCCAATTCTTATTTGTAATTAACAACAAATAAGATAATAATTCATGAATAATTAATTACCTCCAAGAACTGAACTTTTTGGCTTTGAGACACTGAATTTAATTAAGTGCTAAATAGTAGTAGCAAAGATTCATTTGAAATTACTTGAAAACAACAACTAGCACTATATAATACACAAGTAGTAATGCTAGTTGGAGAAGGAAAGGAAAGATGATGACCTTGAGCTACAAAACTCAAAGAGTTTGCCGGTTGTTGAGAAGACAATAAGGGGCAATCTCAGCATCACAAAGTGTAGAGAGTTCTTGAGCTTTCTTGAAAAGCCCTCTTCTTCTCTTTGAGAAAGTCACTTGTCTTGCAGTCAAGTTATCTATCCTTTTGATCTGGATTCTCTGTCTCACCATTTTTTTGATATTTTTCGCCAACTGATCAGATGAAGATCTACAAGTCCACCATTCACACAAAATCATCAGCCCATCCTACAACTATTCAGTTTAAAAAAATAAATAGTACAAACTTAAAAGGCAGGAAAACTACGAAAAAGAAACATGGGTTTTGGCATAGAAAAAATAAAGAAAAGTAAAAAACCAAGGAAATCTTGCTAGTGCAAAACTGTTTCTCTTCAGTCAAGCCCCTCCTCACCAAAATCAATGCCAGTTGAGTCAGAAAATTAAATATATATATATATATATAGTTTTTTAATCCGATAGATATATAGCTAAAAGGAAAAAAAATGAAATACAAGATTTAATTATTAATAATTAAGAGAAGAAAGAAACATCTATATATAAATAACCCAACCTTGAAGGAAGAATGGCAAACAACCCAAAGATTAATCTCAACAAATAAGTTTTGTATGATTGTTGTCATTTCAGAAGTATTATACACATCTACATATGAATTTAGATGTGTATTAAGAGACAGGTATCAGGAGAAATTATACAAGAATGGTTAGAATGAATATTTTTTTTTCAACTGTTTGTTATCCACAATGCCACACCCCTGTCCAGATACAGGAAGCCAATGGCATCCTGAGAGGGATATTGAAGCCACTTCATCTAGAGTGTATAAAAGTACTAAACAGTAGACTGAGAAAGCCTTATAATAGTTATCTTGTAATAGAAAGTGAATTATTATTGTGAAATAGAAAGTACTATTACAAGCTGAACTTGGTAGACTTTCTAAGTAAGTATTTTATGAGATTCCATTTATGGCCAAACAAAGTAGCTGCGAAACAAGCTAATCGATGTTTAAGTAAGGCCAAACTTTTAAAAAAAAATGTAGTGTTTGTTAGTTTTTTCAATTTGGCCCGAATTTGAATAAGATTAAAATTTCAACTAACATATATAATAAATTTGAATTATTGAATGTATTCGATTCAAATTTTATTGTAATAAATCTTATTTGAATTTGTTTCTAATTTAAAATAAATTTAAATTAAAAATATTCAATTTATTTAAATTCGTTTATATTATACTAAATTAAAGTTGTTTTTTTTTAGACACATTTAAATATGTAAAAGCCATCTACCAAAATAACCATTCTTTATTAAGTTCTAGTTACTAAAATTCCTTACAAAATACTATCGATTAAAATGCTTTAATTATTTTTCTTTTATGAAAAAAGAGAAAAGGTTGTATACTAAAAAATGATTTTTTATTAAATTGTCAATTTTTTTCATGTATGTATATAGAAAGAGATATACGTATAATTTTCCGAATACAAGTATTGTGATCTTTTGTGAAATTATAATTTACAAGAAATCTTAACTCGTAATTTTTGTCAAAAAGAGACTCCATTTTGCAAAGGGCTAATAACACTTTACCCCTGAATTAAGTGGGTAATTACACACATCCCCCTGAGTTACGAAACATAGAACTTAATCAATGGTTCCACATTATTCATCCTTTGAAAATGTGTAAAATTAAAACGACAAATCAAGATTAAATGATTTAAAAAAATTAACAATAAATTTTGATTTTTGTATTTGAAATTTTGATAGTGATGTGATAATTATTTAAAAATTTTGAAAATAAACTATATAATATTTTAACATAATCCATATCAATATATTTCTTGGTCAAATTTTTAATTTTTTTATTTCATTTTATATGATTTCAGATTTGAATGTTTAATTATAATAGTTTAACAATTCCTAAATGGGCTAATTTTCTAGTGAAAATTATTTTTCAAAGATATTGTGTGACAATATATTTTTTTTTTCATAAAACTTTGTGATTTTTTTTATGTTTCGTAGCATTTTACAATTTTAATATTTAGATGAACGTGTGCAAATTGCAATGTCACATATAATATAATTCAACATTTTATCACATTTTCACTCCCTAATTATTTTGTTATTATATTTTATTATAATAATAATTTTTATTATAATATTAGTTTGTTATTATATTTTATTTTTTCCTAATTCTTTTATAATTATCGAATATCAAACTTAAATATATGAAAAATCAAAATATAATACTAAGGGTATTTGTGCAGTCATTTAATTTGATATTATAACATTTTTAAATAATGAATCATGTGAATGGGGGAGCAAAGTATAATTTTTTTAGTTCAATGGGGTAAAGTGTAATTACTTACATAGTTCAGGGGACAAAGTGTTATTAACCCTTTTGTAAATTACTATTATTTATGATATTATTTGAAGCACTATTAAATAATTATAATAGTAATTTTTTTATATATAATATATGCGATATAAAATAATAATTACAAAATGTATTACAAAATGATTGTAAAAATATTAATAAGAGAATAATTAAAAATTGGTCTATTCAAACAGGTCATCCTACCAAAAAAGATAAAAGATTCATTGGAGATAAGTATAAAATGTTTCGAGATGGTGGTGGCATCGTACAAAGGAAGCATGCCGCATCACAGGATTCACAGCAGCAACATGGCACCAAGTAATGGGTTATAATGACTTTTTTGTACCCTCGCACCTTTCATGCCTCCTACCATTAAATCAATGTGTTGTACGACAACTATACATTCTTCACAACTGCCAAATAAAAAAGTTCCAAAAATGTTATGGAAAAACTGTTTTAATATTCCTTTATATTTGTTTAATTTTTTACATTTAAAAAAATACATTTTAATTTCTCATAAATTCAAAACAATTCATTTTGATCATTCGATACAATTGCGAGTAGATTTTAGCTTGAAATACTCACAAGAAAAAATGTAATTTTAACCCTCAAAATTTAGATCATGATCTATCTTAGTCCCAAAAGTTTCAAGAAAAAACATATTTAGTTCTCAAACTTTTCAATTTCAACAAATTTAAGACAAATTTAAAAATTTTGTCAATTATAAACAGAAAAAGTCACATGCAAAGTATGTTACTGTTAAATCTCGAGTTTCAAACTCGGACAAAAAATATATAATTTTAGCCTCAAAGTTTAGGTCATAGTCTATTTAAGGTCCTCAAAGTTCCAAACCAAACGCATTTAAATCTCAAACTTTTTAATTTCTACCAATGTAAGACAATTTTGAACCTAATCAAAATTTGTCAATTATAAACGAAAAACATTACGTGCACTGCACATAACCATTAAATCTATCGTGGAATATAATACTTCGCAATCGATTTCAATTTATTTAACCATATTTTCACTTTTTCTCTCTGATTATCAATGCACAACCATTCACCATTTTTGTTTATATTATAATACTTCTCATACACGTTAATGTTAAATTTAATTAGGTTATAACACCTCTCAACCAATTTCAATCGATTTAATTGGTGTTAAAAAAGTCATATCCAAAGAAAGGATAATAATAACACAATAATAATTGATTAATAAATTAAAATAATAATTTAATTCAAGAATAATCTTTGAGGTATAATACAACAATAATAATTCACTTTATAGAATAACGAAACTCATTTGTTGAGATTAATCTTTAGAATGTTTGTTGAATTTGGTGTAGTAAATGAAAGGTCAATATTTAGTTGCAAATGTTGAACAAGATTAAATAATTAATATAATAGTTCAAAGTTGTATGTAGACAACCTCTTTTATAATATTTTTAAATTAGCGACGGATTTTTCGATCGTTAATATTTTTTAAATATTTTAAAATATTAATTAGTAATGGATTTTTTCGTGGCAATTGTTATTCTTAGTAGCAAAATTTTTTATCACTAAATTCAGTAAAAAAATCAATCGCTAATTTAAAATTTTCACAATGTCTCAAAACCAAATTTAGTAACCGATTTGTAGATGGAAAAATCCGTCACTGAAAATTCGATAATAGAGCCATCACTATATTTTACCGAATAGGCATTTTCTGATGGTTGGATTTCGTCAGGAAATTCGTCGTTAAACTGTTTAACGATGGTTTTTTTGACAAAAATCCATAGCTAAATCCGTCATTCAATAGTTTGAAATCGGTTGGGAGGTGTTATAATATACATAAGAATAGTGAATGGTTAGGCATTGACAGTCACAGGAAAAAGTGAAAATATAGTTAAATGTCTTAAAATCGATTGGAAAGTGTTATATCCAATAGATAGATTTAACAGTCACATACAATGTAGTGACTTTCTCCGTCTGTAATTGACAAAATTTTCAAATTTGTCCTGAATTAGTAGAAATTAAAAAGTTTGAGAATTAAATGTGTTTTGTTTAGAACTTTGTGGACCAAAATAGACTATGACCCGAACTTTGAGGGCTAAAATTACATTTTCCCACGTTTGAAACTTGAGATTTAATAGTCATGTGCTTTGCACGTGACTTTTTTCATTTGTAATTGACGAAATTTTTAAATTTGTCCTAAATTGGTAGAAATTGGGAAGTTTGAGGACTAAATGTGTTTTGCGTGAAACTTTGGTGACCAAAATGGACCGCGACCCAAACTTTAAGGGCTAATTTTCATCTTGTAGTTTTTCCAATGCTCACATGCATATCCTAATGTTACATTTTAGTGGACAATATTGGTGACACATAAATTTTAAATACTAAATGACACTAACTAAAACCTTAGCCACCATCACCCCAAGATTGTCACTTTCCATTCCATTAGCACCACTCCTATTCCCCTTCCTCGCTGTTTTTCCTCTGTCACCCTACTCCAACAGTCCCAATCCTCTTTATTTTTAGGATAATTTAGTATTTAAGGTTATGTATTGACAAATTTGTAATTAAATATGTTACATTTGATGTGCATGTAAGTGTTTCTAGCCAAAATATGTCTATAATTGTACTGAGGGATCAAAATGGTGCATTTTGAATATTTGAAGGACTAAAATGCATCATTTTAAATGCGAGAGATTAAAAAGGTACAAATATAAAATGTGATAGACTATTAAGATCATTTTCCCAAATATTAATATGGTACTTCAAATTAAAAAAGTCTTAATTTGACCCCCAAACTGGAAAAAAAGAAAAAGAAAAAAAGAGTTATCTAGTTGTGTACCTTTAAAGTAAAATAGTCTCAATTTTATCCTTCAAAATGAAAGAAAATATTTCAATAAAGGACTCCAACTAAAAATCTAAATCAATTCCTCCAAACTAACAAAATAGTGTTTAACAATTTTGGCTTGGTATTTTTGTATTTTTAGAATCTTAATTCTCGAATATAGTAAAAATAAACATTACATACTAGGCCTATTACGTATTTTAAAATTTGGCCAAAAAATATTCAGAGGTATTAAAACATTTTGGTGTAAGCAAACATAACTCTACGAAAAAACAAATATTCATATGTTAGTTCAAAAATCATTAACATTGAGAAAATCAATCTACATTAAAAAATATAACTAAAATAAACGGCTATATTAGAATAAATTTTTGGACTTGAGAGGCCAAATAGGAACTCATGAAGTTTGAAGAGTCACACTAAAATGCTTATTTTAGTTTAGAGGGCCAAATTCATACTTTTTACAGTTTAAAGGGTCATATTAAAACAATTTTTCTGATTTAGAGTGCAAAACTGACATTAACCCAACAAAAAAGTTTGGTTACTACGAAACAAAATTAGCCACGAAATTTCTGATACGTAGTAGATATGAAAATTCTTGCATGCATTCGATTACGAGCCTGTCTAGAGATGTTAGAAAAAAAAAAAAAAACCATGTCATTTATATTTTAACCACAAAATTAACAGATGAAATAGTAAATAAAGTCCATTATATGAATTTTTCAGTTAGCAGTAGTAATTTAGTATAAAAATATAAGCTTGAATTATGTTTCTTAATATTCACATTTTCAGCAAGTCAACTATTTAACTTCAAAGTAAGTCTAAATAAGAAATCAAAGTGTGCCTACCATCAAACCTAAGTGAGACTTTCCACTCAAATTGAGTTATTGCAAACCATTTTGCCTTTTCCTACTATTAACCATTGAATTTTCATAAACAAACTAATCATTTAATTAAAATTTCACACAGCTAAGCTATTCATTTTCCAAACTACGAGTAGAAATAACCAAACCCAAACCTCTCAGTCTAGGGTTTATATGAATTTGGACTATTTGATATTCGAATCGAACTCGACTAGATAAGAGCTCGTTTGAATTTTGTTCCTCAATAATCAAATCAATCTTGAACTTGAAATTTAGCATTTGTTATTTTTTTTTGTGTTCGGTTTGAATTTAACTCAATAAGCTAAATATTTTAAATTTACAACTAAAATTTCAAGTTATTCGAACTCGATTCGAGTTCGATTCGATAAAAATTTGTTTGTGTTTTATTCGAAAAATAAACAAATGAAAATTGAACAGAATTTTAAATTCGTTAAAATAATCAAACAAGTTTAAATACTAAAGTGTTCGACTTGTTTCTATTCGTTTATATCCTTACCCCAATCCGTCATTTGGGTTGTGTTTTTGGATTGGGCTGTGTGCAGGTTACCTACCCCATTGGGCTTGTCCTAACCCAGCACAAGGCTTCTACTCATGTAGAGTTGAGCAAAGAAAAATATATAACCAATTTTTTCAAACCTAACATAGTGATCATATTCCAGCATAACTTAAAATATTTATGATAGTTGTGGATTAAGGGAAATAATTAGGTAGAATCGGTCTTTGACCATATTTTTAGGCGCTTTGGTGTAGAATAAAGTATATCCAATTTTATGAAATTTATGATATCAAATATTATAAGTAAGATTCAATAAGATATAATTTTGACCACAAGATGTGCAGATGGGATTGAATATCGATCTTATTTTAATACTGACCACAAGATGTGCAAGTGTCTTGTATAGTGAAAATAAGTATGAGAAATTGTACCATCATTCATATCATCCTATCTTAATAATTAGTGGAAAAATCATCGGCAATACTGTAATTCATTACTATTTATCAAATTCAATTCATGTGGCAAAATTCTAATAAATTACCAATCTCTTGATTTTAAAATATTTGGATGGATTTTATTTTTGAGAAAAATATAATTTTAACCCCTTAAGTTTGGGTCGTGGTCTATTTTGGGCCCCAAAGTTTTAGGCATAATACATTTAGTCCTTAAACTTTCTAATTTAAACCAATTTAGGAAAATTTGAAATTTTTGTCAATTAAAAAAGATAAAAGTCATGTGCGAAGTACGTAACTATTAAATCTCAAGTTTTACAAAAGTGAAAAAAATGCAATTTTGGCCCTCAAAGTTTGGGTCACAGTCTATTTTGATCCTTGAAGTTCTAAATAAAATGCATTTAATCCTCAAACTTTTTAATATCTTCCAATTTAGGACAAATTTGAAAATTTTGTCAATTACACATGGAAAAAGTCATGGGCATTGCACGTAACTATTAAATTTATCATGAGATATAATACTTTCCAACCGATTTAAAACCCATTTAACCATACCTCCACTTTTCTCTCTAACTATCAACATCTAGCCATTCACCATTCTTATCTATATTATAACACTTCCTATGCGCGTGATTGTTAAATCTAATTTGGGTTATAACACTCTATCAACCGATTTCAACACATTTAATTTGATGTTAGAAAAGTTATATAAAAAGAAAGGATAATAATAATACAATAATAATTTACTAATAAATTAAAACAATAGTTTAATTCAAAATTAATCTTTGAGTTACAACAAAATAATAATAATTTACTTTTTATCCGAGTATAATGAGACTCATTTAGTAAGGTTAATCTTCTGAATGTTTTTTGAAATTGGTATATTAAATGAAAATTCAATATTTAGTTGCAAATGTTGAACAAGATTAAATGACTAATATATTAGTTTAAATTTATAATTTATATGCTCATAAGCAACCTCTTTTATAATATTTTTGAAAATTAGTGTCAATTTTACAGTTGAAAAGTCATCTCGGAGGATGTATATAAAAATACAATCACTGACAAATTTTCTCCTCACAACTGTTATCCTTAATAAGGGATTTTCGGTCGCTAAATTTACGAAAAAGAGGAAAAGAAAAAAAGAAAACATGTCGCTCTTTTAAGGTTTCCACAATGTTTCAAAATTTCTTTAGTAATCGATTTAGTCATGACGGAATGTGTAATCTGCCGCTAAAATTTCTCAGTACAATCGTTCCTATATTTTATCCATGAGACATTTTTCAATGGATGAATTTCGTCATCAAATCCGTCAGTACATTGTTTAGCGATAGTTTTATCAAAAATTTGTTGCTAAATCTATCGCTAAATGGCTTTAAATCAGTAAAAAAATGTTATAATATAGATAAGAATGGTGAATAGTTAGGCGTTGGTAGTCAGAAAAAAGTGAAAATATAGTTAAATCGGTTGAAATCGATAGGAAAATGTTATATCCCAGGATCGATTTGACTTTTTCCATGTATAATTGACAGAATTTTCAAATTTGTTCTAAATTGCAAGATATTAAAATGTTCATATAGGATTAAATACAAAAAGTTTGTTAACTTTGTGGAATAAAATATAAATGACATGGTTTTTTTTTTTTAAAGTTGTATTTATTATAGTTGAAATTCAAATAAACTCTTAGACCTGTCTCTGCACGAGACATTTTCCATTTCTAATTGGCGAAATTTTCAATTTTGTCCTAAGTTGGTTGAAATTGGAAAGTTTGAAAACTAAATATATTTTGTCTGAAACTTTGGTGACCAAGATGGACTACGACCAAAAATTTGGCGGCTAAAATTGTATTTTTTTTTCCTTTTTTTTTTTTGCGAATCTAGAGACAAAACAGTAGTCTTGTCAAGTGGTATTTTTATAATGTACAATTATTAGTAGAAAAATAATTTGTAAGACCACAAATTTAGGATCACCTGCTAAAATTAACTTACCTATCCTTAATTTCAAATACTTTGTCAAATCTCGTTGCTTTTTTTTGGCATCACCTCATGCTAGATGCATTGTTAATAATACTGCCAATTACCAAATAATGCCCAACAGCCAAACCAGCCTTTCGCCTTTGACATAGAACTCAAATGTCACATTATGCGTTTACTGCTTACCATTTTATTGCTGAATACCCCACATCTCGAAATCACCAAAATACCCCAAATCCCCAACCTAAATATAAGGGTGTTCATCTGATTGGTATTTGACTTTTCAACTTGTTTGACTTTCGACTTAAAAATTTCAAAGTCAAAATTAAGTCATATAAACTCAAAGTCAATTAAAATCGAATAGTTTAAATTTGATTTGTTCTACCGGGATTAAGTTGAATAAGTCGAACATAAATCCTCTTCCATTCCACATCTAATTCCAAAATTTAATGTATCATCCCATGATTTCTATATCATTTCACAAATTGAAAATGTCAAATAATAGAAATACAAGATAGTGTTAGTTCATATTTAATACAGAAAAAAATACATAATCAAATTACAATCACATCATTCGATAATATGTTTGTACCAAAATATATTCATAATATATTATATATATACAAGTTTAGATTATATATACAAATTTACACGCATATATATGTGTGTGTGTGATAAGAGAAATAATGCACCCAATGACAATATTACATGTGGCTCTGAATCTGGGTCCTTTAGGGGTATTTTAGTAATTTTACTCTCGTGGTTCAAATAAGTACAAATTGGTCAAGTATTATATATTCGACCAATGGATCGATCTGACCTATCGATTTCAAATATAAATATCAAAATGGTAGGTCAGATTCAAGGAATTATTTTCCTAATTATTCAAGTTCTGAATTTCAGAACTTATTAAATTTTACTCTTTGGTTTAAGTATTGACTTGAGTGTCGGAGCCTACCCTGGGGACAAAACCCTGCCCTTTTTATTTCTAAGTGATCTGGATATGGGTATTATGCATGGCGCTCAACCTTACTTTGGACAATACTGCACTCCGGCCAACTCTAGCTCAGATTTTTGTATCAATAATTAGCGTAGTCTGTGAAAAAGTGAACTAAAAGTCATCGTATGTCTTGGCACCTATCTCGCGTAACACTCACCGGTGTAACACCAATAAAGGCAGAAATAGTTTCACATCATTGCTTTTACCTTCTTGGGTCACACGTCGCTCACACCTTCTGAGATAGGGGTTGCTATTTACGCCCTCTGGGGGCACCAAAGAATCTTTAAAAGGAGTGCTCAAAATTTAACACATCGAAACCCTTGATCTGGCACAACTGCTTACTATATACATCCTCCGAGAGACCTTTCACCTGGGACAACTTACCTAAGTCGTCGACTCTTTGCTCCTAAACGACATGCAAAGCTATGTTCAAAATATTAATAATAATAAGCAAAAAATTACCTAAGTGAAATAAGACCTCACCTGCACTCTACATCGGTGCACCTAGACTCTTGTGCCCAACACCTGTGCACTTATCCCCGAATCTGTGCACATCGATTGCACTCCGTAATTGCACTTCTATCATATTGTGCCTTACTCACACCTTACGGGGTTGTGCCCTGCTAACGCCTTTCGAGGTCACGTCAGGGTTGCTCTCTACTCACGCCCTCTGGGGTTGAACCCTACTGACACCTTCCTAAGTCACGCTTTACTAGTGCTTTCTGAGTTGCCATTACTTCACATCCTCTGGGGTATTACACTTACACATATTTTCACACACTCACACGGACAAACTTTCACACGTTTATATCCACAAGATATAGTCTATGGAGTCTATTGTAGGATCTACTATCAAGGGAGCCACATGCATTTAAAAATTTAGAGAGAATTTCAGAAGCCTTCCCTGAGGTTTATACGAATTTTGTTCTCTCTACTAAGTATTTCTAAACATTTGAAAATCTTGCAAACCTTCCGTAGCTTTATATTTCTTGTAGCATGGCAGCCCATTTCAAAAAGAAATTATTAAACAATTCATTTTAGAACAGAGAAACTAATTTCGTTTCAATTTTACCCTTTTATTAACCTACTAGTTAATTTATTATCAAATTTTAACTAATTAAAATGGTTTTTTTTTGGTCTATGCTAATTATATTTATTAAAAATGGAGACTAATTTTTTGGGTCAAAGTTTAGTCGTATGTTTCGCATTATTTACAATGATTTTCATATTCAAAGACATATTTTTTGTGCATTATTTGGAGTATTCATTTAGCGTATTATTTGAGGCATTATTTGAAACTATTTGAAAAATAGGAAAAAATTTGAACAGTTTCAATAAGTGTTTGGATTGTGAAAAATGCAAATAGTTTTTTTTTTTTGCAAATAAGTGTTTGGACAGGTTTTTTTATATTAAAAGACAAAACACGTATGCGAAAGTCAAACAAAATTACTAATATCAAAATATATAATCACGTTCACTTTCTTTTTTGCATCATCAGACTAAACACTAAAATTTTATATCAAAGGAAGTTGCTTTATCATTGTTTGAAATTCGAATCCCACAAAATGAGACTTGCACATAGACATATACTAAATATGTATTTATTTAATATAAAATAAAAAATATATTTTAAAAATTACACTTTTCTATCTATAATTCGAAGTCCCCAACATAGGTTCGGAATTCCTAACCTTATAAACAATTTTAAATTTCACTTTTCCACCCATAGTTCGGATTCCTCAACTTAAGTTCGAATTGAACCTTATATACCGTTTTAAACTCTACATTCTCGCTCATAGTTCGGACTCCTCAACCTACATTCGGAAGTCCGAACCTTATATACCGTTTAAACTCTACTTTTTATCACCTATAGCTCGGACTCCCCAACCTAGGTTCAAATATCAGAACCTACATTCTTTTTTTTTCCCAAAAAAAAATAAAAATTGGATACACCCAATGAATTGTACAATTTGGGGTATTGCTAATATTTATGAATAGTAAAATACGTGTATAGGTGAATAATGAGTAATAATTGCTTGAATGGTGTAAATAATGAATAGTTAAAGAAAGTTTTGAATTGTGAAAATAATGAATAGTATTTTGGAAAAAAAGAGTAAAATATCTTATCAAAAAATCTTTTTGCTGACCAAACAAATCTTTCAATAACTGTAGCAAAAAAATGAGTAGTAGAGTAAAAAGTAGCAAAAAATTGGACAATAAAACCAATCTATACGGGCCTCAATTACAATAGATTGAAATTAAAATCCTCTCATATTCACTATATTATTAATTAGTTAAAATATTTTTGGTCCATGAATTTATAAGTTTATAAACGAATACTTGTATAAAAGGATTTTGAATACCAAATATGTGTTAAAAAATCCTGCCAAAATTGAATCCCTAAAGCTTTGTAAATATAACAAAATATTAAATTAAGATTTCATACAGAATTAATAAATGCTGCTATTTTCAATAATCCTCGGTGAAATTCAGTTGGGAAATGGTAAACTGCCAAAATTCAATCACCAGGTCTGAAGATGTCTTCACAGAATATCACAAATAACTTCATATGCTATGGAATAATAAGTAGATACACACATTAATTAGTATAAACTTCACCATCCAGATTATGCCTTTTAAAAAATAAATAAAATAAATCAATAAAAAATCCTTCAAATTTAGGATAGTCAAAAGAAGCCTTAAACTAATAAGGATAGTCAAAAGAAGGACTAATTCTATTTTGCACCTCCAAATTTATAACATATTCTTACTTTGCATTCTATTTCTAGTTTTGGACACTTTTCACTCCTAACTTTCAAATTCATCCATTTCATTCCAATTTTTAACAGCGTATGCAAAAATAACGGAATCTTCGCTTGTACATCCAAAATATTGTGGCATAATATTCCACTTTGCACCCTCTAATTTGTAATCGATTCTTACTTTAAACTCTATACTTATTTAAGAATGTAAGATAGAGTTTACTTTTGGACATATCACGCCCTGAACTTTCAAATTTATCCATTTCAGTCAAATTTTTAACACCATCACCAAGGTTAACAAATGTTTCAACTATGTACACCACGCGCCCAAAGTGGAACATTTGTCAAATTTTTCAACACTATTAGAAATTGGACCAAAAGTGAGAAATCTAAGAGTTAGAAGTGCAATGTGTCAAAAAATTTAGAATTCGGGGTGTAAAGTGGAATTAATCATGACTACTTCTATTAGTGCAAAACATCCCTAAATAAGCATGCGGCATGTACTTACTTAACTTCCATTAACTTTATCAACAACGTTAAAAATTGGAATGAAATGGGATAAATTTGACTCTTCAAGGTGCAATATAACCAAAAAAAATAAGTATAAAGTACAAAGTAAGAATCAGATATAAGTTTAGAGTATTGTACATTGTACATATATTGAATTTGTTGCACATAAAACTTAAGCATAGTTCAATTGGACAAATTACGTAACCCCAACTTGAGAAATGTGTCGGAACTCTTGGGATCCTCAAGATGACTAATTCCGGCTTGGCTGCTTCGGTTAGTGACCGACACAGATGAATTCCCTTGTTCCAATACAGGTGTTTGGGTTTCAGATGTGCTTATCACCTGCAATATCAATCAGAAAACAAAGATTCATAATGCATGCACCAGCAGAAGGGTGCCAATAGAAATAAGGGAAAGAAAAGGGACTCTTACATCAGATACTTTCTGTCTCAACCTTGCATTCTCTTCCTTCAATAATGCTTCCTGTAATTCATGTTTCAATTGCTAAAATAACAAGGAATCATACCAAGAATGTCGGTCTGTAATGAATTTATGATGCCTATAAGATTTGGTAGAAGCAAACGCTAACCAACCTTCCCAATATTCAAATCAACCTCAATTTTTTACTAAAAAATTTTATTCGAATTTATTTTGTTAATAATTAAGTTAAATTTAAACAAAATTTGAGTTGACCAAATTTGGGAAATTAGACGATTCAAACTAGACTCGATAAATTTAAAATTTAAAATTTACATATAAAAAGTTCAATTTACTCAGATTTTGAATCGAACTCGACTGTGTAAATTTATCGCAAAATCTGAGTCAATTCAAAAAACTCAAACATAAATAAATTTATAAGATTATTAAAAATAATTAAATAAGGTTGAATATTGAAATATTTGACTTATTTATACGTGCACGCAGAAGCAAAACAAACGAATGTAGCTAGTAAGGAAATTTTTTGACTAGCCTTTTTCTTGAGAATACCAATTTCCTGGATGAATTTTTCACCCTGAAATCCACCAAAAAATAAAATACGTAAAATGTCAAAACTATCCAAATATCATAAGATCTCAAAAGAAAAAAATTCAAAAGTTAACAATAACCTTTGTTTTTGCTACACGACTTAATCCTGCTTCGATCAGTTTCTCCAATTTCACCAAGTCTTCCATGCCAAGTCCTTGCAGCTCTTCTCCTTTAAGATGCCTATAATTCAGTAAGTGGAATTAAATCATAATTTTCGGACATCAATTATGAACCATGTTATAGCAGTTTTAGGTTGTACCTTAATTCTAAGGTTTTCACCAACACTTCATTGGTAAGCATGGCATGGGTACGATTCTCCCGCTTAGAAATAAAAGAGAGATGGTTTTAAATTTAAAATTAAAGTAAGATATGTATGTATAGAATAGATAAAAGAAAAATAAGAGTTATGCTAATATCTTAGGGAATTTTATGGTCTAGTTAGAGTACCATATCGTTGTGATTTAAAAACTCGTATTATACAAAAACACATAATGTTTTATTATACAAGTATTTAAAACACAATATTATGGTACACTAATAGGCCCATAAAATTTTTTAATATCTTATGTATTTTTACTCCAATTGTAGTTTCCGAATTACTTCTGGGGTTTTAATTAAAGTCCTAATTGCAGCTCACGCATTAGTGGATGCTCAATATTTATGGAGGTTTTGTGAGAGATAGCAGGGTTTTAGAGACCGAAAAATTTAGTTTGATGCTGATCATATTACGAAAAACCACAGATTTCCAATTGTTGCCTTCTTTTGTATGTTGGATCTTCAAAATTTTGGGTATACTGGTAAGTTATAGGTTATCCACATTTTGAAGATCCAACATACATAAAATTCCTTCAAGAAGCTAGTTTTCAATAAGAGGATCCAAAGGGGAAAAAATTCCCTTTCATCAAACACAGGAATATTATTGGCTCATTGACTTCTTGATGGCAATTACCATCTATTGCTGTTTCCATGCTATTTAAAATCATGAAAAAGAAGCGCGCATTATCATCAAGATAAGGTAATCAATCCACAGAAACTCTAAGGTTGTGTTTAGATCAATAGATTTGATAAAGGATTTGATTTCCACTTATTTGTCGAAACAATTTTTAAGGTTAAAATAGATTAATTTCAAATTAAACCAAATTAAAAAGTAAGAAATGAACAATTTTTTAAACAAATTTCTAATTTAGTTTGTTTGAAATACAATTTTTTCTATTTTTTGACCTTACAAAACTCTCCAACAAATGAATAAATTTCAAATCATTCCCCAAATCTATAGAAGCAAACACAATGTAAGTTTTGAGTGATGAGCAAGTGGCAAAACTTTAAGGTAACAGTATATTTTGTTGCATTTGAACGATAAGCAAGATTATTTGCTTAGAGACCTTTTCTTGAAGAATCATTAGGCTTACATAAGTTTCTTCTTTAACTCTTGGAAGAGATTAACAAGAGTAAGAAAAAACTCTCAGTTGGTAAATGAATACTTCATTTTCTAAAAGAAAAGTGTACTTCTGAATCAAAGTACTGTACTTTACTCTTGCATTTTAGCATCTTAATACGCAAAATACAAGAGAACTTAGTACCTGTAGGTAATAAATTGGATGCTTATCTTGCTTATCAAAGTCTGCTGAACATAGGTTGTGCCACTCAATCACTTGTAGCATACTTCAGAAGAAACAAAAAAAAATCCAATGAATACTTGGGATCACTTAGTCAGATGTTGAACTAATAGCATGATAAATGACTTTTTTAGTAGGCATTTGAAGATAAATAAGATAATTATTTCATGCATTATGCTTTAACTGTCTATTCTCTCGCACTCCGTGAAGTAATTAGCACCACTCTATCTTCCTCTTTCAACTTCATGAAGTGGCTCTTCAAATAGTATCCAGTTTATATGTGTTAAAGTTACTTCACTTTGCTAGAAATTATAGTAATTTAAACAACTACTTTTGTTTATCATTGTAATAATTTCTACCTTCCCTCCCTCCCTCCCTCTATCCCTCTCTCCCTCTTCTCTCTCTATATAAGAAAATTCTATAGTTTCTTTGATTTTTTTAGAAAACCGTTCTCGCAAAAAATACTCAATAATAAATTTACACATTACACAGCAAGGATAGGAAGCCACTACTTCTTAATTCTTACTAACTGATTAGGAACCTCTATCCTACTTTACCAAAATAAAAATAAAAACAAATTATAGAACCTATTAAATGTTTCAACGAAAAATGAAAAAGTACTTTTTAAGTATAAAAATCACATTAGTACAACGGGATTATCCATATCTATACAAAATAATTTTTGATCATCAAGCAAATATTAAGATACTTCCGTAAAATATTAAAAGATGCATTATGTGTGCGCAAATTTGTATACAAAAATCTAATTTTATAATCATTCAAATAAAAATGTAATTTCTTTAATTAAACTGTTACATTAATATGAAATTTAATCCCAAAAAAGTAATTAAAACAATAGTACTGCTCAAGATGAGATGAAATATGATGAGAGATTTATATAGTATAATATGATAAAGACAAAGGTATGTAGTATTGAGATTGAAATGAAATACTATTAAAAATTCAAACAAAAGTACTATCATATAGTAAAATGTACTATTCGGTTCATTGATCAAGTAAATAAGCGAATTGATGATAAATCAAACATGGAAAATATATTTAAAAAATTAATAAATGGAAAAAAATTGAATCATACGTTATAATCTTGACATTAACAAAATAGTACTATGCAAGGCAAATAAATACTTATAGAATGGAAATATAGTACTGCCTAAATAACTATAGTGTACTATTTCCTCACTTAAATAGTATTTTGAAACTTATTCTACTAAATATCACCATCCAATTCGAGTACATAACACAGTGCACTTAGACTTCACACTATACAAAAATCACATTAGTACTATGGGATTATCAATGTATCTATACAAAATAATTTTTGATCATCAAACAAATATTAAGATAATTTCGTAGAATATTAAAGGATGTAATATGTGTAATCAAATTTGTACCAAAAGGCTAATTTTATGAGAATATCAAGCAAAAATGTAATTCTTTAATAAAATTATTACATTAATATGAAATTTAATCCCAAAAAAATGAAAAATTACGAGTATATATTTTTTATTATAAAAGTAATACTACAATAGTACTATTCAAAAGATAAGGGAAAGTATTGAGATATTCATGTAGTATAATATGAGAAAGGCGAAGGTATGTAGTACCGAGGTATGGAATGAAATACCATTGAATATCCAAACAAAACTACTATCGTATAGTAAAATGTACTACTTGGTTCATTGTATCAGGTAAATAAGTGAGTCAATGAATAAAAACATAGAAATATTTAAAAAATAATTAATGAAAAAAATTGAATCATACGTTATAATCATGACGTTAACAAAATAGTACTGCCCAAGGGAAAGGAACATACTTGTAGAATTTGAATAAAGTACTACCTATAAAACTATAGTGTACTATTTCCTCATATATTTCAAAATTTATTCTATTAAATATTGCTCTCCAATCCATGGACATAAGACATTGCACACAAGGCTTCATACTCCGAATTCAAGGCATTAATATTAATAAGTTCCATATATTCCATTCAACCTACCATAATGAACACCTCATTTTTACACTTAAGGGATTGTATATAATCTGTGTTACAATCATGTAAGATAGTACACTGAAATATTAAAGGAATTATTACAGGAGATGCATATATAGTAAAAGGTACCACTTGATCTATTGTATTAACTAAGGTTGAGTTTGGGAGTTTAGGAAGGAAAAGAAAAGAAGGAAAATTTTTTACTGAAAAGGGAAGGGAAGGGAAGGGAAGTTTCCTCTAACTTGTTTGGGGGTCTTGAAAGAAAATTTTTATTAATGTATATTTTTACTAAAATGTCATTCCTTTTGATATTTTTGTATTATATCTGGAAGACAAATATGACGTTTTATAATTAGTGATAAGAAATTTAAGTTTTCCTTCCATTTCATTCCACTTGTGCAAGGAAAGTTTTCATAAACTTTTATCCCTCCATTCCCCTCCCTTTCATTTCTTTTCTATCTACTTAAAACTTTCAAACAAAGTAAAAATACTAACTTTCCCTTCTTTTCTCTTCTTTTCCTTCCATCCAAACTTAGCCTAAGTAATTGCAGCAATGCAAATTGAAATATAATTTTAAAAAAATAACAAATAGATGAAAATTAAATCATACCTTACGGATTGTAAAATTATTAGCCAGATTATAATAGATAATAAAATAGTACTATGTAAGAAAAAGACTTGCACTACTACAATGTTAATATAGTACTATTTAGAACACTATAATATACTATTTATTATCTGAATATGATTTCCAAATTTAATCATTTTTTAATATATGTCTAAACCTAAAATATTTGTAAAACAAAAATTTCACCATAAAAAATAGTACAAACTATCAATAAAACTTAAAAACATATATAAAAGATAATAAGTTTGTGTAATAGTATTTCTAAATGTGAAAAGAAGTACTAAAAGGGACAAAACAAAACACAAAGCTACCGTGTTTTATTTGGTTAATATTTGGATCAAATAGAGTAAAAAATTTGAGCGTAAACACTAGGTAAATAAGTAAAATCAAATAATTTATGTATCGAATACAGATAATATATATTCAATTATAAGATAAAAATAATAATAAAAAAATTAACTTTTTGGGTAAATAATGGAGGTATGTGATTAAGAAGTTGGACAAGTTTCAAGGATAGAGTAGTGAGGAGGAGTGGAAGACATAGAAATGAGATATTAACGGCAAAAGATCTTCTATTCCACTTCTTAACTCACTTTCTATTCCACTACTTAATGAACGGCCAAGATTCTTTTTTAATATAATTATTGAATTTTAGTAGAGAAATCTTGGTCATTCATTAGATAGTGGGATAGAGGATCCTAAGCAGATGGTGCTAAGAACTAAGAAGTAGTGGCTTTCTAATTTCCTATAAGTTTAAGGGGAGAGAGTTTGTATGTGGTAAACCATATTTTAGGTCAATATGATTTGAGGGTCATGATTTCTTTTCCATATCAAATGGTTAATATTAAAGTGAGGATATCATATACTAAAGAAGCTGTAGAATTTCCTGTATATATATACTAAGGAAATTGTAAAATTTCCTATATATATGTGTGTGTGGATCAACCTTTTTCAGAAGCTCATTTTAGCTGAAATAGCAATACTATATTTCAATATGAGAAATTCATGAAAAGCACTTTTCAGAAGCAAAATAAATTTGCTTGCTTTGTTATGCTAATTTTCTTGTCACTTGATTCTCTCCCATTGGTCCCTCGTATGCCAATCTGTCCATGTTTTGGACGTTACCCTTAAAAACCAATTAGTTCTGTTTGGATGTCTCCTTTTATTTTTTATTATTTTATTATTTTTGCAATTATTAGTTAAATACATTTTACAATTTTTATTCGAAATAATACTCAAAATAATATATATTCTATATAATGACAATCCAAATGAAGACATTTGTGTAGTTTTCTTATCCATTTTTCAATCCATTTTTATTTTTGAAATTTTGTTGACTTAAGGCTTATTTGTATTTTTATCTTGTAAGATATAGAAAGTGATGGATGAACCTGATTTCTATTCAAAACACTTATTGTCATGCCAAACAAGACCCTCAAGTAGAGCTTTGTAAATTATGATTTATTATGCATCCATTGGATTAATTTTCCGAATAGATATGTTTCCTCTTACTATATAAGCTGTAAGAACTTGAATATGAAAGATCTTAAACGGAAATACATTTAAGTTAATGCTAGCTTGAGATAATTAAGAAAAAAAAAAAAAGAAATTTCATATTTTCATGGCATCAATTTGTGCACTTTAATTTTAGCATTTCACTATTTTGTATTAACTCTTAAGATATTTTTCCCATCTTGAATTTTGTATGGCTTTGCATCTCCACCTCCCACTTAGGATTATTGGAAAGGTTAGGACCTTGATTTAAAATCTCCCAATTGATAATTAAAGGCTTAAATACTAAATTCAATAAACCATAGCAATTCGGTTTACTTTGACCCATACAACTTTTTTTTTTTGCAAGGGACTAATTCTTTTTAAATTTCTAAAATATACAATCACAAACAGAAGTCACACATTCTGTATTTGGATCGAAGTTTTATTTGATGAAAGAATTTGAGATCCATCGATTAGTTGCGGCCTAATTTTTAGAGTTACAATTAATGAATTTTATATTTAACCAAA
Source organism: Cinchona pubescens (assembly GCA_025175665.1). Taxonomy (NCBI): domain Eukaryota; kingdom Viridiplantae; phylum Streptophyta; class Magnoliopsida; order Gentianales; family Rubiaceae; genus Cinchona; species Cinchona pubescens. The sequence continues at coordinate 4,396,797 of JANKKI010000059.1, read as the reverse complement.
TTAAAAATATGAAATGAATGATTCAAACAACTTCTAATGTGAATGAATTTAGAAATAATTCAATTTAAATCTATAAATCGCTCTAGAAACAAATGAGTGCATTTTATATTTCTCACAAAATTCATCGATCCAAATGTAACAATGTGTCTTTCTATAGATAATTTTGACACATATGGTATAGTTATTTCATCAATAATTTATACAAATTCTAATCACATATAGTATTTGTCATCAGACCCACTGATTGCGATAAATCATTATTAATCTTAGTAAACCTTAACATTACATAAGCCGCTGTGGTTAACAAGACAAGTTTAGAAGTTGTCTGTTGACTTGTAAGTGGCTTAACACATAAGATTTAACTTCGGCTAGACAGAAAACCCAGCCCACAAAAATTGGAAAATTGTATGAACTATTGAAACTTTAATTTGCCAAAACCAAATATCCAATATCAATATTTCCAGAGAATTATAATATTCCTTTAAGAATCATGTTCTTATACTTTAAAAATTTGTACACTATAAAAATATTTATTTTAAAAGATTATACTGTATAAATTTTTAAAATAAATGAGATTGTTCTCTCAACTCGTTTGTAGGATTTCCTCTATGTTAATGCCAAATTCAGTGACAGGCTTGTCTTGCTCTATTTCTTGTACGTGTGTAGTACTAGTTTGCCACTTCTCCCAATCACATGCAGACATACAAACGACCATGTGATAACGGTGAAATCACTTAATCATCAAAGATCTGAAACGAGCTTGATCAGTATTCCTGTTCTGCCCTCTCCCATGATCAAAATTCTTGTTTGTAATTAACAACAAATTTGATAATAATTCATGTATAATTAATTACCTCCAACAACTGAATTTTTTGGTTTTGAGACACTGAATTTAATTAAGTGCTAAATAGTAGTAGCAAAGATTCATTTGAAATTACTTGAAAACAACAACTAGTACTATATTAATGCACAAGTAGTAGTGATAGTTGGAGCAAGGAAAGGAAAGATGATGACCTTGAGCTACAAAACTCAAAGAGTTTGCCGGTTGCTGAAAAGACAATAAGGGCAATCTCAGCATCACAAAGTGTAGATAGTTCTTGAGCTTTCTTGAAAAGCCCTCTTCTTCTCTTTGAGAAAGTCACTTGTCTTGCTGTCAAGTTATCTATCCTCTTGATCTGGATTCTGTGTCTCACCATTTTTTTTGATTCTTTTGCCAACTGATCAGATGAAGATCTACAAGTTCACCATTCACACAAAATCATCAGCTCATCCTACTATTATTTAGTACAAACTCTAAAAAGACAGGAAAACTATGAAAAAGAAACATGGGTTTTGCCATAAAAAAATAAAGAAAAGTAAAGAACCAAGAAAATCTTGCAAGTATAAAACAGTACCTCTTCAGCCAAGCCCCTCCTAGCCAAAATCAATACCAGTTGAGTCAGAAAATTAAATATATAGTTTTTTATACATCCAGTAGATATATAGCTAAAGGGAAAAAAAATGAAATACAAGAGTTAATTATTTATAATTAAGAGAAGAAAGAAACATCTATATATGGGCAACCCAACCTTGCAGGAAGAATGGCAAAAGAACCCTAAAGCACAAGAGAGAAGAAAAGATTAAAGAATATGAATGTTCCAGATTTGCAGAAGTGCAGATAGTGAAAGATATGTAGGGATTGAAATGAAATGCAGATTCTCCTTGAAATTACCTTTTCTGCTTAGAATATTGGTTAAGGTTCTTGTTGCCCAGGATCCACAATGCCACACCAACACCAGATATAGGAAGCCAATGGCAGAGAGAGAGAGAGGGAGAGGGAGAGGGAGGGGGAGAGAGAAGCAAACTTGGAAGAGAGACAATAAAAGTACCAAAGGTAGACTGAGAAACACTCCTAATATTTTATACTTGTAGTAGTACTTTCTATTTTTTTGCTGTGAATCGGAAGTCTCAAGTAAGCTGAACTTGGTAGACTTTCTTATAAGTAAGTATTTTATGAGATTCCATTTATGTCCAAACAAAGTCGCTGCGAAACAAGCCAATTGATGCTTAAATAAGGCCAAACTTTTTAAGAAAAATGTAGTGTTTGTTATTTTTTTAAGTTTGGCTCCAATTTGAATAAGATTAAAATTTCAATTAACTTATATAAAAATTTCAACTTACTCAAATTCGATTCGAATTTTCGACTTAAGAAATGTTATTTGAATTCGTCTCTAAATTTAAAGTATATTAAATACTAAAATGTTCGATTTGTTTAGTTTCGTTTATACCCTAAATTAAAGTTCAATTTTTTTTTATTTTTTTTGATGTATACTACGGTGTCAAAGCCATCAACCAAGATAACCATTCTTTATTAGGTTCTGGTTACTAAAATTCCTTACAAAATACTATAGATTAAAATGCTTTAACTAATTTTCTTTTATGAAAAAAGAGAAAAGGTTGTATACCAAAAACTGATTTTTATTAAATTGTCAATTTTTTTCATTCATTGTATATAGAAAGAGATATACGTATAATTTCCCGAATACAAGTACTATGATCTTTTGTAAAATTATAATTTACAAGAAATCTTAACTCATAACAAGAAAAAAGAGACTCCATTTCGTAAAGGGTTGATAACACTTTACCCCTGAACTAAGTGGATAATTACAATTTGCCCCCCTGAATTATAAAAAATACACTTTGCCCCACATCTACATTATTCATCCTTTAAAATTTTTAAAATTAACAAGATAATCAAGATAAATGACTCAAATACCCTTAGTACTATATTTTACCATCTTTGTATTTAAATACACATCTTGATGTGTATAATTATTTAAAAATTATGAAAAATAAACTATATAATATTTTAACATAAATCATATCAATATATTTCTTGGTCAAGTTTTAATTTTTTTATTCCATTTTAAATTATTTTGAATTTGAATGTTTAATTATAATACTAGAACAATTCCTAAATGGGCTAATTTTCTATTAAAATTCTTCTTCAAAGACTGTTGTGTGACAATACATTTTTTTTTTTTTATAAAACTTTGTGATTTTTTTTATGTCTCTTAGCATTTTACAATTTTAATATTTGGATGAACTTATGCAAATTGCAATGTCACATATAATATAATTCAACATTTTCACTCCCTAATTATTTTGTTATTATATTTTATTATAATAATAATTTTTATTATAATATTAGTTTGTTATTATATTTTATTTTTCCTAATTCTTTTATAATTATTGAATATCAAACTTAAATACATGAAAATCAAAAATATAATACTAAGTGTATTTCAGTCATTTAACTTGATATTGAAAATTTTTTAAATGATGAATCATGTGAATAGGGGACAAAGTATAATTTTTTTAATTCAATGGGGCAAAGTGTAATTACTTACATAGTTCAGGGGAAAAAGTGTTATAGTTCAGGGGAAAAAGTGTTATTAACCCTTTTCTAAATTACTATTATTTGAAGCAATATTAAATAATTAGAATAGTAATTTTTTATATTTAATAGTTATGCGATATAAAATAATAATTAAAAAACATGTTACAAATGATTGTAAAAATATTAATAAGAGAATAATTAAAAATTGGTCAATCCAAACAGGTCATCCTACCAAAAAAGGTAAAAGATTCATCGGAGATAAGTATAAAATGCTTCGTGATGGTGGTGGCATCGTACAAAGGAAGCATGCCGCATCACAGGATTCACAGCAGCAACATGGCACCAAGTAATGGGTTATAATGACTTTTTTGTACCCTCGCACCTTTCATGCCTCCCACCATTAAATCAAACTTCTACGACCTATACATTCTTCACAACTGCCAAATAAAAAAGGTTCTTAAAATGTTAAGGAAAAACAGTTTTAATATTCCTTTACATTTCATATTTATATTTGTTTAATTTTTTACATTTAAAATAATACATTTTAGTTTCTCATAAATTCAAAATAATTCATTTTGGTTATTCAATACAATTATGAGTAGATTTTAGCTTGAATTACTCACAAGAAAAATGTAAATCTTTTAGCCCCCAAAATTTGGATCGTGATCTATATTAGTCCCAAAAGTTTTTAAAAAAACACATTCGGTTCTCAAACTTTTCAATTTCAACTAATTTAAGACAAATTTGAAAATTTTGTTAATTATAAAAGGTAAAAGTCACATGCAAAGTATGTTATTGTTAAATCTCGTGTTTCAAACTCGGAATAAAAATAAAATTTTAACCCTCAAAGTTTGTGTCATAGTCTATTTTGGTCCTCAAAGTTCCAAACAAAATGCATTTAATCCTTTAACTTTTTAATTTCTACCAATATAGGACAAATTTGAAAATTTTGTCAATTATAAACGGAAAAAGTTATGTGCATTGCACATAACTATTAAATCTATCATGGAATATAATACTTCGCAATCGATTTCAATTCATTTAACCATATTTTTACTTTTTCCCTCTGATTATCAATGCATAACCATTCGCCATTCTTGTTTATATTATAATACTTCTCATGCACGTTAATTTTAAATCTATACTGGGTTATAATACCTCTCAACCAATTTCAACCCATTTAATTTGGTGTTAAAAAAGTCAAATCCAAAGAAAGGATAATAATAACTCAATAATAATTGATTAATAAATTAAAATAATAATTTAATTCAAGAATAATCTTTGAGGTATAATACAACAATAATAATTCACTTTATAGAATAACAAAACTCATTTGTTGAGATTAATCTTTGTAATGTTTGCTGAATTTGGTGTAGTAAATGAAAGGTCAATATTTAGTTGCGAATGTTGAACAAGATTAAATAATTAATATAATAGTTCAAAGTTGTATTAGACAACCTCTTTAATAATACTTTTTAATTAGCGACGGATTTTTCGATCGTTAATATTTTTTAAACATTTTTAAATATTTTTAAATATTAATTTGTAATGGATTTTTTCGTGGCAATTGTTATTCTTAGTAATAGAATTTTTTATCACTAAATTTAGTAATATGTCGCTAATTTAAAATTTTCACAATGTCTCAAAACCAAATTTAGTAACCTATTTGTAGATGGAAAAATCCGTCACTGAAAATTCGATAATAGAGCCATCACTATATTTTACCGAATAGGCATTTTCTGATGGTTGGATTTCGTCAGGAAATTCGTAGTTAAACTGTTTAGCGATGATTTTTTTGACAAAAATCCATGGCTAAATCCGTCATTCAATAGTTTGAAATCGGTTGGGATGTGTTATAATATACATAAGAATAGTGAATGGTTAGGCATTGATAGTCACAGGAAAAAGTGAAAATATAGTTAAATGTCTTAAAATCGATTAGAAATGTTATATCCAAAGATAGATTTAATAGTCACATACAATGTAGTGACTTTCTCCGTCTGTAATTGACAAAATTTTCAAATTTGTCCTGAATTAGTAGAAATTAAAAAGTTTGAAAATTAAATGTGTTTTGTTTGGAACTTTGTGGACCAAAATAGACTATGACCCGAACTTTGAGGGCTAAAATTACATTTTTCCACGTTTGAAACCAAAGATTGAGATTTAATAGTCATGTGCTTTGCACGTGACTTTTTTCATTTGTAATTGACGAAATTTTTAAATTTGTCCTAAATTAGTAGAAATTCGGAAGTTTGAGGACTAAATATGTTTTGCGTGAAACTTTGGTGACCAAAATGGATCGCAATCAAACTTTAAGGACTAAAATTGTAGTTTTTCCAATGCTCACATGCATATCGAATGTTACATTTTTCGTGGACAAAATTGGTGACACATAAATTTTAAATACTAAATGACACTAACTAAAACCTTAGCCACCATCACCCCAAGATTGTCACTTGCCATCACCACTCTTATTCCCCTTCCTCGCTGTTTTTCCTCTGTCACCCTACTCCAACAGTCCCAATCCTCTTTATTTTTAGGATAATTTAGTATTTAAGGTTATGTATTGACAAATTTGCAATTAAATATGTTACATTTGATATGCATGTAAGTGTTTCCAGCCAAAATATGTCTATAATTGTGTTGAGGGATCAAAATGAGTCGTGCATTTTGAATATTTGAAGGACTAAAATGCATCATTTTAAATGCGAGAGATTAAAAAGGTACAATTATGAAATGTGATAGACAATTTAAATCATTTTCCCAAATATTAATATGGTACTTCAAATTAAAAAAGTCTTAATTTGACCCACAAACTGGAAAAAAAAAAAGAAAAAAAAAATAAATATTATCTAGTTGTGTACCTTGAAAGTAAAATAGTCTCAATTTTACCCTTCAAAATGGAAGAAAATGTTTCAATATAGGACTCCAACTAAAAATCTAAATCAATTCCTCCAAACTAACAAAATAGTGTTTAAATTTTGTAAAGGTATTTTTGTATTTTTAGAATCTTAGTTCTCGAATATAATAAAAATAAACATTACATACTAGGCCTATTACGTACTTTTATCATTCGGCCAAAATATATTCGGTGGTGTATTAAAACATTTTGGTGTAAGCAAAGATAACTCTACGAAAAAACAAATATTCATATGTTTGTTGAAAAAATTCTACACACATTAACATTGAGAAAATCAATCTATATTAAAAAAATATAACTAAAATAAACGGTTATATTAGAATAAATTTTTAGTTTAAAAGGCCAAATAGGAACTTTTATAGTTTGAAGAGTCACACTAAAATGCTTATTTTAGTTTAGAGGCCAAATTCATACTTTTTACAGTTTAAAGGGTCATATTAAAACAATTTTTCTGATTTAGAGTGCAAAACTGACATTAACCCAACAAAAAAGTTTGCTTACTAAGAAACAAAATTAGCCACGAAATTTCTGATACGTAGTAGATATGAAAATTCTTGCGTGCATTCGATTACATTAAAAAAAAAAAAAAAACCATGTCATTTATATTTTAACCACAAAATTAATAGATAAAATAGTAAATAAAGTCCATTATTTGAATTTTTCAGTTAGCAGTAGTAATTTAGTATAAAAATATAAGCTTGAATTATGTTTCTTAATATTCCCATTTTCAACAAGTCAACTATTTAAAAAAAGTAAGTCTATAAATAAGAAATCAAAGTGTGCCTACCATCAAACCTAAGTGAGACTTTCCACTCAAATTGAGTTATTGCAAACCATTTTGCCTTTTCCTACTATTAACCACTGAATTTTCATAAACAAACTAATCATTTAATTAAAATTTCACACAGCTAAGCTATTCATTTTCCAAACTACGGGTAGAAATAACCAACCCAAACCCCTCAGTCTAGGGCTTAAATAAATTCGAACTATTCGATATTTGAATCGAACTTGACTCGGTAAGAGCTCGTTTGAATTTGGTTCCTCAATAATCAAGTCAATCTTGAACTAAATTTAGCATTTGTTAATTTTTTGTGTTCGATTTGAATTTGCCTCAATAAGCTAAATATTTTAAATGTACACCTAAAATTTCAAGTTATTCGAACTCGATTCAAGTTCGGCTCGATAAAAATTTGTTTGAATTTGATTCAAAAAATATACAAATGAAGATTGAACATAATTTTAAATACGTTAAAATAATCAAACAAATTGATTTGTGTTTGAATACTAAAGTGTTCAACTTGTTGATATTCGTTTGCATCCCTACCCCAATCCGTCATTTGGGTTGTGTTTCTGGATTGGGCTATGTGCAGGTTACTTGCCCCATTGGGCTTGTCCTAGACCTGCACAAGGCTTCTACTCATGTAGAGTTGAGCAAAGAAAAATATATAACCAATTTTTTCAAACCTAACATAGTGATCATATTCCAGCATAACTTAAAATATTTATGATAGTTGTGGATTAAGGGAAATAATTAGGTAGAATCGGTCTTTGACCATATTTTTAGGCGCTTTGGTGTAGAATAAATTTTATGAAATTTATGATATCAAATATTATAAGTAAGATTCAATAAGATATAATTTTGACCACAAGATATGCAGATGGGATTGAATATCGATCTTATTTTAATACTGACCACAAGATGTGCAGGTGTCTTGTATAGTGAAAATAAGTATGAGAAATTGTACCATCATTCATATCATCCTATCTTAATTATTAGTGGCTTGCATCAAAAATCATCGACAATACTGTAATTCATTACTATTTATCAAATTCAATTCATGTGGCAAAATTCTAATAAATTACCAATCTCTTGATTTTAAAATATTTGGATGGATTTTATTTTTGAGAAAAATATAATTTTAACCCCTTAAGTTTGGGTCGTGGTCTATTTTGGGCCCCAAAGTTTTAGGCATAATACATTTAGTCCTTAAACTTTCCAATTTAAACCAATTTAGGAAAATTTGAAATTTTCGTCAATTAAAAATGATAAAAGTCATGTGCGAAGTACGTAACTATTAAATCTCAAGTTTTAAACGTGAAAAAATGCAATTTTGGCCCTCAAAGTTTGGGTCACAGTCTATTTTGATCCCTGATGTTCTAAATAAAATGCATTTAATCCTTAAACTTTTTAATATCTTCCAATTTAGGACAAATTTGAAAATTTTGTCAATTACAAATGGAAAAAGTCACGGGCATTGCACGTAACTATTAAATCTATCATGAGATATAAAGTTACTTTCCAGCCGATTTAAAACCCATTTAACCATACCTCCACTTTTCTTTCTAACTATCAACATCTAGCCATTCACCATTCTTATCTACATTATAACACTTCCTATGCGCGTGACTGTTAAATCTAATTTGGGTTATAATACTCTCTCAACCGATTTCAACACATTTAATTTGATGTTAGAAAAGTTATATAAAAAGAAAGGCTAATAATAACACAATAATAATTTACTAATAAATTAAAACAATAGTTTAATTCAAAATTAATCTTTAAGTTACAATAAAATAATAATAATTTACTTTTTATAGTATAATGAGACTCATTTATTAAGGTTAATCTTTTGAATATTTTCTGAAATTGGTATAGTAAATGAAAATTCAATATTTAGTTGCAAATGTTGAACAAGATTGAATGACTAATATATTAGTTCAAATTTATAATTTATGTGCTCATAAGCAACCACTTTTATAATATTTTTAAATTAGTGACATATTTTTCCGTCGTATAATATTTTTTAAATATTTTAAAATATCAATCACTGATAAATTTTTCTCGTCACAACTGTTATCCTTAATAAGGGATTTTTGGTCACTAAATTTAGGAAAAAGAGGAAAAGAAAAAAAGAAAACATGTTGGTCTTTTAAGGTTTTTCAATGTCTCAAAACCAAATTTAGTAATCGATTTGTCGACGGAAAAATCTGTCGCTGAAATTTCATCAGTAAAACCGTTCCTATATTTTATTGATGAGACATTTTTCAACGGATGAATTTTGTCATCAAATCCGTCAGTACATTGTTTAGCGATGGATTTTATCAAAAATTTGTTGCTAAATCCATCTCCAAATGGCTTAAAATCAGTAAAAAAGTGTTATAATATAGGCAAGAATGGTGAATAGTTAGGCATTGATAGTCAGAAAAAAGTGAAAATATAGTTAAATCAGTTGAAATCGATAGGAAAATGTTATATCCGAGGATAGATTTGACTTTTTCCATTTATAATTGACAGAATTTTCAAATTTGTTCTAATAATTGGAAGATATTAAAATGTTTGAGGATTAAATACATTTTGTATGAAATTTTGGGGAATAAAATAGACCATGACCCAAACTTTGAGGGCCAAAGTTGTATTTATCCATGTTTGAAACTTGAGATTTAACAGGCATGTGCTTTGCACGAGACTTTTTCCATTTTTAATCGGCGAAATTTTTAAATTTGTCCTAAGTTGGTTGAAATTGGAAAGTTTGAAAACTAAATATATTTTGCTTGAAACTTTGGTGACCAAGATGGACTACGACAAAAAATTTGGCGGCTAAAATTGTATTTCTTTCCTTTTACTTTTATCGCAAATCTAGAGACAAAACAGTAGTCTTGTCAAGTGGTATTTTTATAATGTACAATTATTAGTAGAAAAATAATTTGTAAGACCACAAATTTAGGATCACCTGCTAAAATTAACTTACCTAACAAAATAATATTGAATCACTAATCCTTAATTTCAAATACTTTGTCAAATCTCGTTGCTTCTTTTTGGCAACCATCACCTCATGCTAGATGCATTGTTAATAATACTGCCAATTACCAAATTAGGCCCAACAGCCAAACCAGCCTTTCGCCTTTGGCATAGAACTCAAATGTCACATTATGCATTTACTGCTTACCATTTTATTGCTGAATACCCCACATCTCGAAATTACCAAAATACCCCAAATCCCCAACCTAAATATAAGGGTATTCATCTGATTGGTATTTGACTTTTCAACTTGTTGGACTTTCGACTTAAAAATTTCAAAATCAAAATTAAGTCATATAAACCAAAGTCAATTAAAGTCGAATAGTTAAATTTGATTTGTTCGACCTGTAAGTTGAATAAGTCGAACATAAATCCTCTTCCATTCCACATCTAATTCCAAAATTTAATATATCATCCCATGATTTCTATATCATTTCACAAATTGAAAATGTCAAATAATAGAAATACAAGATAGTGTTAGTTCATATTTAATACAGAAAAAAATACATAATCAAATTACAATCACATACATTCGATAATATGTTTGTACCAAAATATATTCATAATATATTATATATATATACAAGTTTAAATAGATTATATGTACAAATTTACACACATATATATGTGTGTATGTGATGCCAAAACAATGCACCCAATGATAATATTACACGTGACTCCGGATCTGGGTCCTTTAGGGGTATTTTAGTAATTTTACTCTTGTGGTTCAAATAAGTTCAAATTGGTCAAGTATTATATATTCAACCAATGGATCGATCTGACCCACCGATTTCAAATATAAATATCAAAATAGTAGGTCAGATTCAAGGAATTACTTTCCAAATTATTCAAGTTCTGAATTTTTATTGAATTTTACTCTTTGGTTTAAGTATTGACTTGAGTGTCGGAGCCTACCTAGGGACAAAACCCTGCCCTTTTTATTTCTAAGTGATCCGGATATGGGTATTATGCATGGCGCTCAACCTTACTTTGGACAATACTGCACTCAAGCTAACTCTAGCTCAAATTTTTGTGTGTATTAATATGTAGCGTGGTCCGTGAAAACTTGAACTAAAAATCATCGTATGTCATGGCACCTATCTCGCATAACACTTACCGGTGTAATACCAATAAAGGCAGAAATAGTTTCACATCATTGCTTATACCTTCTTGGGTCACACATCGCTCATACCTTCTGGGATAGGTGTTGCTATTTATGCCCTCTGGGGGCACCAAAGAATCTTTAAAAGGAGTGCTCAAAATTTAAGACATCGAAACCCTTGATATGGCACAACCACTTACTATATACATCCTCCGAGAGACCTCTCACTTGGGACAACTCACCGGAGTCATCGACTCTCTGCTCCTAAACACATGCAAAGCTATGTTCAAAATATTAATAATAATAGGCGAAAAATTGCCTAAGTGAAATAAGACCTCACCTGCACTTTACATCGGTGCACCTAGACTCTTGTGCCCAACACCTGTGCACTTATCCCCGAATCTGTGCACATCGACTACACTCTGTAATTGCACTTCTATCAGGTGCACCAGCTTGTGCCTTACTCATACCTTACGGGGTTGTGCCCTGCTAACGCCTTTCGAGGTCACGTCAGGGTTGCTCTCTACTCACGCCCTCTGGGGTTGAACCTTACTGACACCTTCCTAGGTCACGCTTTACCAATGCCTTATGAGTCGCCCTTACTTCACATCCTCTGGGGTAGAACACTTACACAGATTTTCACACACTCACACGCACAAACTTTCACACGTTTATGTCCACAAGATATAGTCTATGGAGTCTATTGTAGGATCTACTATCAAGGGAGCCACATGCATTTAAAAATTTAGAGAGAATTTCAGAAGCCTTCCCTGAGGTTTATACTAATTTTAATTAGTATTTCTAAACTTTTGAAAATCTTACGAACCTCCCTTAACTTTATATTTCTTGTAGCATGGCAGCCCATTTCAAAAAGAAATTATTAAACAATTCATTTTAGAATAGAGAAACTAATTTCATTTCAATTTTACCCTTTTATTAACCCACTAGTTAATTTATTATCAAATTTTAACTAATTAAAATGGTTGGAAAAAAAATTCTATGCTAATTAAATTTATTAAAAATGGAGACTAATTTTTCAGTCAAATTTTAGTCAGATGTTTCACATTATTTACAATGATTTGCATATTCAAAGATATATTTTTGGTGCATTATTTGGAGTATTAATTTAGTGTATTATTCGAGGCATTATTTGAGTTATTTGAAAAATAAGAAAAAATTTGAACAGTTTCAGTAAGTGTTTGGATTGTGAAAAATGCAAATAATTTTTCTTTTTTTGTAAATAAGTGTTTGGATAGGTTTTTTTATATTAAAAGACAAAACACATATGCGAAAGTCAAACAAAATTACTAATATCAAAATATATAATCCCGTTCACTTTCTTTTTTCGCATCATCGGACTAAACACTAAAACCACACTCAAAGGTAGTTGCTTTCTCATTGTTTGAAATTCGAATCTCACAAAATGAGACGTGCACATATACATATACTAAATATGTATTTATTTCTATAATATAAAATAAAAAATATAATTTAAAAATTACACTTTTCTATCTATAATTCAAAGTCCCCAACATAGGTTCGGAATTCCTAACCTTATAAACCATTTTAAATTTCACTTTTCCACCCATAGTTAGGATTTGTAACTTAGGTTCAACTTGAACCTTATATACCGTTTTAAACTCTACATTCTCGCTCATAGTTCGGATTCCTCAACCTACATTCGGAAAATCCGAACCTTATATACCGTTTAAACTCTATTTTTTATCACCTATATCTCGGACTCCCCAACCTAGGTTCAAAAATCAGAACCTACATTCTTTTTTTTTTCCAAAAAAAAATAAAAATTAGACCAATGAATTGTACAAAAAAATTATTGCTAATATTTATGAATAGTAAAATACGTGTATAGGTGAATAATGTAAATAATTGCTTGAATGTGTAAATAATGAATAGTTAAAGAAAGTTTTGAATTGTGAAAATAATGAATAGTATTTTGGAAAAATAAAATAAAATATCTTACCAAGAAAAATCTTTTTGCTGACCAAACAAATCTTTCAATAACTGTAGCAAAAAAATGAGTAGTAGAGTAAAAAGTAGCGAAAAATTGGACAATAAAACCAATCTATACGGGCCTCAATTACAATAGATTGAAGTTAAAATCCTCTCATATTCACTATATTATTAATTAGTTAAAATATTTTTGGTCCATGAATTTATAAGTTTATAAACGAATACTTGTATAAAAGGATTTTGAATACCAAATATGTGTTAAAAAATCCTCCCAAAATTGAATCCCTAAACCTTTGTAAATATAACAAAATATTAAATTAAGATTTCATACAGAATTAATTAATTGCTATTTTTGTAAATTAAATAAGCATAGTATTCCTTTTTTCCAACTATTCAAAATTAATTAAGTTTTGATGTTAAATTAACTACTGAGTCAACAAAGGGTTAAAATTGGAATAAATTATATTCTTTATTCTAAAATGAATTGCTTAATAATTCATTTTTGAATTGGACAGACAGAGATGTTATAAGAAATAAAAATTTAGAAGATGTTTATGAGAATTTTAAAAGTTCAAGGATGCTAAATGATATTAACATAAACCTTAGAGAGGTTTATGATATTATCCCAAAAATTCATCAGTTCATATTCTGAGAAAGACAACGCAATCCTATTCATGTTTACATCTTTCTTCATGCATGAAATACTAGCCATATAGATTTATTAATCGAAGGGAATCCGAAAGAAGGATGCCATCTAACTAAAGAATTGCAACCATGATTGCACAATCTCTAAATTAATATTTATAGAGCCAATGATGCTAAAATTATATGCTTGATCTTCAGCAGCCACATTCTCATCCTCGGTGAAATTCAGTTGGGAAATGGTAAACTGCCAAAATTCAATCACCAGGTCTGAAGATGTCTTCACAGAATATCTCAAATAACTTCATATGCTATGGAATAATAAGTAGATACACACATTAATTAGTATAAACTTCACCATCCAGATTATGCCTTTTAAAAACTAAGGCACTAGATGTGTATAAGAACAGTTCTAACAGTGTAGGATATACAAAAGAAGCCTTATGAATAAGGATAGTCAAAAGATAGTGCAATTACATTTGTTAACCTTGGTGATGGTATAAAATATTCTTACTGAAATGGATAAGATTTTTAGTTTTGGACACTTTTCACTTTGTAACTTTCAAATTCATCCATTTCATTCCAATTTTTAACAGCGTATGCAAAAATAACGGAATCTTCGCTTGTACATCCAAAATATTGTGGCATAATATTCCACTTTGCACCTCTAATGTGGTAATCGATTCTTACTTTAAACTCTATATTATTTTTTGGACATATCACGCCCTGAACTTTCAAATTTATCCATTTCAGTCAAATTTTTAACACCATCACCAAGGTTAACAAATGTTTCAACTATGTACACCACGCGCCCAAAGTGGAACATTTGTCAAATTTTTCAACACTATTAGAAATTGGACCAAAAGTGAGAAATCTAAGAGTTAGAAGTGCAATGTGTCAAAAAATTTAGAATTCGGGGTGTAAAGTGGAATTAATCATGACTACTTCTATTAGTGCAAAACATCCCTAAATAAGCATGCGGCATGTACTTACTTAACTTCCATTAACTTTATCAACAACGTTAAAAATTGGAATGAAATGGGATAAATTTGACTCTTCAAGGTGCAATATAACCAAAAAAAATAAGTATAGAGTGCAAAGTAAGAATTAGATATAAGTTAAGAGGTATAAAATAGAGTAAAACTTAATATTGTACATCATATTGAATTTGTTGTACATAAAACTTAAGCATAGTTCAATTGGACAAATTACGTACCCCAACTTGAGAAATGTGTCGGAACTCTTGGGATCCTCAAGATGACTAATTCCGGCTTGGCTGCTTCGGTTAGTGACCGACACAGATGAATTCCCTTGTTCCAATACAGGTGTTTGGGTTTCAGATGTGCTTATCACCTGCAATATCAATCAGAAAACAAAGATTCATAATGCATGCACCAGCAATAGAAGGGTGCCAATAGAAATAAGGGAAAGAAAAGGGACTCTTACATCAGATACTTTCTGTCTCAACCTTGCATTCTCTTCCTTCAATAATGCTTCCTGTAATTCATGTTTCAATTGCTAAAATAACAAGGAATCATACCAAGAATGTCGGTCTGTAATGAATTTATGATGCCTATAAGATTTGGTAGAAGCAAACGCTAACCAACCTTCCCGATATTCAAATCAACCTAAGTTCACTAAAAAATTTTATTCGAATTTATTTTGTTAATAATTAAGTTAAATTTAAACAAAATTTGAGTTGACCAAATTTGGGAAATCGATTCAAACTAGACTCGATAAATTTAAAATTGAAAATTTTTTGCGAGAATAAAAAGTTCAATTTACTCAGATTTTGATTCGAACTCGACTTGATAAAAATTGCTTGAAGTTGGCTCAAAAATTTTGGGAGGATTTTTTAAACAAATAAGATTGTAAAAATAATTAAATAAGGTTGAATATTGAAATCATTTGAATTATTTATACGTGCACGCAGAAGCAAAACAAATACACATGTAGCTAGTAAGGAAATTTTTTAACTAGCCTTTTTCTTGAGAATACCAATTTCCTGGATGAATTTTTCACCCTGAAATCCACCAAAAAATAAAATACGTAAAATGTCAAAACTATCCAAATATCATAAGATCTCAAAAGAAAAAAAATTCAAAAGTTAACAATAACCTTTGTTTTTGCTACACGACTTAATCCTGCTTCGATCAGTTTCTCCAATTTCACCAAGTCTTCCATGCCAAGTCCTTGCAGCTCTTCTCCTTTAAGATGCCTATAATTGTAAGTGGAATTAAATCATAATTTTCGGACATCAATTATGAACCATGTTATAGCAGTTTTAGGTTGTACCTTAATTCTAAGGTTTTCACCAACACTTCATTGGTAAGCATGGCATGGGTACGATTCTCCCGCTTAGAAATAAAAGAGAGATGGTTTTAAATTTAAAATTAAAGTAAGATATGTATGTATAGAATAGATAAAAGAAAAATAACGTTATGCTAATATCTTAGGGGAATTTTATGGTCTAGTTAGAATACCATATCGTTGTGATTTAAAAACTCGTATTATACAAAAACACATAATGTTTTATTATACAAGCATTTAAAACACAATATTATGGTACACTAACAGGCCCATAAAATTTTTTAATATCTTATGTATTTTTACTCCAATTGTAGTTTCCGAATTACTTCTGGGGTTTTAATTAAAGTCCTAATTGCAGCTCACGCATTAGTGGATGCTCAATATTTATGGAGGTTTTGTGAGAGATAGCAGGGTTTTAAAAAATTTAGTTTGATGCTGATCATATTACGAAAAACCACAGATTTCCAATTGTTGCCTTCTTTTGTATGTTGGATCTTCAAAATTTTGGGTATACTGGTAAGTTATAGGTTATCCACATTTTGAAGATCCAACATACATAAAATTCCTTCAAGAAGCTAGTTTTCAATAAGAGGATCCAAAGGGGAAAAAAATTCCCCTTCATCAAACACAGGAATATTATTGGCTCATTGACTTCTTGATGGCAATTACCATCTATTGCTGTTTCCATGCTATTTGAAATCATGAAAAAGAAGCGCGCATTATCATCAAGATAAGGTAATCAATCCACAGAAACTCTAAGGTTGTGTTTGGGTCAATAGATTTGATAAATGATTTGAAATCCACTTATTTGTCGAAACAATTTTTAAGGTTAAAATAGATTAATTTCAAATTCAACCAAATTAAAAAGTATGAAATGAACAATTTTGTAAACAAATTTCTAATTTTGGTGAATTTGAAATACATCTATTTTTTTACTTTACAAAACTCTCCAACAAATGAATAAATTTCAAATTATTCCCCAAATCTATAGAAGCAAACACAATGTAAGTTTTGAGTGATGAGCAAGTGGCAAAACTTTAAGGTAACAGTATATTTTGTTGCATTTGAACGATAAGCAAGATTATTTGCTTAGAGACCTTTTCTTGAGTGAGAATCATTAGGCTTACATAAGTTTCTTCTTTAACTCTTGGAAGAGATTAACAAGAGTAAGAAAAAACTCTCAGTTGGTAAATGAATACTTCATTTTCTAGAAGAAAAGTGTACTTCTGAATCAAAGTACTGTACTTTACTCTTGCATTTTAGCATCTTAATACACAAAATACAGGAGAACTTAGTACCTGTAGGTAATAAATTGGATGCTTATCTTGCTTATCAAAGGCTGCTGAACATAGGTTGTGCCTCTCAATCACTTGCAGCATACTTCAGAAGAAACAAAAAAAAATACAATGAATACTTGGGATCACTTAGTTTGAACTAATAGCATGATAAATGACTTTTTTAGTAGGCATTTGAAGATAAATAAGATAATTATTTCATGCATTATGCTTTAACTGTCTATTCTCTCGCACTCCGTGAAGTAATTAGCACCACTCTATCTTCCTCTTTCAACTTCATGAAGGGGCTCTTCAAATAGTATCCAGTTTATATGTGTTATACCAAGTTCCTTCACTTTGCTAGAAATTATACAAAGGAAACAACTACTTTTGTATATCATTGAAATAATGCTATACCTTCCCTCCCTTGACTTAAATTCTCTTCCCTTTCTCTGTCTATATAAGAAAATTCTATAGTTTCTTTAGTTTTTTTTAGAAAACCATTCTCGCAAAAAATACTCAATAATAAATTTACACATTACACAGCAAGGATAGGAATTACTACACCATAATATTTTCATCAAATGATTGGGAACCTATTATAACAGGTTACCTACTTAATTTCCTATTTATTTGCTAGAAAACTCCAAATCTATAACCAAAATAAAAATAAAAACAAATTATAGAACCTATTAAATGTTTACCACATAAGAAAAATGAAAAAGCACTTTTTAAGTATAAAAATCATTTTAGTACAACGGGATTATCCATATCTATACAAAATAATTTTTGATCATCAAGCAAATATTAAGATACTTCCGTTAAATATTAAAAGATGCATTATGGACTGTGCGCAAATTTGTATACAAAAATCTAATTTTATAATCATATCAAATAAAATGTAATTTCTTTAATTAAACTGTTACATTAATATAAAATTTAATCCCAATAAAGTAATTAAAACAATAGTACTGCTCAAGATGAGATGAAATATGATGAGAGATTCATATAGTATAATATGATAAAGACAAAGGTATGTAGTATTGAGTTATGAAATGAAATACTATTAAAAATTCATACAAAAGTACTATCATATAGTAAAATGTACTATTCGATTAATTGATCAAGTAAATAAGTGAATCAATGATAAATCATAACATAGAAAATATTAAAAAAATTAATTGATGGAAAAAAAATGTGAATCATACGTTATAATCTTGACATTAACAAAATAGTACTATGCAAGGCAAATAAATACTTATAGAATGGAAATATAGTACTGCCTAAATAACTATAGAGTACTATTTCCTCACTTAAATAGTATTTTGAAACTTATTCTACTAAATATCACCAATCCAATTCGGGTACATAACACACTGCACTCAGACTTCACACTATACAAAAATCACATTAGTACTATGGGATTATCAATGTATCTATACAAAATAATTTTTGATCATCAAACAAATATTAAGATAATTTCGTAGAATATTAAAGAATGTAATTTGCGCACACAAATTTGTATCAAAAGTCTAATTTTATAAGCATATCAATCAAAAATGTAATTTCTTTAATAAAATTATTAGATGAATATGAAATTTAATCCCCAAAAAATGAAAAATTAAGAGTATATTTTTTTTATTATAAAATTTATACTACAATAGTACTATTCAAGATAAGAGAAAGTATTGAGATATTCATGTAGTATAATATGAGAAAGACGAAGGTATGTAGTACTGAGGTATGAAATGAAATACCATTAAATATCCAAACAAAACTACTATCGTATAGTAAAATATACTACTTGGTTCATTGTATCAGGTAAATAAGTGAGTCAATGAAAAAAAATATAGAAGGCATATTTAAATAATAATTAATGAAAAAAATTGAATCATACGTTATAATCAAGACGTTAACAAAATAGTATTGTGCAAGGCAAATGAACATACTTGTAGAATTTAAATATAGTACTACCTATAAAACTATAAGTACTGTTTCCTTGTATATTTCAAAATTTATTCTATTAAATATTTAATCCAATCTCTTTACATAACTAGATACTGCATACCTTCGTTTTGTTGGATATTTAATGGTATAAGAGTAGGCACAAATTGATGCCATACTATATACAACCTATAATGTAGCATCCTCATGTGTACAAGATGGGGATTGTATATAATCTCTTGTAAGATAGTACACTAAAATATTATGAAGTACTATAGGAGATGCATATATAGTAAAAGGTACAACTTGATCTATTGTATTAACTAAGGTTGAGTTTGGGAGTTTACTATAGGAAAAGGTCTGATACTTGTTTGGGGTCTTGAAAGGAAATTTTATTAATGTGTATTTTTACTAAAATGTCATTCCTTTCGATAATTTTGTATTATACTAAACTATTTATGACAAGAATTAATATAAGAGATTTAAGTTTTAATTTTATTCCACTTGTGGAAGGAAAGTTTTCATTAACTTTTATCCCTCCATTCCCCTCCCTTTCCTTTCTTTTCTATCTACTTAAAACTCTCAAACAAAGTAAAAATACCAACTTTCCATCTTTTCTCTTCTTTTCCTTTCATTTCCTTCCATCCAAACTTAGCCTAAGTAATTGCAGCAATGCAAAATTGAAAATAATTTTAAAAAATAACAAATAGATGAAAATTAAATCATACCTTACTAATCGTAAAATTATAATAGATAATAAAATAGTACTATGTAAGAAAAAGACTTGTACAACTAAAATGTTAATATAGTACTATTTACGAAGCTATAATATACTATTTATTATCTGAATATGATTATTCCAAATTTAATCATTTTTTCATATATTTATAAACCTAAAATATTTGTAAAACAAAAATTTCACCATAAAAATAGTACAAACTATCAATGAAACTTAAAAACATATATAAAAGATAGTATGTTTGTGTAATAGTATCCAAATGTGAAAAGAAGTACTAAAAGGGACAAAACAAAACATAATGCTACCGCGTTTTATTTGGTTAATATTAGGATCAAATAGAGTAAAAAAATTGAGCCTAAACACTACGTTAATAAGTAAAACTAAATAATTTATGTATCGAATGCAGATAATCATATTCAATGACAAGGTAAAAATAATAATAATAAATTAACTTTTGGGTAAATAATGGAGCTATGTGATTAAGAAGTTGGACAAGTTTCAAGGATAGAGTAGTGAGGAGGAGTGGAAGAGATAGAAATGAGATAGTAAGGGCAAAAGATCTTCTATTCCACTTTTTAACTCACCCTCTATCCCACTACTTAATGAACGGCTAAGATTCTACTCTTTTTAATATAATTATGAATTTTACGAGATAAATCTTGGCTATTCATTAGATAGTGGGATAGAAAGTAGGATAGAGGATCCTAAGCAGATAGTAAGAACTAAGAAGTAGTGGCTTTCTAATTTCCTGTAAGTTTAAGTTTAAGGGGAGAGAGTTTGTATGTGGTAAACCATATTTTAGGTCAATCTGATCTAAGGGTCATGATTTCTTGTCCATATCAAATGGTTAATATTAAAGTGAGGATATCATATACTAAGGAAACTATAGAATTACCTATATATATATATATACATGTGTGTGTATGAGAAATTCATGAAAAGCACTTTTCAGAAGCAAAATAAATTTGCTTGCTTTGTTATGCTAATTTTCTTGTCACTTGATTCTCTCCCATTGGTCCCTCGTATGCCAATCTGTCCATGTTTTGGACGTTACCCTTAAAGACCAATTAGTTCTGTTTGTATGGCTCCTTTTAGGCATTTTTTTATTATTTTATTATTTTTGCAATCATTAATTAAATACATTTTACAATCACTTTTTATTCCACATACATTACATCTCAAAAAATAACTACAGTATTGTTCCATATAATACTCAAAATAATATATATTCTAAATAATGACTATCTTAATGAAGCTATTAATACAAATAAGCCTTGAGTTATCAAAAATTCAATCCATTTTTATTTTTGAAGTTTTCATTGACTCAAGGCTTATATGTATTTTTATCTTGTAAGATATAGAAAGCGATGGATGAACTTGATTTCTATTCAAAACACTTATTGGTCATGCCAAACAAGACCCTCAAGTACAGCTTTGTAAATTATGATTACATCCATTGGATTAATTTTCCGGATAGATATGTTTCCTCTTACTATATAAGCTGTAAGAACTTGAATATGAAAGATCCTAAACGGAAATATATTTAAGCTAATGCTAGCTTGAGATAATTAAGAAAATAAAAAAAAGAAATTTCATATTTTCATGGCATCAATCTTTGTGCACTTTAATTTAAGCATTTCACTATTTTTTACTAACTCTTAAGTTGAATATATTTTCCCATCATGAATTTTGTATGGCTTTTCATCTCCACCTCCCACTTATAACCCATTGGAATGGTTAGGAGCTTGATTTAAAATCTCCCAATTGATAATTAAAGGCTTAAATACTAAATTCAAAAAACCATAGCAATTCGGTTTACTTAGGCCCATACACCATTGTTTTTTGTTGTTGGGACTGCCTCTTATCCACATTCTAGAATACTGTAATAAGAGACAGAAGTGACTTCATTCGTATTTGAATAGAAGGATTTGATGAAACAATTTAAGATACATCGATTAGTTGCGGTTAATTTTAGAGTTACAATTAATGAATTTTATATTTAACTAAATTAAAAGTGTGAAATGAATGGTTCAAACAACTTCTAATGTGGATGAATTTAGAAATAATTCAATTTAAATCTATAAATCGCTCTTTTACAGATGAGTGAATTTCATATTAAATTTCACAAAATTCATCGATCCAAATGCAACAATGTATCTTTCTATAGTAGTTTATACACATCTCTTAGTTATAAGTTATCATAATTTATACAAATTCTAAGCACATATAGTATTTGTTATCAGACCCACTCATTGCGGTAAATCATTATTAATCTTAGTAAATTTTAACATTACATAAGCAGCTTGGTTTACAAGACAAGTTTAAAAGTTGTCTGTTGACTTCGTAAGTGACTAACACATAAGATTTAACTTCGGCTAGACAGAAAACCCAGCCCACAAAATTTGGAAAATTGCATGAACTATTGAAACTTTAATTTACCAGAGCCAAATATCCAATATCTATATTAGGAGAATTCTAATATTCCTTTAAGAATCATGTTCTTATGTTTTAAAAATTTATATAATAAAAAAATATGTATTCTTAAAGCCTAATATCTGTTATCTTTTACAAATAAATGAGATAGTTCTGTTATACAGATTTCCTCTATGTTAATGCCAAACTTCAGTGACAGGCTTGTCTCGCTCTATTTCTTGTACGTGTGTAGTACTAGTTTGCCACTTCTCCCAATCACATGCAGACATACAAACGACCATGTGATAACAATGAAATCGCTTAATCATCTAAGATCTAAAAGTAGCTTGATAAGTATTCCTATTCCGCCCTCTCCCATGATCCAATTCTTGTTTGTAATTAACAACAAATTTGATAATAATTCATGTATAATTAATTACCTCCAACAACTGAACTTTTTGGTTTTGAGACAAATTTAATTAAGTGCTAAATAGTAGTAGCAAAGATTCATTTGAAATTACTTGAAAACAACAACTAGTACTATATAATACACAAGTAGTAGTGATAGTTGGAGCAAGGAAAGGAAAGATGATGACCTTGAGCTACAAAACTCAAAGAGTTTGCCGGTTGCTGAAAAGACAATAAGGGCAATCTCAGCATCACAAAGTGTAGATAGTTCTTGAGCTTTCTTGAAAAGCCCTCTTCTTCTTCTACTTTGAGAAAGTCACTTGTCTTGCTGTCAAGTTATCTATCCTCTTGATCTGGATTCTGTGTCTCACCATTGTTTTGATTCTTTTGCCAACTGATCAGATGAAGATCTACGAGTCCACCATTCACACAAAATCATCAGCCCATCCTACTACTATTTAGTACAAACTCTAAAAAGACAGGAAAACTATGAAAAAGAAACATGGGTTTTGGCAAAAAACAATAAAGAAAAGTAAAGAATCAAGCAAATCTTGCAAGTACAAAACAGTACCTCTTCAGCCAAGCCCCTCCTAGCCAAAATCAATACCAGTTGATTCAGAAAATTAAATATATAGTTTTTTAATCCAGTAGATATATAGCTAAAGGGAAAAAAAATGAAATACAAGAGTTAATTATTATACAATTAAGAGCAGTATAAGAAACATCTATATATGGGCAACCCAACCTTGCAGGAAGAATCAACAAAAAGTACCCTAAAGCACAAGAGAGAAGAAAAGATTAAAGAATGTGAATGTTCCAGATTTGCAGAAGTGCAGATAGTGAAAGATATGTAGGGATTGAAATGAAATGCAGATTCTCCTTTAAATTACCTTTTCTGCTTAGAATATTGGTTAAGGTTCTTGTTGCCCAGGATCCACAATGCCACACCAACACCAGATATAGGAAGCCAATGGCAGAGAGAGAGAGGGAGAGGGAGGGGGGGAGAGAAAGCAAACTTGGCATGAGACAATAAAAGTACTAAAGGTAGACTGAGAAACACTCCTAATATTACATAATAAGGAACTTTACCTTTTTGCTGTGAATCGGAAGTCTCAAGTAAGCTGAACTTGGTAGACTTTCTGAGTAAGTATTTTATGAGATTCCATTTATGGCCAAACAAAGTTGCTGCGAAACAAGCTAATTGATGTTTAAATAATGCCACACTTTTTAAGAAAAATGTAGTGTTTGTTATTTTTTTAAATTTGGCTTGAATTTGAATAAGATTAAAATTTCAATTAACCTATATAAAAATTTTGCAACTTACTCAAATTCGATTCGAATTTGAGACTTAAGAAATCTTATTTGAATTCGTCTCTAGATTTAAACTACATTAAATACTAAAATGTTCGACTTGTTTAGTCTCGTTTATACCCTAAATTAAAGTTCAAATTTTTTTTTTTTTTTTATGTATACAACAGTGTCAAAGCCATCAACCAAGATAACCATTCTTTATTAGGTTCTAGTTACTAAAATTCCTTACAAAATACTATAGATTAAAATGCTTTAACTATTTTTCTTTTATGAAAAAAGAGAAAAGGTTGTATACCAAAAAATGATTTTATATTAATTATTTAATCTTCACTATATACATGCACTGTCTCTTATACACAAAAGATATACCTAAGATTTCCCGAATACAAGTACTGTGATCTTTTGTAAAATTATAATTTACAAGAAATCTTCACTCATAACAAGAAAAAAGAGACTCCATTTTGTAAAGGGTTAATAACACTTTACCCCCTGAACTAAATGGATAATTACACTTTGCCCCTCTGAATTATAAAAAGTACACTTTGCCCCCACATCCACATTATTCATCCTTTAAAAATTTTAAAATTAACAAGATAATCAAGATAAACAACTCAAATACCCTTAGTACTATATTTTGATTTTTGTATTTAAATTTTGATAGTGATGTGATAATTATTTAAAAATTATGAAAAATAAACTATATAATATTTTTACATATCCATATCAATATATTTCTTGGTCAAATTTTTAATTATTTTATTTTATTTTATATTATTTCGGATTTGAATGTTTAATTATAAAGTAGAACAATTCCTAAATGGGCTAATTTTCTAAGAAATTCTTCTTCAAAGATGTTGTGTGATAATATATTTTTTTTATAAAACTTTGTGATTTGTTTGATGTCTCTTAGCATTTTATAATTTTAATATTTGGAGGAACCTATGCAAATTGCAAGAAATCACATATAATATAATTCAACATTTTTTATCACATTTTCACTCCCTAATTACTTTGTTATTATATTTTATATTTAATAATAATTTTTATTATAATATTAGTTTGTTATTATTTTTATTTTTTTCTAATTCTTTTATAATTATCGAATATCAAACTTAAATGCATGAAAAATCAAAATATAATACCAAGGATATTTCAGTCATTTAACTTGATATTATAAAATTTTTAAATGATGAATCATGTAAATGGGGGACAAAGTATAATTTTTTTAATTCAAGGGATAAAGTGTAATTACTTACATAGTTCAGGGGGAAACGTGTGAATTAACCCTTTTGTAAATTACTATTATTTATGATATTATTTGAAGCAATATTAAATAATTAGAATAGCGAATTTTTTATATTTAATATATGCTATATAAAATAATAATTAAAAAACATGTTACAAAATGATTGTAAAAATATTAATAAGAGAATAATTAAAAATTGGTCTATCCAAACAGGTCATCCTACCAAAAAAGATAAAAGATTCATCGGAGATAAGGTATAAAATGCTTCGTGATGGTGGTGGCATCGTACAGCTGAAGGAAGCATGCCGCATCACAGGAATCACAGCAGCAACATGGCACCAAGTAATGGGTTACAATGACTTTTTTTGTACCCTCGCACCTTTCATGCCTCGCACCATTAAATCAAACTAGTACGACCTATACATTCTTCACAACTGCCAAATAAAAAGGTTCTAAATATGTGAAGGAAAAACAGTTTTAATATTCCTTTACATTTCATACTTATATTTGTTTAATTTTTTATATTTAAAATAATGTATTTTAGTTTCTCATAAATTTAAAATAATTCATTTTGGTCACTCACAAGATAAAAATGTAATTTTAGCCATCAAAGTTTGGATCGTAGTTTAACTTAGTTCCAAAAGCTTTAAGAAAAACATTTTTAGTACTCAAAATTTTCAATTTCAACCAATTTAAGACAAATTTAAATATTTCGTCAATTATAAACGAAAAAAGTCACATGCAAAGCACGTTACTGTTAAATTTTGAGTTTCAAACTCGGGAAAAAAAAATAATTTGCCATTAGCCCTCAAAGTTTGGGTCATAATCTATTTTGGTCCTCAAAGTTCCAAACAAAACGCATTTATTCTTCAAACTTTTTAATTTCTACGAATGTAGGACAAATTTGAAAATTTTGTCAATTATAAACGAAAAAAGTTACATGTATTGCACATAACTATTAAATCTATCATGGAATGTAATACTTCCCAATTGATTTCAATTTATTAAACCATATTTTCAATTTTTCCTCTGATTATCAATGCATAACCATTCACCATTCTTGTTATATTATAATATTTCTCAAGCACGTTAATGTTAAATCTAACTGGGTTATAATACCTCTCAACCACTTTCAAGCCATTTAATTTAGTGTTAAAAAAGTCATATCCAAAGAAAGGATAATAATAACACAATAATATTTGATTAATAAATTAAAATAAAAATTCAAGTCAAGAATAATCTTTGAGGTATAATACAACAATAAAATTCACTTTTATAGAATAACGAAACTCATTTATTGAGAGTTTATTTAGTTAATCTTTGGATTGGTTGGTGAATTTGGTGTAGTAAATAAAAGGTCAATATTTAGTTACAAATATTGAATAAGATTAAATAATTAATATAATAGTTCAAAATTGTATTAGACAACCTCTTTTATAGTATTTTAAATTAGCGACAGATTTTTCGATCGTTAATATTTTTTAAGTATTTTGAAATATAATTAGTAATGGATTTTTTCGTGGCAATTGTTATTCTTAGTAACAGAAATTTTTATCGCTAAATTTAGTAAAAAAAAATCTGTCTCTAATTTAAAATTTTCACAATGTCTCAAAACTAAATTTAGTAACCGATTTGTAGATGGAAAAAATCCGTCACTGAAATTTCGACATACTACAACCATTACTATATTTTACCGAATAGGCATTTTCTAATAACACTGGATTCCGTCAGGACAATTCGTCGTTAAATTGTTTAGCGATGGTTTTTTTGACAAAAATCCATTGCTAAATCTGTAATTCAATAGTTTGAAATCAGTTGGGAAGTGTTATTAATATACACAATTTTAGTGAATGGTTTGGCATTGATAGTCATAGGGAAAAGTGAAAATATAGTTAAATGTCTTAAAATCGGTTGGACAATGTTATATCCTAAGATAGATTTAACAGTCGCGTGCAATGCAGTGACTTTTTCTATTTATAACTGACAAAATTTTCAAGTTTGTCCTGAATTAGTAGAAATTAAAAAGCTGTCTCTTATACACATCTAGATGTGTATAAGAGACAGCTTTAGTATAGACTTGACCGAACTTTGAAGGCTAAAATTACATTTTGAAACGTTTGGAAGATAAGATTTAAAGCACGTGCCATTTTAGTTTGACATTTGTAATTTTGGAATTTTTAAATTTGAACTAAATTGGTAGAAATTGGGAAGTTTGAGAACTACATGTATTTTGCATGAAACTTTGGGGACCAAAATGAACCACGACCCAAACTTTAAGGGCTGAAACTGTATTTTTTCCAATACTCATATACGTATCGAATGTTACATTTTTCATGGACAAAATTGGTGACACATAAATTTTAAATATTAAACGACACTACCTAAAACCTTCAACACCATCACCCCAAAATTGTCACTTGCCATCACCACTCCAAAATGCGTCACGCCGTTTTTCCATTGTCACCCTACTCCAATAGTCCCAATTCTCTTTCTTTTTAGAATAATTTAGTATACACATCTTATGTGTATAAGAGACAGCAGTTAAATATGTTACATTTGATACGCATGTAAGTGTTTCCGGGCAAAATATGTCTATAATTGTGTCGAGAGATCAAAATGACGCATTTTGAATTTCTAAAGGACTAAAATGCATCATTTTAAATGCTAGAGATTAAAAAAGTACAAATATGAAATGTGATAGACTATTAAAATTATTTTCCCAAGTATTAATATGGTCCTTCAAATTAAAAAAGTCTTAATTTGACCCCCAAACTGGGGGGGAAAAAAAAAGGAGTTATCTAGTTGTGTACCTTGAAAGTAAAATAGTCTCAATTTTACCCTTCAAAATGGAAGAAAATGTTTCAATATAGGACTCCAACTAAAAATCTAAATCAATTCCTCCAAACTAACAAAATAGTGTTTAAATTTTGTCTTGGTATTTTTGTATTTTTAGAATCTTAGTTCTCGAATATAATAAAAATAAACATTACATACTAGGCCTATTACGTACTTTTATCATTTGGCCAAAAAATATTCGGTGGTGTATTAAAACATTTTGGTGTAAGCAAACATAACTCTACGAAAAAACAAATATTCATATGTTTGTTCAAAAAATCATTAAGATTGAGAAAATCAATCTACATTAACAAAATATAACTAAAATAAACGGCTATATTAGAATAATTTTTTAATTGGAAAGACCAAATAGGAACTCTTGTAGTTTGAAGAGTCACACTAAAATGCTTATTTTAGTTTAGAGGACCAAATTCACACTTTTTACAGTTTAAAGGGTCATATTAAAACATTTTTTCCGATTTAGAGTGAAAAATTGACATTAACCCAACAAAAAAGTATTGTTGCTTACTAAGAAACAAAATTAGCCACAAAATTTCTGATACGTAGTAGATATGAAAATTCTTGCATGCATTCGATTACATACAGATGTTAAAAAAAAAAAACCATGTTATTTATATTTTAATCTCAAAATTAACAAATGAAGTAGTTAATAAAGTCCATTATAAGAATTTTTCTGTTAGCAGTAGTAATTTAGTATAAAAATATAAGCTTGAATTATGTTTCTTAATATTCACATTTTCAGCAAGTCAACTATTTAACTCCAAAGTAAATCTAAATAGGAAATGAAAGTGTGCCTACCATTAAACCTAAGTGAGACTTTCCACTCAAATTGAGTTATTGCAAACCATTTTGCCTTTTCCTACTATTAACCATTGAATTTCCTAAACAAACTAATCATTTAAGTAAAATTTCACGCCGCTAAGCTATTCATTTTCCAAACTACCAGTAGAAGTAACCAACCCAAACCCCTTAGTCTAGGGTTTAAATGAATTCAAACTACTCACGACATTCGAATCGAACTCGACTCGGTAAGAGCTCGTTTGAATTTGATTCTTCAATAATCAAGTCAATCTTGAACTAAATTTACCATTTGTTAATTTTTTATGTTCGGTTTGAATTCAAATCAATAAGCTAAATATTTTAAATTTACACGTAAAATTTCAAGTTATGCGAACTCCATTCGAGTTCAGCTCGATAAAAATTTATTTGAGTTTGACTCAAAAATTAAGTAAATGAAGATTGAACAGAATTTCATATTCGTTAAAATAATCAAACAAGTTTGAATACTAAAGTGTTCGACTTGTTTATGTTCATTTGCATCCCTACCCTAATCCATTATTTGGGTTCTGTTTCTGGATTGGGCTGTGTGCAAGTTACCTGTCCCATTGGGCTTGTCCTAACCCTGCACAGGGCTTCTACTCATGTAGAGTTGAGCAAAGAAAAATATATAACCAATTTTTTCAAACCTAACATAGTGATCATATTCCAACATAACATAAAAGATTTTATGATATATTTGTGGATTAAGGGAAATAATTAGGTAGAATCAGTCTTTGACCATATTTTTAGGCGCTTTAGTATAGATTAAATTTTATGAAATTTATGACATTAGCTATTTTAAGTAATATTCAATAAAATATAATTTTGACCACAAGATGTGTAGATGGGACTAAATACCGAGCCTATTTAAATATTTTTTTGTAGATTAATTACTTGACATGTCTAGTATAGTGAAAATAAGTATGACAAATTGTACCATCATTCATATCATCCTATTTTAATTATTAGTGGAAAAATCATTTACAATACTATAATTCAATACCATTTATCAAATTCAATTCATGTGGCAAAATTCTAATAAATTACCAATCTCTTGATTTTAAAATATTTGGTTGGATTTTATTTTTGGAAAAAATATAATTTTAACCCCCAAAGTTTGGGTCGTGGTCTATTTTGGGCTCCAAAGTTTTAGGCATAATACATTTGCTCCTTAAACTTTCCAATTTCAACCAATTAATTAGGACAAATTTGAAATTTCCGTCAATTAAAAATGATAAAAGTCATGTGTGAAGCATGTAACTGTTAAATTTCAAGTTCTAAAAGTGAAAAAAAATGCAATTTTGGCCCTCAAAATTTGGGTCACAGTCTGTTTTGATCCCTGAAGTTCTAAATAAAATGTATTTAATTCTCAAACTTTTTAATATCTTCCAATTTAGGACTCTTTTGAAAATTTTGTCAATTACAAGTGGAAAATGTCACGGGCATTGCATGTAACTGTTAAATCTATCCAGAAATATAATATTTCCCAACCGATTTAAAACCCATTTAACCATACCTCTACTTTTCTCTCTGACTATCAATATCTAGCCATTCACCATTCTTATATATATTATAACACTTCCTATGCACGTGACTGTTAAATCTAATTTGGGTTATAACACACTCTCAATCGATTTCAACCCATTTAATCTGATGTTAGAAAAGTTATATACAAATAAAGGATAATAATAACACAATAATAATAATTCTTACTATTAAATTAAAACAATAGTTTAATTCAAAATTAATCTTTGAGTTACAATAAAACAATAATAATTCACTTTTTATAGTATAATGAGACTCATTTATTAAGGTTAATCTTTGGAATATTTTCTAAAATTGGTATAGTAAATGAAAATTCAGTATTTAGTTACAAATTTTGAACAAGATTCAATGATTAATATATTAGTTCAAATCTATAATTTATGTGCTCATAAGAAGGCCTCTTCAAGGTAATAACCTTCTCTTATACACATCTTTTCTGTCCCCTCTTTTTTAAATATTATACCGAATATCCCTACTAAAATTTAACAGACAACTGTTATTTTTAGCAAGGGATTTTCGGTCGCTAAATTTAGGAAAAAGAGGGGAAAAAAAAAGAAAATATGTTGCTAATTTAAGGTTTCCACAACATTTCAAAACCAAATTTAGTAAACGATTTGTCGATTTTGAAAAAAAACTTGAAATTTCGTCAAATGTAACAAATGTATTTTGCTTGCAAACTTTGGTGACCAAGATGGACCACAACCAAAACTTTGGCGGCTAAAATTGTATGTTTTTTCCCTTTTATTTTTTTCGCAAATCTAGAGACAAAACACTAGTCTTGTCAAGTGGTATTTTTATAAATGTACTATTATTAGTAGACAAATAATTTGTAAGACCACAAATTTTGGATCACCTACTAAAATTAACTTACCTAACAATATAATATTGAATAACTAATCCTTAATTTCATGTACTTTGTCGAATCTCGTTGCTTTTTTTTTTTTGGCATCACCTCATGCTGGATGCACTGTTAATAATACTGCTAAATATACCAATTACCAAATAAGGCCCAACAACCAAACCAGCCTTTCGCCTCTGACATAGAAATCAAATGTCGCTTTATGCATTTACTGCTTACCATTTTATTGCTGAATACCCCAAATCTCGAAATTACCAAAATATGTCAAATCCCTAACCTAAATATAAGGGTGTTAATTTGATTGGTATTTGATTATTCAACTTGCTTGACTTTCAATTTGAAAATTTCAAAGTCAAAATTAAGACATATAAACCCAAAGTCAATTAAAATCGAGAAGTTTAAATTTGACTTGTTCGACCGGTAAGTTGAATAAGTCGAACATAAATCATCTTGCATTCCACATCTAATTCCAAAATTTAATATATCATCTCATGAATTCTATATCATTTCACAAATTCAAAATATCACATAATAGAAATATAAGATAATGTAAGTTCATATTTAATATAGAAGAAAATACATAATCAAATTACAATCACATCATTTGATAATATGTTTATACCAAAATATATTCATAATATATTTTATATATACAAGCTTAAAATAGATTATATGTACAAATTTACACGCATATATATATATATATATATATACATATGTGTGTGTGTGTGTGATGCCAAAATAATGCACCCAATGACAATATTACACTTGGCTCTGGACCTTGGTCCATTAGGGGTATTTTAGTAACTTTACTCTCGTGTAAGTGATGCCAAAATAATGCACCCAATCAAAATATTACACGTGGCTCTGGACCTTGGTCCATTAGGGGTACTTTAGTAATTTTACTCTCGTTGTTCAAATAAGTTCAGATTGGTCAAGTACTAGATATTCAACCAACGGATTGATCCGACCCATCGATTTCAAATATAAATATCAAAATGGTAGGTCAGATTCAAGAAATTACTTTTCTAATTATTCAAGTTCTGAATTTTTATTGAATTTTACTCTTTAGTCTAAGTATTGACTTGAGCGTCGAAGCCTATCCTAGGGACAAAGCCCTGTCTTTTTTATTTCTAAGTGATCCGGATATAGGTATTATGCATGATGCTCAACCTTACTTTAGACAATACTACACTCAGGCTAACTCTAGCTCAAATTTTTGTATCAATATTTAGCGTGGTTCGTGAAAAATTGAACTAAAAGTCATCGTATGTCGTGGCACCTATCGTGCAATACTCACCGGTATAACACCGATGATAAAGGCAGAAGTAGTTTCACATCATTGCTTATACCCTCTTGGGTCGCACATCGCTCACACATTTCGAGATAGGTGATGCTATTTACACACTTCGGGGGCACCAAAGAATCTCTCAAAGGAGTGCTCAAAATTTGACACATTGAAACCTTTCATCTGGGATAACCGCTTACTATATACATTCTTTGAGAAGCCCCTCACTTGGGACAACCCACCTAAGTCGTTGACTCTTTGCTCCTTAACGCATGCAAAGCTATGTTCAAAATATTAATAATAATAGGCGAAAAATTGCCCAAGTGAAATAAAACCTCACTTGCGCTCTACATCGGTGCACCTAGACTCTTGTGCCCCACACCTGTGCACTTATCCCCGAATCTGTGCACATCAATTGCACTCCGCAATTGCACTTCTATCATCTTGTGCCTTACTCACACCGTACGGGGTTGTCCCCTGCTAACGTCTTTCGAGGTCATGCCAGGGTTGTTCCCTATTGACGCCTTCCAAGGTCACGCTTTCAACCCCGTAAGTGCCAGTGCCTTCTGGGTCTCCCTCACTTCACACCCTCTGGGGTAAAACACTTACACACATTTTCACACACTCACATGCACAAACTTTCACACATTTATATCCACAAGATATAGTCTATAGAGTCTATTGTAGGATCTACCATCAAGGGACCCACATGCATTTAAAAATTTAGAGATAATTTTAGAAGCCTTACTTGAGGTTCATACTAATTTTACTTAGTATTTCTAAACTTTTGAAAATCTTTCAAACCTTCCTTAACTTTATATTTTTTTTGTAGCATGTCAGCCCATTTCAAACGAAATTATTAAACAATTCATTTTAGAGTAGAGAAACTAATTTTGTTTCTATTTTACCCTTTTTATTGACCCACTAGTTAATTTATTATCAAAATTTAACTAATTAAAATGGTTGGAAAATAATATATTCTATGCTAATTAAATTTATTAAAAATGGAGATTAATTTTATTTGGTCAAATTTTAGTTAGATGTTTCGCATTATTTACAATTTGATTTGCAGATTCAAAGATATATTTTTGGTGCATTATTAGGAGTATTAATTTAGCGTATTATTCGAGGCATTATTTGAGTTATTTGAAAAAATAAGAAAAAAATTGAATAATTTCAATAAGCATTTGGATTGTGAAAAACGGAAATAATTTTTTTGCAAATAAGTGTTGGATAGGTTTTTTTGTATTAAAAGACAAAAAATGTATGTCTCTTATACACAACTAGATGTGTATAATAGACAAAATTCCGTTAACTTTTTTTTTGGCACTATCAGACTAAACACTAAAACCACACTCAAATAATAGTTAGTTACCTTCTCATTGTTTGAAATTCGAATCTTACGAAATGAGACGTGCACGTATACATATACTAAATATGTTTTTATTTAATATAAAATAAAAAATATAATTTAAAAATTACACTTTTCTATCTATAGTTCGAATTCTCCAACATATGTTCAGAATTCCGAACCCTATAAACCATTTTAAATTTCACTTTTTCACCCATAGTTTGGATTGCCCACAACTTTAATTCAGAAGTCCGAACCTTATTTATTGGAACAAACTTTACATTCTCGCTGTTAGTTAAGTTACTCCCCAACCTATATTCAGAAATCCAAACCTTATTACCAGAGAAAAGTCTACTAATAATCTGTCTCTTATACACATCTAGATGTGTATAAGAGAAAAGATTCAATTCACATAGTCTTTTTTTTAATTTGGAAAAAAAAAAATAGATTAGTGAATTGTAATGAATTGTACAAAAAACTTATTGCTAATATTTATGAATAGTAAAATACGTGTGTAGGTGAATAATGTAAATAATTGCTTGAATAGTGTAAATAATGAATAGTTAAAAGAAAGTTTTGAACTGTAAAAATAATGAATAGTATTTTGGGAAAAAAGTAAAATATCTTACCAAAAAATCTTTTTGCTGACCCAACAAATCTTTCAACAACTGTAGCTAAAAACTGAATAGTAGATTAAAAAGTAGCAAAAAATTGGACAAGAAAACCAATCTATACGGGGCCTCAATCAGGGCTTACAATAGATTGAAATTAAAATCCTCACATATTCACTATATTATTAATTAGTTGAAATATTTTTAGTCCATGAATTTATAAGTTTATAAACAAATTACTTGTATAAAAGGATTTGGAATACCAAATCTGTGATAAAAAATCCTCCCAAAATTGAATGCGCAAAGCTTTGTAAATATAGCAAAATATTAAATTAATATTTCATACAAAATTAATTAACTGCTATTTTTAATAAATTAAATTAGCATAGTACAATTTTTTTCCAACTATTCTAATTAATTAAGTTTTGATGTTAAATTAACTACAGAGTCAACAAAGGGTTAAAAGTGGAATAAATTATATTCTTTGTTCTAAAATGAATTGCTTAATAATTCATTTTTGAATTGGACTAACATGTTACAAGAAATAAAAAGTTAGAAGAGGTTTATGAGAATTTTAAAAGTTTAAGTGTGCTAAATGATATTAACATAAACCTTAGAGAGGTTTATGAAATTATCCCAAAAGTTGATCAGTTCTATTAGGCTACTATATTCTGAGAAAGACAACGCAATCCTATTCATATTTACATCTTTCTTCATGCATGACTTCACGTATGCATGAACCTAAAATGCTTGAGCTGCAAACCATTGAGGATTTATTACACTTCTCTTCTGAATTTATCTAAAAATACTAGCCATATAGATTTATTAATCGAAGGGGATCCGAAAGAAGGATGCCATCTAACTAAAGAATTGCAACCATGATTGCACAATCTCTAAATTAATATTTATAGAGCCAATGATGCTCAAATTATATGCTTGATCTTCAGCAGCCACATTCTCATCCTCGGTGAAATTCAGTTGGGAAATGGTAAACTGCCAAAATTCAATCACCAGGTCTGAAGATGTCTTCACAGAATATCTCAAATAACTTCATATGCTATGGAATAATAAGTAGATACACACATTAATTAGTATAAACTTCACCATCCAGATTATGCCATTTCAAAAAAATAAAAAAAACTATCAAATTTAGGATACTCAAAAGAAGCTTTAAACTAATAAGGATAGTCAAAAGAAGGACTAATTTTATTTTGCACCTCCGAATTTATAACACGCATTCGATTTTTAGTTTTGGACAATTTTCACACCTAACTTTCAAATTTATCCATTTCAGTCCAATTTTTAACAGCATATGCAAAAATAACGGAATCTTCGCATGTACATCCAAAATATTTTGGCATACTATTCCACTTTGCAACCTCTAAGTTGTAATTGATTCTCACTTTATACTCTATACTTATTTTTTGGACATATCACACCCTGAACTTTCAAATTTATCCATTTCAGGCAAATTTTAAACACCATCACCAAGGTTAACAAATGTTTCAACTATGTACACCAAGCGCCCAAAGTGGAACATTTGTCAAATTTTTCAACACAATTAGAAATTGGACCAAAAGTGAGAAATCTAAGAGTTAGAAGTGCAATGTGTCAAAAAATTTAGAATTTGGGGTGTAAAGTGGAATTAAATCATGACTATTTCTATTAGTGTAAAACATCCCTAAATAAGCATGGGACATGTACTTACTTAACTTCAATTAACTTTATCAACAGCGTTAAAAATTAGATTGAAATGGGATAAATTTGACTGTTCAAGGTGCAATATAACCAAAAAAAAAACTATAGAGTGCAAAGTAAGAATCAGATACAAGTTGAGATGTATAAAGTAGAGTAAGACTTAATATTGTACATCATATTGAATTTGTTGTACATAAAAGCATAGTTCAACTGGACAAATTACGTACCCCAACTTGAGAAATGTGTCGTAACTCTTGGGATCCTCAAGATGATTAATTCCGGCTTGCCTGCTTCGGTTAGTGACCGACACAGATGAATTCCCTTGTTCCAATACAGGTGTTTGGGTTTCAGATGTGCTTATCACCTGCAATATCAATCAGAAAACAAAGATTCATAATGCATGCACCAGCAGAAGGGTGCCAATAGAAATAAGGGAAAGAAAAGGGACTCACTTTACATCAGATACTTTCTGTCTCAACCTTGCATTCTCTTCCTTTAATAATGCTTCCTGTAATTCATTTTTCAATTGCTAAAATGAACAAGGAATCATACCCAGAATGTCGGTCTATAATGAATTTATGATGCCTATAAGATTTGATAGAAGCAAACGCTAACCAACCTTCCCGATATTCAAATCAAGCTCAGTTCACTAAAAAATTTTATTTGAATTTATTTCATTCATAATTAAGTTAAATTTAAACAAAATTTGAGTTGACTAAATTTGGGATTTCGATTAAAACTAAATTCGATAAATTTAAAATTTACATTAAAAAGTTCAATTTATTCAGATTTTGATTCGAACTCGACTTGATAAAAAATCATTTGAACTTGACTCTAAAGTAAAAAATTCAAACTTAAACAAATTTATAAGATTATTAAAAATAATTAAATTAGGTTGAATATTGAAATATTTGACTTATTTATACGTGCACGCAGAAGCAAAACAAATGTATGTAATTGGCTAGTAAGGAAATTTTTTGACTAGCCTTTTTCTTGAGAATACCAATTTCCTGGATGAACTTTTCACCCTGAAATCCACCAAAAAATAAAATACGTAAAATGTCAAAACTATCCAAATATCATAAGATCTCAAAAGAAAAAAATTCAAAAGTTAACAAAAACCTTTGTTTTTGCTACACGACTTAATCCTGCCTCGATCACTTTCTCCAATTTCACCAAGTCTTCCATGCTAAGTCCTTGAAGCTCTTCTCCTTTAAGATGCCTATAATTGTAAGTGGAATTAAATCATAATTTTCAGAAATCAATTATGAACCATGTTATAGCAGTTTTAGGTTGTACCTTAATTCTAAGGTTTTCACCAACACTTCATTGGTAAGCATGGCATGGGTACGATTCTCCCGCTTAGAAATAAAAGAGAGATGGTTTTAAATTTAAAATTAAAGTAAGATATGTATGTATAGAATAGATAAAAGAAAAAAAACGTTATGCTAATATCTTAGGGGTAAAGGAATTTCTATGGTCTAATTAGAGTTTCATATCATTGTGATTTAAAAAGTCAGTATTATACAAATATTCAAAATACATAGTATTTTATTGTACAACATTGTAAACACAATATTATGGTACACTAACAGGCCCATAAAATTTTTTAATATCTTGTGTATTTTTACTCCAATTCTAGTTTCCGTACTACTTCTGGGGTTTTAATTAAAATCCTAATTGCAGCTCATGCATTAGTAGATGCTCAATATTTATGGAGGTTTTGTGAGAGATAGCAGGGTTTTTAAAAATTTAGTTTGATGCTGATCATATTATGGAAAACCACAGATTTCCAATTGCTGCCTTCTTTTGTATGTTGGATCTTCAAAATTTTGGGTATACTGGTAAGTTATAGGTTATCCACATTTTCAAGATCCAACATGCACAAAATTCCTTCAAGAAGCTAGTTTTCAATAAGAGGATCCAAAGGGGAAAAAAATTCCCTTTCATCAAACACAGGAATATTATTGCGTTCATTGACTTCTTGATGGCAATTACCATCTATTGCTGTTTCCATGCTATTTAAAATCATGAAAAAGAAGCACGCATTATCATCAAGATAAGACAATCAATCCACAGAAACTCTAAGATTGTGTTTGGATCAATAGATTTGATAAAGGATTTGAAATCCACTTATCTGTTGGAACAATTTTTAAGGCTAAAATAGATTAATTTCAAATCCACCCAAATTAAAAAGTATGAAATGAACAATTTTTTAAACAAATTTCTAATTTGGGTGAATTTGTAATACATCTTATTTTTGACCTTACAAAACACTCCAACAAATGGATAAATTTCAAATCTTTCCCCAAATCTATAGAAGCAAACACAATGTAAGGTTTTTGAGTGATGAGCAAGTGGCTAAACTTTAAGGTAACAATAGATTTTGTTGCATTTGAACGATAAGCAAGATTATTTGCTTAGAGACCTTTTCTTGAAGAATCATTAGGCTTACATAAGTTTCTTCTTTAACATCTTGGAAGAGATTAACAAGAGTAAGAAAAAACTCTCAGTTGGTAAATGAATACTTCATTTTATAGAAGAAAAGTGTACTTCTGAATCAAAGTACTGTACTTTACTCTTGCATTTTAGCATCTTAATACACAAAATACAGGAGAACTTAGTACCTGTAGGTAATAAATTGGATGCTTATCTTGCTTATCAAAGTCTGCTGAACATAGGTTGTGCCTCTCAATCACTTGCAGCATACTTCAGAAGAAACAAAAAAAAATACAATGAATACTTGGGATCACTTAGTTTGAACTAATAGCATGATAAATGACTTTTTTAGTAGGCATTTGAAGATAAATAAGATAATTATTTCATGCATTATGCTTTAACTGTCTATTCTCTCGCACTCCGTGAAGTAATTAGCACCACTCTATCTTCCTCTTTCAACTTCATGAAGGGGCTCTTCAAATAGTATCCAGTTTATATGTGTTAAAGTTCCTTCACTTTGCTAGAAATTATACAAAGGATAATAAGAGTAGGTATATCATTTAAATAATGCTATAGCTTCCCCTCCCTGTATATTCTATCCCTCTCTCTCCCTTTTTCTCTCTATATAAGAAAATTCTATAGTTTCTTTAGTTTTTTTTAGAAAACCATTCTCGCAAAGATACTCAATAATAAATTTACACATTACACAGCAAGGATAGGAATTACTACACCATAATATTTTCATCAAATGATTGGGAACCTATTATAACAGGTTACCTACTTAATTTCCTATTTATTTGCTAGAAAACTCCAAATCTATAACCAAAATAAAAATAAAAACAAATTATAGAACCTATTAAATGTTTCAACGAAAAATGAAAAAGTACTTTTTAAGTATAAAAATCACATTAGTACAACGGGATTATCCATATCTATACAAAATAATTTTTGATCATCAAGCAAATATTAAGATACTTCCGTAAAATATTAAAAGATGCATTATGTGTGCGCAAATTTGTATACAAAAATCTAATTTTATAAATCATATCAAATAAAAATGTAATTTCTTTAATTAAACTGTTACATTAATATAAAATTTAATCCCAAAAAAGTAATTAAAACAATAGTAATGCTCAAGATGATATGAAATATGATGAGAGATTCATATAGTATAATATGATAAAGACAAAGGTATGTAGTA
Organism: Cinchona pubescens; assembly: GCA_025175665.1. Lineage (NCBI taxonomy): Eukaryota > Viridiplantae > Streptophyta > Magnoliopsida > Gentianales > Rubiaceae > Cinchona > Cinchona pubescens. The sequence continues at coordinate 4,356,673 of JANKKI010000059.1, read as the reverse complement.
TTGAGTTATGAAATGAAATACTATTAAAAATTCAAACAAAAGTACTATCATATAGTAAAATGTACTATTCGATTAATTGATCAAGTAAATAAGTGAATCAATGATAAATCAAACATAGAAAATATTAAAAAAATTAATAAATGGAAAAAAAATTGAATCATACGTTATAATCTTGACATTAACAAAATAGTACTATGCAAGGCAAATAAATACTTATAGAATGGAAATATAGTACTGCCTAAATAACTATAGAGTACTATTTCCTCACTTAAATAGTATTTTGAAACTTATTCTACTAAATATCACCATCCAATCGGGTACATAACACACTGCACTCAGACTTCACACTATACAAAAATCACATTAGTACTATGGGATTATCAATGTATCTATACAAAATAATTTTTGATCATCAAACAAATATTAAGATAATTTCGTAGAATATTAAAGAATGTAATTTGCACACAAATTTGTATCAAAAGTCTAATTTTATAAGCATGTCAATCAAAAATGTAATTTCTTTAATAAAATTATTAGATGAATATGAAATTTAATCTCCAAAAAATGAAAAATTAAGAGTATATTTTTTTTTATTATAAAATTTATACTACAATAGTACTATTCAAGATAAGAGAAAGTATTGAGATATTCATGTAGTATAATATGAGAAAGACGAAGGTATGTAGTACTGAGGTATGAAATGAAATACCATTAAATAGCCAAACAAAACTACTATCGTATAGTAAAATATACTATTTGGTTCATTGTATCAGGTAAATAAGTGAGTCAATGAAAAAATGATAGAAATGTTTAAATAATAATTAATGAAAAAAATTGAATCATACGTTATACATATCATGACGTTAACAAAATAGTACTATGCAAGGCAAATGAACATACTTGTAGAATTTAAATATAGTACTACCTATAAAACTATATGTACTGTTTCCTCATATATTTCAAAATTTATTCTATTAAATATCACTCTCCAATCCATTAACATAACACATTGCACACAAGGCTTCATGAGATGAATTCAAGGCAAGCAATATTGATAAGTGACATATATTCCATTCAACCTACCATAATGAGCACCTCATTTTTACACTTAAGGGATTGTATATAATCTCTTGTAAGATAGTACACTAAAATATTAAAGGAAGTACTATAGGAGATGCATATATAGTAAAAGGTACCACTTGATCTATTGTATTAACTAAGGTTGAGTTTGGGAGTTTAGGAAGGAAAAGAAAAGAAGGGAAAGCTTTTACTGAAAAGGGAAGGGAAGGGAAGGGAAGGAAAGTTTCCTCTAACTTGTTTGGGGGTCTTGAAAGGAAATTTTATTAATGTGTATTTCTTCACTAAAATGTCATTCCTTTCGATAATTTTGTATTATGTTTGAAAGTCAAATATGACGTTTTATAATTAGTGATAAGAAATTTAAGTTTTTCTTCCATTTTATTCCACTTGTGGAAGGAAAGTTTTCATTAACTTTTATCCCTCCATTCCCCTCCCTTTCCTTTCTTTTCTATCTACTTAAAACTCTCAAACAAAGTAAAAATACCAGCTTTCCATCTTTTCTCTTCTTTTCCTTCCATCCAAACTTGGCCTAAGTAATTGCAGCAATGCAAAATTGAAAATAATTTTAAAAAATAACAAATAGATGAAAATTAAATCATACCTTACTAATCGTAAAATTATAATAGATAATAAAATAGTACTATGTAAGAAAAAGACTTGTCTACTAAAATGTTAATATAATACTATTTAGGACACTATAATAGACTATTTATTATCTAAATATGATTCCAAATTTAATCATTTTTTAATATATGTATAAACCTAAAATATTTGTAACAAAACAAAAATTTCACCATAAAAAATAGTACAAACTATCAATAAAACTTAAAAACATATATAAAAGATAATAAGTTTGTGTAATACTATCCAAATGTGAAAAGAAGTACTAAAAGGGACAAAACAAAACAAAATGCTACCGCGATTTATTTGGTTAATATTAGGATCAAATAGAGTAAAAAAATTGAGCCTAAACACTAGGTTAATAAGTAAAACTAAATAATTTATGTATCGAATTACATAATATATATTCAATGATAAGATAAAAATAATAATAAAAAAATAACTTTTGGGTAAATAATGGAGCTATGTGATTAAGAAGTTGGACAAGTTTCAAGGATAGAGTAGTGAGGAGGAGTGGAAGAGATAGAAATGAGATAGTAAGGGCAAAAGATCTTCTATCCCACTTTTTAACCCAACCTGTATCCGAAATGAAGCTATTTTTGTAGTTTTCTTATCCATTTTTCAATCCATTTTTATGTTTGAAATTTTGTTGACTCGAGGCTTATTTGTGTTTTTATCTTGTAAGATATAGAAAGTGATGGATAAACCTGGTTTCTATTCAAAACACTTATTGGTCATGCCAAACAAGACCCTCAAGTAGAGCTTTGTAAATTATGATTACATCCATTAGATTAATTTTCCTGGATAGATATGTTTCCTCTTACTATATAAGCTGTAAGAACTTGAATATGAAAGATCTTATACGGAAATATATTTAACCAAATGCTAGCTTGAGATAATTAAGAAAAAAAAATAGAAATTTCATATTTTCATGGCATCAATTTGTGCATTTTAATTTTAGCATTTCACTATTTTTTATTAACTCTTAAGTTGAATATATTTTTCCCATCATGAATTTTGTAAGGCTTTTCATCTCCACCTATAACTTAGGGTTATTGGAAAGGTTAGGAGCTTGATTTAAAATCTCCCAATTGATAATTAAAGGCTTAAATACTAAATTCAAAAACCATAGCAATTCGGTTTACTTAGGCCCATACACCATTTTAAGAAAGTTTTTGTTTGCTTGGGACTAATTCTTTTTAACTTTCTAAAATATACAATCTCAAACAGAAGTCACGCATTCTGTATTTGAATAAAAAGATTTGATGAAAGAATTTTAGATCCATCGATTAGTTGCGGTTAATTTTAGAGTTACAATTAATGAATTTTATATTTACCCAAATTAAAAGTGTTAAATGAATGGTTCAAACAACTTCTAATGTGGATGAAATTAGTAATAATTCAATTTAAATTTATAAATCGCCCTAGAAACAAATGAGTGAATTTCATATTTTTCACAAAATTCATCGATTCAAATGCAACAATGTATCTTTCTATAGATAATTTTGATACATATGGTAAAGTTATTTCAACAATAATTTATACAAATTCTAAGCACATATAGTATTTGTCATCAGACCCACTCATTGTTAAATCATTATTAATCTTAGTAAATCTTAACATTACATAAAGCAGCTTGGTTTATTTAGACAAGTTTAAAAGTTGTCTGTTGATTCTTCGTAAGTGACTAACACATAAGATTTAACTTCTGCTAGACAGAAAACCCAGCCCACAAAATTTGGAAAATTGTATGAACTATTGAAACTTTAATTTACCAGAACCAAATATCCAATATCTATATTAGGAGAATTCTAATATTCCTTTAAGAATAATGCTCTTATGTTTTAAAAATTTATATAATAAAAAATATATATTTTAAAAAATTATACTCCATAAACTTTTAAAATAAATGAGATATAGTTCTGTCAACCAGGATTTCCTCTATGTTAATGCCAAATTCAGTGACAGGCTTGTCTCGCTCTATTTCTTGTACGTGTGTAGTACTAGTTTGCCACTTCTCCCAATCACATGCAGACATACAAACGACCATGTGATAACAATGAAATCGCTTAATCATCTAAGATCTGATAAGTAGCTTGATAAGTATTCCTATTCCGCCCTCTCCCATGATCCAATTCTTGTTTGTAATTAACAACAAATTTGATAATAATTCATGCTATTAACCTATAATTAATTACCTCCAACAACTGAACTTTTTGGTTTTGAGACACTGAATTTAATTAAGTGCTAAATAGTAGTAGCAAAGATTCATTTGAAATTACTTGAAAACAACAACTAGTACTATATAATACACAAGTAGTAGTGATAGTTGGAGCAAGGAAAGGAAAGATGATGACCTTGAGCTACAAAACTCAAAGAGTTTGCCGGTTGCTGAAAAGACAATAAGGGCAATCTCAGCATCACAAAGTGTAGATAGTTCTTGAGCTTTCTTGAAAAGCCCTCTTCTTCTCTTTGAGAAAGTCACTTGTCTTGCTGTCAAGTTATCTATCCTCTTGATCTGGATTCTGTGTCTCACCATTTTTTTGATTCTTTTGCCAACTGATCAGATGAAGATCTACAAGTCCACCTTTCACACAAAATAATCAGCCCATCCAACTACTATTCAGTTCATTTTTTTAAAAAAAAAAAAAAAAAAAAGTACAAACTCTAATAAGACAGGAAAACTATGAAGTAAAAGAAACATGGGTTTTGGAATAAAAAAATAAAGAAAAGAAAAGAACCAAGAAAATCTTGCAAGTACAAAACAGTATCTCTTCAGCCAAGCCCCTCCTAACCAAAATCAATACCAGTTGAGTCAGAAAATTAAATATATATATAGTTTTTTAATCCAATAGATATATAGCTAAAGCCAAAAAAAATGAAATACAAGACTTAATTATTTATAATTAAGAGAAGAAAGAAACATCTATATATGGGAAACCCAACCTTGCAGAAAGAATGGCAAAAGAACCCTAAAGCACAAGAGAGAAGAAAAGATTAAAGAATATGAATGTTCCAGATTTGCAGAAGTGCAGATAGTGGAAGATATGTACGGATTGAAATGAAAAGCAGATTCTCCATGAAATTACCTTTTCTGCTTAGAATATTGGTTAAGGTTCTTGTTGCCCAGGATCCGCAATGCCACACCAACACCAGATTTAGGAAGCCAATGGGAGGGAGAGAGGAAGAGGGAGAGGGAGAACGGGGGAGAGAGAAGCAAACTTGGAAGAGAGACAATAAAAGTACTAAAGGTAGACTGAGAAACACTCCTAATAGTTACCTTGTAGTAGTACTTTCTATTTTTTTGCTGTGAATCGGAAGTCTCAAGTAAGCTGAACTTGGTAGACTTTCTAAGTAAGTATTTTGTGAGATTCCATTTATGGCCAAACAAAGTTGCTACGAAACAAGCTAATTGATGTTTAAATAAGGCCAAACTTTTTAAGAAAAATGTAGTGTTTGTTATTTTTTTAAATTTGGCTCCAATTTGAATAAGATTAAAATTTCAATTAACTTATATAAAAATTTCAATTTATTCAAATTCGATTCAAATTTTTCACTTAAGAAATCTTATTTGAATTCGTCTCCAAATTTAAACTATATTAAATATTAAAATGTTCTACTTATTTAGTCTCGTTTATACCCTAAATTAAAGTTCATTTTTTTTTTTGATGCATACAACAGTGTCAAAGCCATCAACCAAGATAACCATTCTTTATTAGGTTCTAGTTACTAAAATTCCTTACAAAATACTATAGATTAAAATGCTTTAACTATTTTTCTTTTATGAAAAAAGAGAAAAGGTTGTATACCAAAAAATGATTTTTATTAAATTGTCAATTTTTTTCATACATGTATATAAAAAGAGATATACGTATAATTTCCCGAATACAAGAACTGTAATCTTTTATAAAATTATAATTTACAAGAAATCTTAACTCATAACAAGAAAAAAAGAGACTCCATTTTGTAAAGGGTTGATAACACTTTATCCCTGAACTAAGTGGATAATTACACTTTATCCCCCTATTAATTATAAAAAATAAACTTTTTTTATATATCCACATTATTCATCCTTTAAAAATTTTAAAATTAACAAGATAATAAGATAAATGACTCAAATACCCTTAGTACTATATTTTGATTTTTGTATTTAAATTTTGATAGTGATGTGATAATTATTTAAAAATGATGAAATATAAATTATATAATATTTATAACATAATTCAAATTAATATATTTCTTGGTCAAATTTTTTATTTTTTTATTTCATTTTATATTATTTCGAATTTCAATGTTTAATTATAATAGTAGGACAATTCCTAAATGGGCTAATTTTCTATTGAAATTCTTCTTCAAAGATGTTGTGTGACAATATATATTTTTTTATAAAACTTTGTGATGTCTCTTAGCATTTTACAATTTTAATATTTTGATAAACCTATGCAAATTACAATGTCACATATAATATAATTCAACATTTTATCACATTTTCACTCCCTAATTATTTTGTTATTATATTTTATTATAATAATAATTTTTATTATAATATTAGTTTGTTATTTTTTTATTTTTTCCTAATTCTTTTATAATTATCGAATATCAAACTTAAATGCATGAAAAATCACAATATAATACTAAGGGTATTTCAGTAATTTAACTTGATATTGTAAAATTTTGAAATGATGAATCATGTGAATGGGGGACAAAGTATAATTTTTTGAATTCAATGGGACAAAGCGTAATTACTTACATAGTTTAGGGGAAAAAGTGTTATTAACCCTTTTGTACATTACTATTATTTATGTATTATTTGAAGCAATATTAAATAATTAGAATAGTAATTTTTTGTATTTAATATATGCGATATAAAATAATAATTAAAAAATATGTTACAAAATGATTGTAAAAATATTAATAAGAGAATAATTAAAAATTGGTCTATTCAAACAGGTCATCCTACCAAAAAAGATAAAAGATTCATTGGAGATAAGTATAAAATGCTTCGAAATGGTGGTGGCATCGTACAAAGGAAGCATGCCGCATCACAGGATTCACAGCAGCAACATGGCACCAAGTAATGGGTTATAGTGACTCTTTTGTACCCTCGCACCTTTCATGCCTCCCACCATTAAATCAAACTTGTACGACCTATACATTCTTCACAACTGCCTAAAAATGTTAAGGAAAAACAGTTTTAATATTACTTCATATTTCATATTATATATTTGTTTAATTCTTTATATTTAAAATAATATATTTTAACTTCTCATAAATTCAAAACAATTTATTTTGGTCACTCGATACAATTACGAGTATATTTTGACTTAAAATACTCACAAAATAAAAATATAATTTTAGACCTCAAAGTTTGAATCGTAGTTTATCTTAGTCACAAAAGTTTTAAGAAAAACACATTTACCCCTCAAACTTTTCAATTTCAACCAATTTAAGACAAATTTGAAAATTTCGTCAATTATAAACAAAAAAAAGTCACATGCAAAGCACGTTTTTGTTAAATCTCGAGTTTCAAACTCAGAAAAAAAAATTTAGCCCTCAAAGTTTGGGTCATAATCTATTTTGGTCCTCAAAATTCCAAACAAAACGCATTTATTCCTCAAACTTTTTAATTTCTACCAATGTAGGACAAATTTAAAAATTTTGTCAATTATAAACGGAAAAAGTTACGTGTATTGCACATAACTATTAAATCTATCATGGAATGGTTAATAGGTAATACTTCCCAATCGATTTCAATTTATTTAACCATATTTTCAATTTTTCCTCTGATTATCAATGCATAACCATTCACCATTCTTGTGTATATTAAAACTTCTCATGCACGTTAATGTTAAATCTAACTGGATTATAACACATCTCCACCAATTTCTACCCATTTAATTTGGTGTTAAAAAAAGTCATATCCAAAGAAAGGATAATAATAACAGAATAATAATTGATTAATAAATTAAAATAATAATTTAATTCAAGAATAATCTTTGACGTATAATACAACAATTATAATTCACTTTTACAAAATAAAGAAACTCATTTGTTGAGATTAATCTTTGAAATATTTGCTGAATTTGGTGTAGTAAATAAAAGGTCAATATTTAGTTGCAAATGTTAAACAAGATTAAATAATTAACAATATAGTTCAAAGTTGTATTTGACAACCTCTTTTATAATATTTTTAAACTAGCAACAGATTTTTCGATCGTTACTATTTTTTAAATATTAATTAGTAATGGAATTTTTCATGCCAATTGTTATTCTTAGTTACTAAATTTTGTAAAAAAAATCTGTCACTAATTTAAATTTTCCACAATGTCTTAAAACTAAATTTGGTAACCAATTTCTAGATGGAAAAATCTGTCACTGAAATTTCGACAGTAGAACCATTACTATATTTTACCGAATAGGCATTTTCTGATAGTTGGATTCCATTAGGAAATTTGTCGTTAATTTGTTTAGCGATGGTTTTTTGACAAAAATCCATTGCTAAATCGTCATTCAATTGTTTGAAATCAGTTGGGAAGTGTTATAATATACACAAGAATAGTGAATGGTTAGGCATTGATAGTCACAGGAAAAAATGAAAATATAGTTAAATGTCTTAAAATTGGTTGGACAGTGTTATATCCTAAGATAGATTTAACAGTCAAGTGAAATGCATTGACTTTTTCTGTTTATAACTGACAAAATGTTCAAGTTTGTCCTAAATTAGTAGAAAATAAAAAGTTTGAGAGGTTTAAATATGTTTTGTTTGGAACTTTGAGAACCAAAATAGACTATGATCTGAACTTTGAGGGTTAAAATTACATTTTCCCACGTCGGGAATATGAGATTTAAAGCACGTGACTTTTTTCAGTGTAATTGACGGAATTTTTAAATTTGTCCTAAATTGGTTGAAATTGGATTGTTTAAGGACTAAATGTGTTTTGTGTGAAACTTTGGAGACCAAAATGAACCACGAATCAAACTTTATGGGCTAAATTGTATTTTTTCCAATACTCATATGCGTATCGAATGTTACATTTGTCATGGGCAAAATTGGTGAAACGTAAATTTTAAATATTAAACGACATTATCTAAAAGCTTCAACACCATTACTCCAAAATTGTCACTTGCCATCACCACTCCTATTCCCCTTCCTCGTCATTTTTCCTCCGTCCCCCTACTCCAACAGTCTCAATCCTCTTTTTTTTTAGGACAATTTAGTATTTAAGGTTATGTATTGTCAAATTTGCAATTGTCAAATATGTTACATTTGATACGCATGTAAGTGTTTCCGGGCAAAATATGTCTATAATTGTGTCGAGAGATCAAAATGATGCATTTTAAATTTCTGAAGGACTAAAATGTATCATTTTAAATGCTAGAGATTAAAAAAGTACAAATATGAAATGTGATAGACTATTAAAATTATTTTTCCCAAATATTAATATGGTCCTTCAATTTAAAAAAGTCTTAATTTGACCCCAAACTGGGAAAAAAAAAAGAATTATCTAGTTGTGTTCCTCTAAAGTAAAATAGCCTCAATTTTACCCTACAAAATGGAAGAAAATATTTCAATATAGGACTCCATCTAAAAATCTAAATCAATTCCTCCAAACTAACAAAATAGTGTTTAAATATTGTCTTGGTATTTTTGTATTTTTAGAATCTTAGTTCTCGAATATAATAAAAATAAACATTACATACTAGGCCTATTACATACTTTTATCATTTGGCCAAAAATTATTCGAAGGTGTATTATATACATTTTGGAGTAAGCAAATATAACTAAAAAAACAAATATTTATGTGTTTGTTTAAAAAATCATTAACATTGAGAAAATCAATCTACATTAACAAAATATAACTAAAATAAACGGCTATATTAGAATAAATTTTTAGTTTGAAATGCCAAATAGGAACTCTTGTAGTTTGAAGAGTCACACTAAAATGCTTATTTTAGTTTAGAGGACCAAATTCAGACTTTTTACAGTTTAAAGGGTCATATTAAAACATTTTTTCCGATTTAGAGTGCAAAATTGACATTAACCCAACAAAAAAGTTTGCTTACTAAGAAACAAAATTAACCACGAAATTTCTGATACGTAGTAGATATGAAAATTCTTGCATGCATTCAATTACACATAAAAAACAAAAACAAAAAAACATTTCATTTACATTTTAACTACAAAATTAACAAATGAAGTAGTAAATAATGTCCATTAAAAGAATTTTTCTGTTAACCGTAGTACTTTAGTATAAAAATAGACGAGCTTGAATTATGTTTCTTAATATTCACATTTTCAGCAAGTCAACTATTTAACTTCAAAGTAAATCTAGATAGGAAATCAAAGTGTGCCTACCATTTAACCTAAGTCAGACTTTCCACTCAAATTGAGTTATTGCAAACCATTTTACCTTTCCCTACTATTAACCATTCAATTTTCTTAAACAAACTAATCATTTAATTAAAATTTCACGCAAATAAGCTACTCATTTTCCAAACTATGGGCAGAAATAACCAACCCAAACCCCTCAGTCTAGGGTTTAAATGAATTTGAACTACTCCATATTCGAATCGAACTCGACTCGGTAAGAGGTCGTTTGAATTTAGTTCTTCAATAATCAAGTCGATCTTGAACTAAATTTAGCATTTGTTAATTTTTTGTGTTCGGTTTGAATTCGAATCAATAAGCTAAATATTTTAAATTTACACATAAAATTTCAAGTTATCCGAACTGGATTCAAGTTTGGCTCGATAAAATTTTATTTAACAAAGAGTTTGACTCGAAAATTAAGCAAATGAAGATTGAACAGAATTTCAAATTCGTTAAAATAATCAAACAAGTTTAAATACTAAAGTGTTCGACTTGTTTATATTCATTTGCATCCCTACCCCAATCCATCATTTGGGTTCTGTTTCTGGATTGGGCTGTGTGCGGGTTAACCTGCCCCATTGGGCTTGTCCTAACCCTACACAAGGCTTCCACTCATGTAGAGTTGAGCAAAGAAAAATATATAACCAATTTTTTCAAACCTAACATAGTGATCATATTCCAACATAACTTAAAAGATTTATGATATTTGTGGATTAAGGGAAATAATTATGTAGAATCGGTCTTTGACCATATTTTTAGGCGTTTTAGTATAGATTAAATTTTATGAAATTTATGACATCAGCTATTTTAAGTAATATTCAATAAAATATAATTTTGACCCCAAGATGTGCAGATGGTACTAAATAACGAGCCTATTTAAATATTTTTTTGTAGATTAATTACTTGACTAGATGTCTAGTATAGTGAAAATAAGTATGACAAATTGTACCATCATTCATATCATCCTATCTTAATTATTAGTGGAAAAATCATTCAAAATACTATAATTCAATACCATTTATCAAATTTAATTCATGTGGCAAAATTCTAATAAATTATCAATCTCTTGATTTTAAAATATTTGGTTGGATTTTATTTTTGGAAAAAATATAATTTTAATCCCCAAAATTTGGGTCGTGGTCTATTTTGGGCTCCAAAGTTTTAGGCATAATACATTTAGTCCTTAAACTTTCCAATTTCAACCAATTTAGGACAAAATTGAAATTTCCATCAATTAAAAACGATAAAAGTCATGTGTGAAGCATGTAACTGTTAAATTTCAAGTTTTAAAAGTGAAAAAAATGCAAATTTGGCCCTTAAAGTTTGGGTCACAGTCTGTTTTGATCCCTAAAGTTCTAAATAAAATGCATTTAATTCTCAAACTTTTTAATATGTTCCAAGGACAAATTTGAAGAAACATTTTGTCAATTACAAATGGAAAAAGTCATGGGCATTGCATGTAACTATTAAATCTATCCAGAAATATAATACTTCCTAACCGATTTAAAACCCATTTAATCATACCTTTACTTTTCTCTCTGACTATCAACATCTAGCCATTCACCATTCTTATCTATATTATAACACTTCCTATGCACGTGACTGTTAAATCTAATCTGTGATATAATACTCTCTCAATCGATTTCAACCCATTTAATCTTATGTTAGAAAAGTTATATACAAAGAAAGGATAATAATAACACAATAATAATTTACTAATAAATTAAAACAATATTTTAATTTAAAATTAATCTTTGAGTTACAATAAAATAATAATAATTCACTTTTTACGGTATAATGAGAATCATTTATTAAGGTTAATCTTTGGAATATTCTCTGAAATTGGTTTAGTAAATGAAAATTCAATATTTAGTTGCAAATATTGAATAAGATTCAATGATTAATATATTAGTTCAAATTTATCCCAATTTATGTGCTCATAAGCAACCTCTTTTATTATATTTTTAAATTAGTGACATATTTTTTCGCCGTTAATATTTTTTAAATATTTTAAAATATCAATCACAGACAAATTTTCTCCTCACAACTGTTATTTTTTGCAAGGGATTTTTGGTTGCTAAATTTAGGAAAAATAGAGGAAAAAAAGAAGAAGAAAACATGTTGCTAATTTAAGGTTTCCATAACGTTTCAAAACCAAATTTAGTAACCAATTTGTCACCGAAAAGATGTGTCGCTGAAATTTTGTCAGTAAAACCGTTCCTATATTTTAGAGATGAGACATTTTCAACAGATGGATTTCATCATCAATCTGTCAGTACATTATTTAGCAACGGATTTTAACAAAAATTTATTGCTAAGTCCATTGTTAAATGGTTTAAAATCGGTTTAAAAAAAGTATTATAATATAGACAAGAATGGTAAATGGTCAGGCTTGATAGACAGAAAAAAAGTGGAAATAAAGTGAAATCAATTGGGAAAATGATATATCCCATAACATATTTGACTTTTTCCGTTTGTAATTGACTAAATTTTCAAATTTGTTCTAAATTGGAAGATATTAAAAAGTTTGAAAATTAAATATGTTTTGTTTGAAACTTTGGGAATAAAATAGACCATGACCCAAACTTTGAGGGCCAAAATTGTATTTATCCACGTTTGAAACTTGAGATTTAACAGTCATGTGTTTTGCACGTGACGTTTTCCGTTCCTAATTGACAAAATTTTTCAAATTTGTCCTAAATTGGTTGAAATTAGAAAGTTTGACAACTAAATGTATTTTGCTTGAAACTTTGGTGATCAAGATGGACCACGACCAAAACTTTGGCGGCTAAAATTGTATTTTTTCCCGTTTATTTTTTTTGCAAATCTAGAGACAAAACACTAGTCTTGTCAAGTGGTATTTTTATAAATGTACTATTATTAGTAGAAAAATAATTTGTAAGACCACAAATTTTGGATCACCTGCTAAAATTAACTTTTGTACCTAACAATATAATATTGAATCATTAATCCTTAATTTCAAATACTTTGTCGAATCTCGTTGCTTTTTTTTGGCATCACCTCATGCTAGATGCACGGTTAATAATACTGCTAAATATACCAATTACCAAATAAGGCCCAACAGCCAAACTAGCCTTTCACCTCTGACATAGAACTCAAATGTCGCATTATGCATTTACTGCTTACCATTTTATTGCTGAATACCCCGCATCTCGAAATTACCAAAATACCCCAAATTCCAACCTAAATATAAGGGTGTTCATTCGATTGGTATTTGATTTTTCAACTTGTTTGACTTTCGACTTGAAAATTTCAAAGTCAAAATTAAGTCATATAATCCCAAAGTCAATTAAAGTTGAATAGTTTAAATTTGACTTGTTCGACTGGTAAGTTGAATAAGTCGAACATAAATCATCTTACATTCCACATCTAATTCCAAAATTTAATATATCATCTCATGAGTTCTATATCATTTCACAAATTCAAAATAACATCACATAATAGAAATACAAGATAATGTAAGTTTATATTTAATATAGAAGAAAATACATAATCAAATTACAATCACATCATTCGATAATATGTTTGTACCAAAATATATTCATAATATATTTTATATATACAAGTTTAAAATAGATTATATGTACAAATTTACACGCATATATATGTGTGTGTGTGTGATGGCAAAATAATGCATCCAATGACAATATTATACGTGACTCTGGACCTTGGTCCATTAGGGTATTTTAGTAATTTTACTCTCGTATTTCAAATAAGTTCAAATTGGTCAAGTACAATATATTCAACCAACGGATTGATCCAACCCATCGATTTCAAATATAAATATCAAAATGGTAGATCAGATTCAAGGAATACTTTTCTAATTATTCAAGTTTTGAATTTTTATTGAATTTTATTCTTTGGTCTAAGTATTGACTTGAGCGTCAAAACCTACCCTAGGGATAAAGCCTATCTTTTTTATTTCTAAGTGATCCGTGATATAGGTATTATGCATGATGCTCAGCCTTACTTTAAACAATACTGTATTCAGGCCAATTCTAGCTCAAATTCTTGTATCAATATTTAGCGTGGTCCGTGAAAAATTGAACTAAAAGTCATCATATGTCGTGGCACCTATCTCGTGTAATACTCACCAGTGTAACACTGATAAAGGCAGAAGTAGTTTCACGTCATTGCTTATACCCTCTTGGGTCGCACATCGCTCACACATTTCGGGATAGGTGATGCAATTTACACCCTTCGGGGGCACCAAAGAATCTCTAAAAGGATTGCTCAAAATTTGACACATTGAAACCTTTCATCTGGGATAACCGCTTACTATATACATTCTCCAAGAGGCCCCTCACTTGGGACAACCCACCTAAGTCATTTACTCTTTGCTCCTTAACGCATGCAAAGCTATGTTCAAAATATTAATAATAATAGGCGAAAAATTGCCCAAGTGAAATAAGACCTCACCTACACTACATCGGTGCACCTTGAGACTCTTGTGCCCCACACTGTGCACTTATCCACGAATCTGTGCACATCGGTTGCACTGCGCAATTGCACTTCTATCATCTTGCGCCTTACTCACACCTTACGGGGTTATCCCCTGCTAACGCCTTTCGAGGTCATGCCAGGGTTGTTCCCTATTGACGCCTTCCAGGGTTGAACCCTACTGATACCTTCCAAGGTCACGATTTCCCAGTGGCTTCTGGGTCGCCCTCACTTCACACCCTCTGGGTCACACACATTTTCACACACTCACACGCACTAACTTTCACACATTTATATCCACAAGATATAGTCTATGGAGTCTATTGTAGGATCTACTATCAAGGGACCCACATGCATTTAAAAATTTAGAGATAATTTTAGAAGCCTTGCTTGAGGTTCATACTAATTTTACTTAGTATTTCTAAACTTTTGAAAATCTTTCAAAGCTCCCTTAACTTTATATTTTTTTGTAGCATGTTAGCCCATTTCAAAAAGAAATTATTAAAACCAATTAAATCATTATAGAGAAACGGCTATAAACTAGAGAGTCTTGACCAGTTTGAAAGATCATTTAATGTAGTTGAAGGCATTTGGTTCAGCGACGCCGCTCCAATTCTATTCACCTCTGCTTTAGCCTGAGAGGTCTAAGCGTTCTTGACCCTGCTTCACCTTTATTGTTATTTGAACAAGTAAAAGTTTTGTCTTGATTTCTCTTCAATAAGGGGTGGAGATTCCTGACCGTGGATGTATGGAGACCCTAGCTTCCACGCGAGATGACATAAGGAGTCGCTAACCTAGCCTTGTCCAGTAAGACACTAGGCAGAATCATTAATTCATTTTAGAGTAGAGAAACTAATTTTGTTTCTATTTTACCCTTTTTATTGACCCACTAGTTATTTTATCATCAAAATTTAACTAATTGAAATGGTTGGAAAATAATATATTCTATGCTAATTAAATTTATTAAAAATGGAGATTAATTTTATTTGGTCAAATTTTAGTTAGATGTTTCGCATTATTTACAATGGATTTGCAGATTCAAAGATATATTTTTGGTGCATTATTTGGAGTATTAATTTAGCGTATTATTCGAGGCATTATTTGAGTTATTTGAAAAATAAGAAAAAAAATTGAATTATTTCAATAAGCATTTGGATTGTGAAAAACGGAATAATTTTTTTGTGCAAATAAGTGTTGGATAGAGTTTTTTGTATTAAAAGACAAAAAATGTATGCAAAAATCGAACAAAATTATTAATATCAAAATCCTGTTTACTTTCTTTTTCACACTATCAGACTAAACACTAAAACCACACTCAAAGGTAGTTAGTTACCTTCTCATTGTTTGAAATTCGAATCTTACAAAATGAGACGTACACGTATACATATACTAAATATGTATTGATTTGATATAAAATAAAAAATATGATTTAAAAATTACACTTTTCTATCTATAGTTCAAATTCTCCAACATAAGTTCAGAATTCCAAATCCTATAAACCATTTTAAATTTCACTTTTTCAACCATAGTTCAGATTCCCCAACTTAGGTTCAGAAGTCCGAAACTTATATATTGTTTTAAATTCTACATTCTCGCCCATAGTTCGGAACCTATATTCGAAAGTCCAAACCTTATATAGTATTTAAACTCTACTTTTTCCGCCTATAGCTCAGATTCCCCAACCTAGGTTCAAAAATCTAAACCTACATTCCTTTTTTTTCCCAAAAAAAAAAAAAAATAGACTAGTGAATTGTAATGAATTGTACAAAAAAACTATTGCTAATATTTATGAATAATAAAATACGTGTATAGGTGAATAATGTAAATAATTGCTTGAATAGTGTAAATAATGAATAGTTAAAGAAAGTTTTGAATTGTAAAACTAATGAATAATATTTACGAAAAAAAGTAAAATATCTTACCAAAAAAATTTTTTACTGACCAAACAAATCTTTCAATAACAGTAGCAAAAAAATGAATAGTAGATTAAAAAGTAGCAAAAAATTGGACAAGAAAACCAATCTATACGGGGCCTCAATTACAATAGATTGTTGGCGAAATTAAAATCCTCTCATATTCACTATATTATTAATTAGTTAAAATATTTTTAGTCCATGAATTTATAAGTTTATAAACAAATTACTTGTATAAAAGGATTTGGAATACCAAATCTGTGATAAAAAATCCTCCCAAAATTGAATGCGCAAAGCTTTGTAAATATAGCAAAATATTAAATTAATATTTCATACAAAATTAATTAACTTCTATTTTTAATAAATTAAATTAGCATAGTACAATTTTTTATAACTATTCTAATTAATTAAGTTTTGAAAATTATGATTTAACTACGAGTCAACAAAGGGTTAAAAGTGGAATAAATTATATTCTTTGTTCTAAAATGAATTGCTTAATAATTCATTTTTGAATTGGACTAACATGTTACAAGAAATAAAAAGTTAGACGAGGTTTATGAGAATTTTAAAAGTTTAAGTGTGCTAAATGATATTAATATAAACCTTAGAGAGGTTTATGAAATTATCCCAAAAATTGATCAGTTCTACTAAACTTAGGCTACTATATTCTGAGAAAGACAACGCAATCCTATTCATGTTTACATCTTTTTTCATGCCTGACTTCATGTATGCATGAACCTAAAATACTTGAGCAGCAAACCATTGAGGATTCATTACACTTCTCTTCTGAATTTATCTGAATTCATCGAAGGGGATCCGAAAGAAGGATGCCATCTAACTAAAGAATTGCAACCATGATTGCACAATCTCTAAATTAATATTTATAGAGCCAATGATGCTCAAATTATATGCTTGATCTTCAGCAGCCACATTCTCATCCTCGGTGAAATTCAGTTGGGAAATGGTAAACTGCCAAAATTCAATCACCAGGTCTGAAGATGTCTGCACAGAATATCTCAAATAACTTCATATGCTATGGAATAATAAGTAGATACACACATTAATTAGTATAAACTTCACCATCCAGATTATGCCATTTCAAAAAAATAAAAAAAACTTCAAATTTAGGATACTCAAAAGAAGCTTTAAACTAATATCAGGATAGTCAAATGAAGGACTAATTCTATTTTGCACCTCCGAATTTATAACATATTCTTACTTTGCATTCGATTTTTAGTTTGGACAATTTTCACACCTAACTTTTAAATTTATCCATTTCAGTCCAATTTTTAACAGCATATGCAAAAATAACGGAATCTTCGCATGTACATCCAAAATATTGTGGCATAATATTCCACTTTGCAACCTCTAATTTGTAATTGATTCTCACTTTATACTCTATACTTATTTTTTGGACATATCACACCCTGAACTTTCAAATTTATCCATTTCAGGCAAATTTTAAACACCATCACCAAGGTTAACAAATGTTTCAACTATGTACACCAAGCGCCCAAAGTGGAACATTTGTCAAATTTTTCAACACCATTAGAAATTGGACCAAAAGTGAGAAATCTAAGATTTAGAAGTGCAATGTGTCAAAAAATTTAGAATTCGGGGTGTAAAGTGGAATTAATCATGACTATTTCTATTAGTACAAACACATTCCGAAATAAGCATGTGGCATGTACTTACTTAACTTCAATTAAATTTATCAACAGCGTTAAAAATTGGTCTGAAATGGGATAAATTTGACTGTTCAATGTGCAATATAACAAAAAAAAATAAGTATAGAGTGCAAAGTAAGAATCAGATACAAGTTGAGAGATACAAAATAGAGTAAAACTTAATATTGTACATTGTATTGAATTTGTTGTACATAAAACTTCAGCATAGTTCAATTGAACAAATTACGTACCCCAACTTGAGAAATGTGAGGGCTCTTGGGATCCACAAGATGACTAATTCCGGCTTGGCTGCTTCGGCTAGTGACCGACACAGATGAATTCCCTTGTTCCAATACAGGTGTTTGGGTTTCAGATGTGCACCGACACAGATGAATTCCCTTGTTCCAATACAGGTATTTGGGTTTCAGATGTGCTTATCACCTGCAATATCAATCAGAAAACGAAGATTCATAATGCATGCACCTGCAGAAGGGTTTTCTGCCAATAGAAATAAGGGAAAGAAAAGGGACTCTTACATCAGATACTTTATGTCTCAACCTTGCATTCTCTTCCTTTAATAATGCTTCCTGTAATTCATTTTTCAATTGCTAAAATAACAAGGAATCATACCAAGAATGTAGGTCTATAATGAATTGCAGATGCCAATAAGATTAGGTAGAAGCAAACGCTAACCAACCTACTCGATATTCAAATCAAACTTAGTTCACTAAAAATTTTTATTCAAATTTATTTCGTTAATAATTAAGTCAAATTTGAACAAAATTTGAGTTGACTACATTTGGGAAATTGGTACAAACTAAACTCGATAAATTTAAATTTTTAAATTTACACATAAAAAGTTCAATTTACTCAGATTTTGAATCGAACTCGACTTGATAAAAAATCGTTTGAACTTTGCTCAAAAGTGAAAAAGTCAAACTTAATCAAATTTATAAGATTATTAAAAATAATTAAATAAAGTTGAATATTGAAATATTTTAACTTATTTATACGTGCACGCAGAAGCAAAACAAATGAATGTAGCTAGTAAGGAAATTTTTTGACTAGCCTTTTTCTTGAGAATACCAATTCCCTGGATGAACTTTTCACCCTGAAATCCACCATAAAATAAAATACATTAAAACGTCAAAACTATCCAAATATCAACAGATCTCAAAAGAAGAAATTCAAAAGTTAACAAGAACCTTTGTTATTGCTACACGACTTAATCCCGCCTCGATCAGTTTCTCCAATTTCACCAAGTCTTCCATGCTAAGTCCTTGCAGCTCTTCTCCTTTAAGATGCCTATAATTGTAAGTGGAATTAAATCATAATTTTCAGAAATCAATTATGAACCATGTTATAGCAGTTTTAGGTTGTACCTTAATTCTAAGGTTTTCACCAACACTTCATTGGTAAGCATGGCATGGGTACGATTCTCCCACTTAGAAATAAAAGAGAGATGGTTTTAAATTTAAAATTAAAGTAAGATATGTATGTATAGAATAGATAAAAGAAAAATAATGTTATGCTAATATCTTAGGGGAATTATATGGTCTAGTTAGTGTACCATATCGTTGTGATTTAAAACTCGTATTATACAAATATTAAAAACACATAATATTTTACTGTACAAGCATTTAAAACACAATATTATGGTACACACTAACAGGCCCGTGAAATTTTTTAATATCTTATGTATTTTTACTCCAATTGTAGTTTCCGAACTATTTCTGGGGTTTTAATTAAAGTCCTAATTGCAGCTCATGCATTAGTAGATGCTCAATATTCAAGGAGGTTTTGTGAGAGATAGCAGGATTTTTAAAATTTTAGTTTGATGCTGATTATATTATGGAAAACCACAGATTTCCAATTGTTGCCTTCTTTTGTATGTTGGATCTTCAAAATTTTTTAAAGGTTATTGGTTATCCACATTTTGAAGATCCAACATACACAAAATTCCTTCAAGAAGCTAGTTTTCAATAAGAGGATCCAAAGGGGAATCAAAAAATTCCCTTTCATCAAACACAGGAATATTATTGGCTCATTGACTTCTTGTTGGCAATTACCATCTAATTGCTGTTTCCATGCTCTTTAAAATCATGAAAAAGAAGCACGCATTATGATCAAGATAAGGCAATCAATCCACAGAAACTTTAAGATTGTGTTTGGATCAATAGATTTAAGAAAGGATTTGTAATCCACTCATTTGTCGAAACAATTTTTAAGGCTAAAATGGATTAATTTCAAATCTACCCAAATTAAAAAAGTGTGAAATTAACGATATTTTAAACAAATTTCTAATTTGGGTGAATTTGAAATTCATCCATTTTAACCTTACAAAACTCTCCAACAAATAGATAAATTTCAAATCCTTCCCCAAATCTATCGAAACAAACACAATGCAAGGTTTTTGAGTGATGAGCAAGTGGCTAAACTTTAAGGTAACAGTAGATTTTATTGCATTTGAACGATAAGTAAGATTATTTGATTACAGACCCTTTCTAGATACAATCATTAGTCTTACATAAGTTTCTTCTTTAACTCTTGGAAGAGATTAACAAGAGTAAGAAAAAACTCTCAGTTGGCAAATGAATACTTCATTTTCTAGAAGAAAAGTGTACTTCTGAATCAAAGTACTGTACTTTACTCTTGCATTTTAGCATCTTACTACACAAAATACTGGAGAACTTAGTACCTGTATGTAATAGGTTGGATGCTTATCTTGCTTATCAAAGTCTGCTGAACATAGGTTGTGCATACTTCAGAAGAATCAAAAAAATCCAATGAATACTTGGGATCACTTAGTTTGAACTAATAGCATGATAAATGACTTTTGTAGTAGGCATTTGAAGATAAATAAGACAATTATTTCATGCATTATGCTTTAACTGTCTATTCTCTCGCACTCGGTGAAGTAATTAGCACCACTCTATCTTCATCTTTCAACTTCATGAAGGGGCTCTTCAAATAGTATCCAGTTTATATGTGTTAAAGTTCCTTCACTCTTGCTAGAAATTATACAAAGGAAACAGCTACTTTTGTATACTATTGAAATAATCAATGCTATAGCTTCCCCTCCCTCCCTTCCTCCCCTCTACCTCTCTCTCTCTATATATAAGAAAATTCTATAGTTCGTTTAGTCTTTTTTAGAGAATCATTATTGCAAAAGATACCCAACAATAAATTTACACATTACGCAGCAAGGAT
The DNA here is from genome assembly GCA_025175665.1 of Cinchona pubescens. Lineage (NCBI taxonomy): Eukaryota > Viridiplantae > Streptophyta > Magnoliopsida > Gentianales > Rubiaceae > Cinchona > Cinchona pubescens. Next base: position 4,335,350 of record JANKKI010000059.1, on the reverse strand, counting down.
AGGGATTACTACACCATAATATTTTCATCAAATGATTGGTAACCTATTATAATGGGTTACCTACTAAATTTCCTATTTATTTGCTACAGAACTCCAAATCTATAACCAAAATAAAAATAAAAACAAGTTACAGAACCTATTAAATGTTTCAACGAAAAATGAAAAAGTACTTTCAAAATATAAAAATCACATTAGTACTACGGGATTATCCATATCTATACAAAATAATTTTTGATCATCAAACAAATATTAAGATAATTCCGTAAAATATTAAAAGATGCATTATTTGTACACAACTTTGTATCATTACAAAAAATCTAATTTTATAATCATATCAAATAAAAATGTAATTTCTTTAACTAAACTGTTACATTAATATGAAATTTAATCCCAAAAAAGTAATTAAAACAATAGTACTGCTCAAGATAAGATGAAATATGATGAGAGATTCATATAGTATAATTTGATAAAGACAAAGGTATGTAGTATTGAGTTATGAAATGAAATACTACTAAAAATTCAAACAAAAGTACTATCATATAGTAAAATGTACTATTCGGTTCATTGATCAAGTAAATAAGTGAATCAATGATAAATCAAACATAGAAAATATTTAGAAAATTAATAAATGAAAAAAAATTGAATCATACGTTATAATCGTGACATTAACAAAATAGTACAATGCAATGCAAATAAATACTTATAGAATGGAAATATAGTACTACCTAAATAACTATAGTGTACTATTTCCTCACTTAAATAGTATTTTGAAATTTATTCTGCTAAATATCACCATCTAATCCGGGTACTTAACACACTTACTGCACTCAAACTTCACACTATACAAAAATCACATTAGTACTATGAGATTATCCATGCATCTATGCAAAATAATTTTTGATCATCAAATAAATATTAAGATAATTCTGCAGAATATTAAAGGATGTAATATGCGTACGCAAATTTGTTGCAAAAGACTAATTTTATAAGATATCAAGCAAAAATGTAATTTCTTTAATAAAATTATTACATTAATATGAAATTTAATCCCAAAAAAATGAAAAATTAAGAGTATATATTTTCTATTATAAAATTAATACTACAATAGTACTATTCAAGATAAGGGAAAGTATTGAGATATTCATATAGTATAATATGAGAAAGGCGAAAGTATATAGTTCTAAGGTATGAAATGAAATACCATTCCATATCCAAACAAAACTACTATCGTATAGTAAAATATACTATTTGGTTCATTGTATTAGTTAAATAAGTGAGTCAATGAAAAAAAAACATAGAAATATTTAAAAAAATAATTAATGAAAAATTCCCAATTGAATCATACGTTATAATCATGACGTTAACAAAATAGTACTACGTAAGCGAAAGGAACATACTTGTAGAATTTGAATATAGTACTACCTATAAAACTATAGTGTACTATTTCCTCATATATTTCAAAATTTATTCTATTAAATATTGCTCACCAATCCATGGACATAAGACATTGCACACAAGGCTTCATACCCCGAATTCAAGGCATTAATATTGATAAGTTACATATATTCCATTCAACCTACCATAATGAACACCTCATTTTTACACTTTAAGGGATTGTATATAATCTCTTGCACTAAAATATTAAAGGAAGTACTATAGGAGGTGCATATATATTAAAAGGTACCACTTGATCTATTGTATTAACTAAGGTTGAGTTTGGGAGTCTAGGAAGGAAAAGAAAAGAAGGGAAAGTTTTTACTGAAAATGGAAGGGAAGGGAAGGGAAGTTTCCTCTAACTTGTTTGGGGGTCTTGAAAGGAAAATTTTATTCATGAATGTGTATTTTTACTATAATGTTATTCCTTTTGATATTTTTGTATGACATTTGGAAGACAAATATGACGTTTTATATTTAGTGATAAGAAATTTAAGTTTTCCTTCTATTTCATTCCACTTGTGCAAGGAAAGTTTTCATAAACTTTTATCCCTCCATTCCCTTCCCTTTCCTTTCTTTTCTATCAACTTAAAACTCTCAAACAAAGTAAAAATACTAACTTTCCCTTCTTTTCTCTTCTTTTCCTTCCATTTCCTTCCATCCAAACTTAGCCTAAGTTATTGCAACAATGCAAAATTGAAAATAATTTTAAAAAATAACAAATAGATGAAAATTAAATCATACCTATCAAATCGTAAAATTATTAGCTAGATTATAATAGATAATAAAATAGTATTACGTAAGAAAAAGACTTGTACTACTCAATGTTAATATAGTACTATTTAGGACACTATAATATACTATTTATTATCTGAATATGATTTCCAAATTTAATCATTTTTTAATAATCTATGTATAAACCTAAAATATTTGTAAAACAAAAATTTCACCAGGAAAAATAGTACAAACTATCAATAAAAGTTAAAAACATATATAAAAGATAATAAGTTTGTGTAATAGTATTTCTAAATGTGAAAAGAAGTACTAAAAGGGACAAAACAAAACATAAAGCTACCGCGTTTTATTTGGTTAATATTTGGATCAAATAGAGTAAAAAATATGAGCTCAAACACTAGGTTAATAAGTAAAATCAAATAATTTATGTATCGAATACAGATAATATATATTCAATTATAAGATAAAAATAATAACAAAAATTTAACTTTTTGGATAAATAATGGAGTTATGTGATTAAGAAGTTGGACAAGTTTCAAGGATAGAGTAGTGAGGAGGAGTGGAAGAGATAGAAATGAGATAGTAATGTCAAAAGATATTCTATGCCACTTCTTAACTCACTCTATTCCACTACTTAATGAACGGCCAAGATTCTTTTTGAATATAATTATTGAATTTTAGTGTAGAGAAATCTTGACCATTCATTAGATAGTGGGATGGAGGATCCTAAGCAGATGGTAAGAACTAAGAAGTAGTGGCTTTCTAATTTCCTGTAAGTTTAAGTTTAAGGGGAAAGAGTTTGTATGTGGTAAACCATATTTTAGGTCAATATGATTTAATGGTCATGATTTCTTTTCCATATCAAATGGTTAATATTAAAGTGAAGGTATCATATACTAAGGAAATTGTAGAATTCTCTCTCTCTCTATATATATATATTATATACCAAGGAAACTATAGAATTTCCCATATATATATACACGTGTGTGGATCAAACTTTTTTAGAAGCTTTTTAGTTGAAATAGCAATACTATATTTCATACTTCTTTCAATACGAGAAATTCATGAAAAGTACTTTTCAGAAGCAAGATAAATTTGCTTGCTTTGTTATGCTAATTTTCTTGTCACTTGATTCTCTCCCATTGGTCCCTCGTGTGCCAATCTGTCCATGTTTTGGACGTTACAAAATTTCCTTAAAAACCAATTAGTTCTGTTTGGATGGCTCCTTTTATTTATTATTATTTTATTATTTTTATAATCATTAGTTAAATACATTTTACAATTATTATTTGAAATAATACACAAAATAATATATATTCTAAATAATGACTATCCAAATGAAGCCATTTGTGTATTTTTCTTATCCATTTTTCAATCCATTTTTATTTTTGAAATTTTGTTGACTCAAGGCTTATTTGTATTTTTATCTTGTAAGCTATAGAAAGTGATGGATGAACCTGATTTCTATTCAAAACACTTATTGTCATGCCAAACAAGACCCTCAAGTAGAGCTTTGTAAATTATGATTACATCCATTAGATTAATTTTCCAAATAGATATGTTTCCTCTTACTATATAAGCGGTAAGAACTTGAATATGAAAGATTTTAAACGGAAATACATTTAAGTTAATGCTAGCTTGAGATAATTAAGAAAATATAAATAAATTTTCGTATTTCCATGGCATCAATTTCAATGTGCACTTTAATTTTAGCATTTCACTATTTTGTATTAACTCTTAAGATATTATTCCCATCATGAATTTTGTATGGCTTTGCATCTCTGCCTCCCACTTAGGGTTATTGGAAAGGTTAGGAGCTTGATTTAAAATCTCCCAATTGATAATTAAAGGCTTAAATACTAAATTCAAAAAACCATGGCAATTCGGTTTACTTTGACCCATACACCATTTTTTTTTTTTTTTTGATGTTGCAAGACTAATTCTTTTTAAATTTCTAAAATATACAATCACAAACAGAAGTCACACATTCTGTATTTGGATCGAAGGATTTGATGAAAGAATTTGAGATCCATCGATTAGTTGCGGTAGTTTTTAGAGTTACAATTAATGAATTTTATATTTAACCAAATTAAAAGTGTGAAATGAATAATTCAAACAACTTCTAATGTGGATGAATTTAGAAATAATTCAATTTAAATCTATAAATCGCTCTAGAAACAAATGAGTGAATTTCATATTTTTCACAAAATTCATCAATCCAAATGCAACAATGTGTCTTTCTATTGATAATTTTGATACATATGGTAAAGTTATTTCATCAATAATTTATACAAATTCTAAGCACATATAGTATTTGTCATCAGACCCACTCATTGCGATAAATCATTATTAATCTTAGTAAACCTTAACATTACATACGCAGCTGTGGTTTACAAGACAAGTTTAAAAGTTGTCTGTTGACTTTTTAAGTGACTAACACATAAGATTTAACTTCGGCTAGACAGAAAACCCAGCCCACAAAATTTGGAAAATTGTATGAACAAATTGAAACTTTAATTTACCAAAACCAAATATCCAATATCAATATTTGGAGAATTTTAATATTCCTATCAGAATCATGTTTTTATGCTTTAAAAATTTGTATAGTATAAAATTATATATTTTAAAAGATTATACTGTATAAACTTTTAAAATAAATGAGATAGTTCTCCCAACCCGTTTGTAGGATTTCCTCTATGTTAATGAATCCAAATTCAGTGACAGGCTTGTCTTGCTCTATTTCTTGTACGTGTACTAGTTTGCCACTTCTCCCAATCACATGCAGACATACAAACGACCATGTGATAACAATGAAATCGCTTAATCATCTAAGATCTGAAACTAGCTTGATCAGTATTCCTATTCTGCCCTCTCCCATGATCCAATTCTTGTTTGTAATTAACAACAAATTTGATAATAATTCATGAATAATTAATTACCTCCAAGAGCTGAACTTTTTGGTTTTGAGACACTGAATTTAATTAAGTGCTAAATAGTAGTAGCAAAGATTCATTTGAAATTACTTGAAAACAACAACTAGTACTATATATAGTCCACAAGTAGTAGGGATAGTTGGAGAAGGAAAGGAAAGATGATGACCTTGAGCTACAAAACTCAGAGTTTGCTGGTTGCCGAAAAGACAATAAGGGCAATCTCAGCATCACAAAGTGTAGAGAGTTCTTGAGCTTTCTTGAAAAGCCCTCTTCTTTCTGTTTATCTCTTTGAGAAAGTCACTTGTCTTGCAGTCAAGTTATCTATCCTCTTGATCTGGATTCTCTGTCTCACCATTTTTTTTATTCTTTTGCCAACTGATCGGATGAAGATCTACAAGTCCACCATTCACTCAAAATCATCAGCCCATCCTACTATTATGCAGTTTTTTTTTTTTTTAAAGTGCTAACTAAAAAGACAGCAAAACTAGGAAAAAGAAACATGGGTTTTGGCATAAAAAAAATAAAGAAAAGTAAAGAACCAAGAAAATCTTGCAGGTACAAAACAATATCTCTTCAGCCAAGCCCCTCCTCACCAAAATCAATACCAGTTGAGTCAGAAAATTAAATATCTATAGCTTTTTAATCCGATAGATATATAGCTAAAAGGAAAAAAAAAAAATGAAATGCAAGAGTTAATTATTTATAATTAAGAGAAGAAAGAAACATCTATATATAGACAACCCAACCTTGCAGGAAGAATGGCAAAAGAAACCTAAAGCACAAGAGAGAAGAAAAGAATAAAGAATATGAATGTTCCAGATTTGCAGAAGTGCAAATAATGAAAGATATGTAGGGATTGAAATGAAAAGCAGATTCTCCTTGAAATTACCTTTTCTGGTTAGAATATTGGTTAAGGTTCTTGTTGCCTAGGATCCACAATGCCACACCAACATCAGATATAGGAAGCCAATGGCAGAGAGAGAGAGAGAGGGAGAGGCAGAGAGGAGCAACTTGGAAGAGAGACAATAAAAGTACCAAAAGTAGACTGAGAAACACTCGTATTAGACTTTCTAAGTATTTTATGAGATTCCATTTATGGCCAAACAAAGTAGCTGCAAAACATGCTAATTGATGTTTAAATTGAATTCGCAAGAGATAGTTGGAGTTTGATTCTTCATAAATTAAGCCAAACTTTTTTTTAAAATGTAATGTTCGTATTTTTTTTTTTTTTTATTTTTTTTGGAATTTGGCTCGAAGTTAAATAAGATTAAAATTTAATTAACATATATAAAATTTTGAATTACTCAAATTCGATTCTAATTGTGATAAGAGATAAATTTTATAAGTCGAACATTTCGTTGTTAATATACACATCTTTATATTTAAGAGAAAGCTATTCAAAATTTCTCTAAAAAGTAACCATAATAAAGAAAGGTGTATAAGGGTAGATGTCAAAGCCATCTACCAAAATAACCATTCTTTATTAGGTTCTATTTACTAAATTCCTTACAAAACACTATAGATTAAAATGTTTTAATTATTTTTCTTTTGTGAAAAAAGAGAAAAAAGTTGTATACTAAAAATGATTTTTTATTAAATTGTCAATTATTTTTCATGTATGTATATAGAAAGAGATATACGTATCATTTCCCAGATACAAGTATTGTGATATTTTTTGAAATTATAATGGACAACAAATCTTAACTGTAAAAAACTCTATTTTGTAAACTACTATTGTTTATGATATCATTTGAAGCAATATTAAATGATTATTGTAGAAATTTTTTTATATATAATGTATGTGACATAAAATAATGATTAAAAAATATTTTACATCAATAATTAAAAATTGGTCTATCTAAACAGGTCTATCCTACCAAAAAGGAAAAAAGTTTCGTTGGAGATAAATATAATTGCTTTGTGATGTCGCATCGTACAAAGGAAGCATGGCGCGTCACAGGAGCAAGTAAATTGGTTATAATGACTTTTTGTACCCTCGTACCTGTCATGCCTCCCACAATTAAATCAAACTAGTACGACCTATACATTCTTCACAAATGCCAAATAAAAAAGGACCTAAAAATGATAAGGAAAAATAATTTTAATATTCCTTCATATTTTATAGTAATATTTTTTTAATTGTTATATTTAAAATAATATATTTTAATCTTTTATAAATTTAAAATAATCCATTTTGATCTTTCAACACAATTACAAGTATATTTTGATTTGAAATACTCACAAGACAAAAATGTAACTGTAACTCTCAAAATTTGTATTGTAGTTCATCGTATTCCCTAAAGTTTCAAACAAAACATATTTAGTTCTCAAATTTTTAATTTCAATCAATTTAGAACACATTTGAAAATTTACGTCAATTATAAACGGAAAAAAATTACATGAAAAGCACATACTGCTAAATCTCGAGTTTCAAACTCAAAAAAAAATATAATTTTATACCTCAAAAGTTGGGCCATAGTCTATTTTGATCCCCAAAGTTCCAAACCAAACGCATTTAATTCTCAAACTTTTTTAATTTATACAATATAGGACAAATTTAAAAATTTTGTCAATTATAAACAGAAAAAGTTACTACATTGCACATAACTATTAAATCTGTCATGGAATATAATACTTCCCAACCAATTTCAATTCATTTAACTATATTTTCACTTTTCCTTCTGACCATCAATGCATAACCATTCACTATTCTTATTTATATTATAAAACTTCTCATGCACATTAATGTTAAATCTAATTGGGTTATAACACCTCTCAACCAATTTCAACCCATTTAATTTGGTGTTAAAAAAATTAAATTCAAAGAAAAAATAATAATAACACAATAATAATTGATCAATAAATTAAAATAATAATTTAGATTCAAAAAAATCTTTGAGGTAAAATACAACAATAATAATTCACATTTACAGAATAATGAAACTCATTTATTGAGATGTGTAGTAAATGAAAGGTCAATCTTTAGTTGCAAATGTAGAACAAGATTAATTAATTCAAAGTTGTATTAGGCAACCTCTTTTATAATATTTCAAAATAAGTGACGGATTTTTTCATCGTTAATATTTTTTAAATATTTTTAAATATTAATTAATAAAGGATTTTTTTGTCGCAACTATTATTCTTAATAACAGAATTTTTTATCACAATTTAGTCGCTAATTTAAGATTTTTACAATGTCGCAAAACAAAATTTAGTAACCGATTTGCTGACGGAAAAATCCATCACTGAAATTTCGACAGTAGAACCATTACTATATTTTATTGAAGAGGCATTTTCCAATGGATGGATTTTGTTGGGAAATCCGTCGTTAAATCATTTAGCGATAGTTTTTTTGGCAAAATTCATTGCTAAATCCGCTGTTCAATAGTTTAAAATTGGTTGGGAAGTGTTATAATATAGATAAGAATGGTGAATGGTTAGGCATTGATAGTAAGAGAGAAAAAGAGACAATATGGTTAAATGGCTTAAAATCAATTGGAAAGTATTATATCCCTAGATAGATTTAATAGTCACATACAATGTAGTGGCTTTTTTCGTTTGTAATTGACAAAATTTTCAAATTTGTCCAAAATTAGTAGAAATTAAAAAAAATTGGATTAAATGTATTTTGTTTGGAACTTTGAGTACCAAAATAGATTATAACCCAAACTTTGAGGGCTAAAATTACACTTTTCTACTTTTGGAATTTGAGATTTAACAGCCACATGCTTTGTACGTGACTTTTTTCGTTTGTAATTAATGAAAATTTTAAATTGTCTTAAATTGGTAAAAATTAAAAAGTTTGAAAACTAAATATGTTTTGCATGAAACTTTAGGGACCAAAATGTACCACGACCCAAAATTTGAGGGCTAAAATTGTATTTTTGTTAACAATACTCACATGCGTATCGAATGTTACATTTTTCATGAGCAAAATTGGAGACAAACAAATTTTGAATCTTAAACAACACTACCAAAAACCTTCACCACCATTACCCCAAAATTGTCACTTATCATCACCACTCTTATTACCCTCCCTTACCACTTTTTCTCCCCCACCCTACTCCAACAGTCCGAATCCTCTTTCTTTTTAGGACAATTTAGTATTTAAAGTTATGTATTGTTAAATTTGTACTTAGATATGTCACATTTGATACGCATGTAAGTGTTTTACACTAAAATATGTCCGTAATTATGTCGAGAGATCAAAATAGTACATTTTAAATTTGTGAGTGACTAAAATATATCATTTTAAATGCGAGAGACCTAAGAAGTACAAATGTGAAATGTTATAGACTATTAAGATCATTTTTTCCAAATGTTAATGTGGTCCTTCAAATTAAAAAAAAAGTCTAAATTTGACCCCTAAACAGGAAAAAAAAAAAAAGTTACTTAGTTGTAGTTCCTTTAAAGCAAAATAGGCTCAATTTTACGCTTCAAAATGGAAGAAAATATTTCAATAAAGGTCTCCAACTAAAAATCTCAATCAATTCCTCAAAACTAACAAAACCGTGTTTCAATTTTGTCTTGGTATTTTTGTATTTTTAGAATCTTAGTTCTCGGATATAATGAAAATAAATATTACTAAGTACTTTTATCATTTGGCCAAAAAAATATTTAGAGGTGTATTAAAACATTTTGGCATAATCAAATATAACTCTACGAAAAAAAATATTTATATATTTGTTTGAAAAATCATTAACATTGAGAAAATCAACCTACATTAACAAAATATAACTAAAAATAAATGGCTATATTAGAATAAATTTTTAGTTTAAAAGGTCAAATAGGAACTCTTTTAGTTTGAAAAGCCGCATTAAATTGCTTATTTTAGTTTAGAGGGCCAAATTCACACTTTTTTTCAGTTTAAAGAGGCATATTAAAACATTTTTTCCAATTTAAATTCGCCAAATTGACATTAAACCAACAAAAAGTTTGCTTACTAAGAAAAAAAATTAGCCACGAAATTTCTGATACATAATAGATATGAAAATTCTTGCATGCATTTGATTACATACTAATGCATATATATATATATATATATATATATATATATATATATATATAATTTATGTTTTAACCACAAAATTAACAGATGAAGTAGTAAATAAAATCCATTATAAGAATTTTTCTAATTTAGTATAAAAATATAAGCTTGAATTATGTTTCTTATTATTCACATTTTCAGCAAGTCAACTATATAACTTCAAAGTTAAACTAAATAGGAAATCAAAGTGTGCCTACCATCAAACCTAAGTGAGGCTTTTCACTAAAATTGAGTTATTGCAAACTTTTTTGCCTTTTCCTACTATTAACCATTGAATTTTCTTAAACAAACAAGTCGTTTAATTAAAATTTCACACAGCTAAGCTATTCATTTTCAAAACTACCGGAAGAACTAGCCAACACCAAACCCCTCAGTCTAGGGCTAAATGAATTCAAGCTACATGATATTCAAATCGAATTCAATTTGGTAAGAGTTTGTTTGAATTTGGTTCCTCAATAATCAATTCAATCTTGAATTAAATTTGGCATTCGTTAAGTTTTTTTGTGCTCAGTTTGAATTTGACTTGATAAACTAAATATTTTAATATACACATAAAAATTTCAAATTACTCAAATTTGATTCAACTTCGGCTCGATAAAAATTTGTTGGAGTTTGACTCGAAAAATAAAAAAATCAAGATTGCACAGAATTTCAAATTCATTAAAATAATCAAACAATTTTGAATGGTAAAATGTTAGACTTGTTTATATTTGTGTGCATCCCTACTCTAGTCCGGCATTTGGGTTGTGTTTCTAGATTGGGCTGCTTGCAGGTTACCTACCTTATTAGGCTTGTCTCAACTCCGCACAAGGCTTCTGCTCATGTATAATTGAGCAAAGAAAAATATATGACCAATTTTTTCCATTACCTAACATAGTGATCATAATCAAGCATAACTTAAAAGATTTATGATAGTTGTGGATTAAGGGAAATAATTAGGTACAATCGGTCCGTGATCTTATTTTTAGACACTTTGGTATAGATTAAATTTTATTAAATTTATGATATCAACTATTATAATAAGATTTAATAAGATATAATTTTGATCACGAGATGTCTAGATGGGACTAAATACCGAGCCTATTTAAATATTTTTCGTGGATCAATGACTTGACATGTCTAGTATAGTGAAAATAAGTATGACAAATTGTACCATCATTCATATCATCCTATCTTAATTATTAGTGAGAAAATCATCTACAATACTATAATTCAATACCATTTATCAAATTCAATTCATATGGTAAAATTCTAATAAATTACCAATCTCTTGATTTTAAAATACTTGGTTGGATTTTATTTTTTTGGCAAATCTAGAGAAAAATCAGTGGTCTTGTCAAGTGGTAATTTATAAGGAAAATACATATGGATCCGGTCTTTGGCCCCACCTGTAGACCTTGCGGTCAAGATTAAATCTTATAGAATCTTTCTTACATCCGCTGATATCATAAATTTCATTACATTTAATCTACACCACAGGGTCTACAAGTAGGAGTCAAAGACCATGTCTACTTAAGTATTTTCCTTTTTATAAATGTACTATTATTAGTACAAAAATAATTTGTAAGACCACAAATTTAGGATCACCTGCTAAAATTAACATACCTAACAAAATAATATTGAATCACTAATCCTTAATTTCAAATACTTTGTCGAATATCGTTGCTTTTTTTGGCATCACCTCATGCTAGATGCACTATTAGTAATATTGCTAAATATACCAATTACCAAACAAGGCCCAATAGCTAAACCAACCTTTTGCCTCTGACTTTGAACTCAAATGTCGCATTATGCATTTACTGCTTACCATTTCATTGCTGAATACCCCACATCTCGAAATTACCAAAATACCCCAAATTCCAACCTAATTATACAGGAGTATTCATTCGACTGATATTCGACTTTTCAACTTGTTTGATTTTCGACTTGAAAATCTCAAAATCAAAGTCAAGTCATATAAACTCAAAGTCAATCAAAGTCGAGTAGTTTAAATACGATTTGTTCGACTGGTAAGTTGAATAAGTCGTATAAATCGAACACAAAATCCTCTTCCATTGCACATCTAATTCCAAAATTTACTATATCATCCCACAAATTTTATTTCATTTCACAAATTTAAAATATCGCATAATAGAAATACAAGATAAAACAAGTTCATAGATAATACAGAAAAAAAATAAATAACTAAATTACAATCACATCATTCAACAATGTGTGTGTACCAAAATATATTCATAATATGTTATATATACAAGTTTAAAATAGATTATATGTACAAATTTCCACGTGTATATATATATATATATATATATGATGCCAAAATAATATATCCAATGATAATATTACATGTAGTTCCGGACCTAGATCCATTAGGGGTACTTTTAGTAATTTTACTCTCGTGATTCAAATAAGCTCAAATGGGTCAAGTACTATATATTCTACCCACGGATCGATCTGAGCCATCGATTTCACGTATAAATATCAAAATGGCAGGTCAGATTCAAAGAATTATTTTCCTAATTATTCAAGTTCTGAATTTTTAATAAATTTTACTCTTTGGTCTGAGTATTTACTTGAATGTCTGAGCCTACCTCGAAGGATACAACCTCGCTCTTTTTATTTTTAGGTGATCCAGACATGGGTACTATGCATGGTACTCAACCTTACTTTGGATGATACTACACTCGAGTTAACCCTAACTCAAATTTTTTTATTAACATTTGGTGCCACCTATGAAAAATTGAACTAAAAGTCATCGAATGTCGTGGCACCTATCTTGTGTAACACTTACCGATGTAACACCGATAAAGACAGAAGTAGTTTCTCATCATTGCTTATACTCTCTTGGGTCACACCTCCCTCACACCTTCCAGGATAGGTGCTGCTATCAAGTAGCAATTACGCCCTCCGGGGCACTAATGATCTCTAAAAGGAGTGCTCAAAATTTTACATATTGAAACACTTCATCTAGGACAACCACTTACGATCTACATCCTCCGAGAGACCCCTTACTTGGGACAACCCATCTAAGTCGTCGACTCATTGTTCCTAAACACATGCAAGGCTATATTCAAAATATTAATAGTAATACGCGAAAAATTGCCTAAGTGAAATAAGACCTCACTAGTGCTCTACATCAATGCACCTAGACTCTTGTGCCCCACATCTGTGCACTTATTCTTGAACCTACGCATATTGACTGCACTCCGCAATTGCACTTCTATGATCTTGTGCCCTACTCACACCTTATGGGGTTGTGCCCTGCTAACGCCCTTCGAGGACACGTCGGGGTTGCTTCCTGCGCACGCCTTCTGGGGTTGAACCCACTTAACACCTTCCAAGGTCACGCCTTACCAGTGCCTTATGGGTTGCTCTCACTTCATACCCATCGGGGTAGAACTCTTACACACATCTTTACAGACTCACACACACAAACTTTCACACATTTATATCCACAAGAGATAGTCCATGGAGTCTATTATAGGATCTACTGTCAAGGGACCAACATGCATTTAAAAATTTAGAGATAATTTCAGAAGCCTACTAATTTTACTTAGTATTTCTAAAATTTTTAAAATCTCACAAACCTCCCTTAACTTTATATTTTTTGTAACATGTTAGCCCAAATTGAAATTATTAAACAATTCATTTTAGAATAGAGAAACTAATTTTATTTCTATTTTTTCTCTTTTATTGACCCACTAGTTAATTTATTATCAAAATTTAAATAATTAAAATGGTTGGAAAAAAATATTTGCTATGCTAATTAAATTTATTAAAAATGGATATTCATTATTTTTTTGTCAAATTTTACTTAGATGTTTTGCTTCATTTACAATGCTTTGCAGATTCAAAGATATATTTTTGGCTCATTATTTGGAGTATTATTTTAGCGTATTATTCGAAACATTGTCTATTTTCTATTTGAGTTATTTGAAAAATAAGAAAAATTTTGAATAATTTGAATAAGTGTTTGGATTGTGAAAAATGCATACATTTTTTTTTTTGTAAAAAAAATATTTGGATAAGTTTTTTATTTTGTACTAAAAGAAAAAATGTATGCAAAAGTCGAACGAAATTACGAACATTAAAATACACAATCCCGTTCATTTTCTTTTTTGCACCATCAGACCAAACACTAAAATTACACTCAAAGGTAGTTGCCTTTTCATTGTTTGAAATTTGAATCTCACAAAATAAGATGTGCACGTATACATATGCTAAAAATGTATTTATCTAATATAAAATAAAAAATATAATTTAAAATTTACACTTTTCTGTTCATTGTTCAAACTCCTAAACATAGGTTCAGAAATCCAAACCCTATAAACCGTTTTAAATTTCACTTTTTCTTCCATAGTTCGGATTCCCCAACCTAGGTTCAGAAGTCTGAACCTAATATAATGTTTTAAACTTTACATTTTCGCCTATAGTATAGGTCGAACTCCCCAACCTACGTTCAGAAGTCCGAACCTTAAATATATTTAAACTCTAACTTTTCCGCCCATAGTTCGGACTCCCGAACCTAGGTTTGGAAATCCGTACCTACATTCCTTTTTTTTCTAAAAAAAAAATAGACCAGTGAATTGTAATGAATTGTACTAAAAAAATTAATGTTAATATTTATGAATACTAAAATACGTGTATAGGTGAATAGTGTAAATAATTGCTTGAATAGTGTAAAGTAAAAAATCTGACCAAAATTTTTTTTTTTCTGGCCAAACAAATCTTTCAACAACTATAGCCAAAAAAATGAATAGCAAAGTAAAAAGTAGCAAAAAATTGGACCAAAAAAACAATCCATATGGGGCCTCAATTATAATAGATTGAAATTAAAATCCTCTCATATTCACTATATTGTTAATTAGTTAAAATATTTTAGTCCATTGATTTATAAGTTTATAAACAAATTACTTACTTGTATAAAAGGATTTGGAATACTAAATCTGTGGTAAACAAATAACCCCAAAATTGAATCCGTAAAGAATTGTAAATATAACAAAATATTAAATTAAGATTTCATACAAAATTAATTAATTGCTAAACAAACAAACAAGTCAAGTTTTATTCTCACTAAATAGGGTCGGTTATCTGAATCTTACTATGTCATTGCACTCTGTCATGGACCATATCCTTCACAATTCCTAAATGGGCTATATCTTTCTTACGAGTTACTTACCAAATTTTTTTCGATCTCCCCCTACCCTCTTATGTTGACTATTCTATCTAAATCTACTCACCTGACAGGCGCTTCTACTGCCCGTCTTAACATATGACCTAACCACCTTAAGTGTGTTTCTCTCATCTTCTTATTAATAAATGTTACTCTAATCTTATCACGAATATACTCATTACATATTTTGTCCATCTTAGTGTACCCACATATTCATCTTAACATTCACATTTTTGCTACTCTCATCTATTGCTCATGTGTGTAATTCACTTTCCAACATAAGACCAATAAAGCATCGCTATAAGATAGCTCTTATACACATCTAAATGTCGTTCTATAAAATTTACCCTTAAATCATAAAGAAATTTTGCGATCGCACAATATTCCGATGTCGTTCTCCATATATTCCAACTCGCTTGTATCCGATGTATGACATCTCGATCCATACCACCATTACTCTGAAGAACTGAAACTAAATATTTAAAATTTTCACTGATTTGTATCTCTTGATCTCCAATACTAACCCCTATTATATTCTTACGTGCATTCTTGCTAAAATTAAATTTCATATATTCTGTTTTTGATCTACTAAATATGAACCCTTTTGCCTCAAGTGTATCTCTCCAAATCTCAAGTTTAGCATTCACCCTATCTTTGGTTTCATTTACTGAAACAATATCGTCTGCAAACAACATACACCATGATATTTCCTCTTGTATGTGCCTTATAAGTTCATTTATAACCAATGCAAATAGATAAAGATTTAAAATCGAACCTTGGTGTAAATCTATATATATAGGAAACTCTGATGTTGACACTCCTGATATAAACTATAACACTTGTAACCAAATCCCCATACATCTACCTTATTGATTCTATATATGCTATTCTAACCCCTTTTTTTTCTAAAACTCTCCACATAATTTCTCTAGGAACTTTATCGTATGTGTCACGCCCCGCTCCTAGAGGTCCCGCGACTGTCGTGCCCTCACTGTCCCTCGAGAACACCAGACTCATAATAAATTCCAATTCTTGATCAAAACCCTTAATCGAATCTATGATTATAACCTGCAAAAATATTAACTTTATGAGGTGAGCAACAAATCGTTCAGCAAGTAGTTAACACAAAATTTGCTGGACCAAACAAGTTATATACATATATATTTTACAAAGTTTTAACATACAGTCATATAAAAGTTTTTCAAAAAAACTTTATTCGACATCAAAACAAAATCTTATTACACATAATCACAAAGGTTTCTTTTCAAAAATAAAACATACATACTATTATAACAAGTGGTATTATATCAAAGATTTGCATAACAGATTTCACAGATGATGAAAAGTTCAAAATCAGAATTAGAATACAAGAATCAGAATTCATAATCAGGTTCAAAAATTCAAAATCAGAATAGCAGAATCAAAATCCATAATCGGAGTTCAAAATTCGTATCATGGTTCATTATAGGTTCATAAAACAAACACGCTATCATTGACTTACTGAATATTCAGCCTAATGATAAGAGACCCCACTAGAAAAGGTTTCTAAGGAGTCTCGCAAAAATCATCTTCGCCAGAGATCAGATTGTAGAGTTTGGAGGCCAAAAGTTATCTTATATGGTAGTTCAAAAAGTGAAGAACTATAGTTCCTACAGACTATTCATGATTATTTTAAAAGTTTTGGTCCATTATTATTACCGAGCAAATATTTCATACATACACACATGCGAAAGAATCATACAAAGTTCAAAATAATGCCACTTATATAATTTCATAATTTAAACAATTCAAATATTCATGTAAGATCCAAGTTTAATAACTAAAATAATGTGTTGTCAAAAATAATGATTTAAAAAAATATTTTCGAAATTACAAAAAGGGTAGTAACCACTTACCTCAAAGTAGCACAAAATCGTAGCAAGGAACCGACTAATTTGCTACACAAAATTATCAAATATTAATAAACTCAATTTTATAATAAATCGGTTCGTATATAAACTATCATGTATAAGAGACAATATAACTTCAAATTTTAAAAATATTTAATCATATTCATACTAAAATATATATTATTATTTATTATAACTGTATAATAGGTTAAAATTATTACTAATACCACAAAAATATTCAATAAGTTATTATAAAATAGTTGTTTAATACCTTTAAATTTCTTATACCATAAGCATTCAAGTTTGCAGTTCAAAAATTAAATCTCATAAAGTTAAGAAACTTACTATGTAATTTATCCCAAACAATCGTATCAAATGCCCAAAGGACCTAAACTGTAATTACACCAAACTTTGAAACTTCCAACCAAAACTTACCAATGTCCTGTCAACTATATTCTCTCTAAGAGACTCTCCCTTTTTTTCTTTCTCTTAGTCACTTGTCTTTTATCTCTTACCATTTTGTCTTTTTCCTCCTTTTCCTTCCTCTTTCTATTTGTTCCTTATTTGTTTCAGTAACATCGCGCCATCACTCTAAGATTGCTGATACCAGCAATGCCCAACAGCAGTAACAGAGCAGCCAGCCACAGCAATAGGCAATCCTCCTTTTTTTTTTTCTTCAAAATTTCTGTTTTTAACTTTTCAAAATAAATACATAATATTTTTAAAACAATTACATAAATAAATTCTTATACTTTGAATTAAATCTCAACTTTTAACACGAAAATATATTTATCAAATTAAATTCATTATTTGATAATAATTAATGGAAAAACACCAGTTCATGCATGATATTTCATATACGAAAAATACGTATAAAATACTTTGATTTTATAAGAAAGTACCAACACAAGTAATTCAATTTCATATACAGTTGTTAATTAAAATATCATTGTTTTATATTGATTATATATATATAAGATATATATATATATATATATATAATGGATTTTCATTCTACCCTCCTTACAAAATGTTTTGTCCTTAAAACTTGCACACCTTGATCAAAGAGAACATGTTTCTCGTCCATATATATCTTTTTCTTGTTTTCCTATCGTTTCTCCCACATTGACTATTTCAATGAAACTTTACATATGAAACCTATCTCCTTTGAAACTTTTTATCCCCGTATTTTATAATCTTTAGTGTTGCCCCTTTTATAAGAATTCCCTCTAACGTTCAATGATTATGACTTGATCACATAACTCGAATTAGGTACATACTTTTATATTGCGATACTTGAAATATATTGTGCACTTTGATGAATTAGATGTCAAAACTAAATTAATATACTTGTTTTTCCAATCCATTCTGATATGTTGAATGGCCCTACCTATCAAGAGTTTAACCCAAATAACTTTTACCTTTTTCTAATTTCTTTGTCACCAAGTCGAATTTAAAAATTAAGTTTTCTCCGACTCTTAATTCTAATTTGGGAAAAATCTACTCTTGCGTCTATATAAAGTTTCAAATGGAGTCATTTTGATATCACTTGGTACCTTCATTAATGATAATAGTTTATCATAATTTCCTCCAAAATCTAATGCATAAACTCGTAACATATTTTCTAGTGTTTAGATGATCTTCTCGGATTGACTGTCCATTTGTGGATAATTGGTATTACGTTCCAAGTCCATTCTTATAACCCTTTAGTACCAAAACCAAAACAAGAAGTAAAATGATGGTTTCAATCCAATATTATGCTCACGGTATTCCATGCAAACTCACAATTTATCCACATATACTCCACAAACTTTTCATGGTTATCTCATTACGCATATATATTAAAAGGTGTTAATTTAATCCAGTGATCCGCCACTATCCAAATAGTACATCCTTCATAATTTTATCCCTCAAACTTGTTGCTAGGTACCAATAGTATCCCGTATATCAATAATTTATCATTACATCTTTCAGTAAAATATTCAGATATATTGCCTTCTCTCAATTCCTTAATCTTTACAAGTTTCCTATCTCCTCCTTAAGTGAACAAATATTTAAATGTATTATGATCAATAAATATGTTCAAATCAGTCAAACACTATAGTCGTCAATTTCTAGTCATGTGCAAATTAATTATTCTCACAGAATTCTAGTTGCCTCTATGGTTAAATCATTATCTCATCGTTTGCGTCAACACACACCATCTAATCCATTCTCAAACTCATCCTTTAGAATTAAAAACCCTCAAATTCCAAATGATAGGGTTAAAGTGACTAATGTTATCAACTCCTCTTTCGAATGTTAAAAGTCCTTTTCTCATATTAAAGATCACAGTAATTATACCTTGTTTTGTGCTAACCTTTCTCATGGTGTTACAATACATGAAAACCCTTTAATGAACTTTTGACAGTAACTAGCTCACCTGAAAGGTTTCTTACCTTGGTAACGCTTGTAGACCTTGACCAATCCACTGTATCCTGAATTTTGGTTAGGATCCATTAACTCTATATACAAAATCACATGTCCTATAAAATTACCTTTATATAAACCTATTTTCATTTAAAATGTCAAATATTTCTCTTAAATGTTTCTCATGAGGTTCCTTACTTAGAAAATAAATCAGAATTTTATCAGTAAACATTATAATAAATCTGTCCAGTTGAAACCTAAAACTAAACCATGAATCTTATACGAGCATTTGTCAGACCAAATATATCACCAATTTTTTTCCAAAATATTCTAAGTTCCATAATTACTTCTAAACATTGTTTAACTACACGATCATTAAGTTTCCCTCATTCCATTAGTTGTTTACCTTAGAAGTTAAATATCCTTTATATCCTTTGTTTTAAACTTTATTACTTGTACTGTCCTCATCAATATTTCTCGAGGTGTTTTTCTTTCACTCGTATTACCCTAATAAGTTAATACTCCCCATCCAAAAAAGATACACACAAAATTCTACAGCCCACCTTAACACCATATTTAGTAGAATAACCAGTTCATTCCTGAAGATAGTCTCAAAATCACTTAGATGAATCTAGACCAATTTAATCGTAGATTATTTTTCATATATTTTCACAACCACAATCACTAAACTTCATAAGAAATATCAAAATTCAGTATTCCATAGTGGCTACACATAACATTTCTCGAACCACTCAAGTCGTACAAAGAAATTCCAAAATATTTTCAAATTTTGAGTTGCGAGCATTTATCCATTTTCTAAGGTCCTATATTTACTAACTTAATTTGAATCCTACTATGATTCCATCTTCCATAACTTATTATCGGTCATCTTAGTAGAAACAACCTTCCCAATACCATAAATAGTTCTTCATAACCGACATATTAGGTACAAGATTTAATGGATCCCATAATTAACAGTATTTGTTTAAATCAAGTATCAATTTAAGAAAAAAAAATTATAATTTACAGATATAACACAAGTATAGATTTTTTATTTTTTTGTTTCTGTCAAAATAAGCTATGACAAATTTACATAATCATTTTTTTAAATATACTATTTCAGAAATATTACATTAGTATAGAAAAATACTTTTACAAGTAAAACAAGTTGTAACAAATAAATCATACTTTTATTATCAAAAGAAGTCAAACTAGCACACACTATATTCTAGAATGTATTCTTAACAAAACAAACTGAATCCTTTAAGAATACAAAAAAATCAATCAAATTCCTATTATTACAACCCATCAAAATTCAAATGCTAACGAATACTATCATTTTCTCAATCTCTTTATTCTTATCGTTCTCCAAAGTGTTTAAAAACATTAATGTTATCATGTCCTTTATCCTTAATAGAGTTACCATCTTGATATTTCACTATCATGTTCATCTTAATCTCAATTCTTTTTCTTCTTCCCATAGAGCTCATCGAAATTCCTATCTTAAATATTTGACCCAAAAAAAATTAACCTAAAGCAGGATCTAGTAATAGACACTTATTCCTTAAAGTTCGTCTAACCTTCTTCACAATGAGTTGTCCTTAAATTCTAAATATCTTTAATTCATTTCTCGTAACCGTAATAGCTTCATCTCCTTTACTTTATCAAACTTAAATCTGATACACATACTTCAAATCACAAGTCTAATTAGTATCGATTTAAAAAATATTCAAACCCATCAAAGTAATACTTAAGCACAACTCTAATCCTTAATAGTTGCCCCATAGATTCTAAACCATAGCTTTGATACCATTCTATCACGCATCGCTCCCAAAGGTCCCGTGAACTTCGTGCTCTCACTATCCCCCGAGAACACCAGACTCATAATAACTTCATTTTCTTGATCAAAACCCAATCTATGATTATAACCTGCAAAAATATTAACTTTATGAGGTGAGCGACAAATCTAGATAGTAAATAGTTAACACCACCTTTGCTTAAACAAAAAAGTTATATACATATATTTTTTACAAAATTTTAACACACAGTCATATAAAAGTTTTTCAAAAAACTTTTGTTCGACATCAAAGCAAAATCTTATTTCACATGTAATCACAAAGGTTTCTTTTCAAAATATATTTTCAAAAAACAAAACGTACACACTTTTATAACAACTGGCATTATATTAAAGATTTGTAGAACAGCTTTCACAGATATCAAAGTTCAAAATCGGAATCAGAATACAAGAATCAAAATTCAAAAATTCAGAATGAGCATATCAGAATCAAAATCCATAATCGGAGTTCAAAGTTCATATCATACTTCATTATAGGCTCATAAAATAAACACGCTATCATCGGTTTACTGAGTACTCAATCTAGTGCTAAGAGACCCCACTAGAAAAGGTTGCTAAGGGGTCTCACGAAAACCATCTTAGCCAGAGTTCAGAGTTCAGAAGCCAGAAGTTATCCTATCTAATAGTGCAAAACGTGCAAAATTATAATTCCTACCGACTATTTATGATTATTTTAAGAGCCTTAATTCATTATTATTTACCGAGCAAATATTCCATGTACAAACACATGCGAAATAATCATACAAAATTCAAAATAATGCCACTCATATAATTTCATAACAATTCAAATATCCACGTAATATCCAAGTTTAATAACTAAAATATTGTGTTGTCAAAAATAATATTTAAACAAAAATATTTTCGAAATTACAAAGGGGTAGTAATCACTTACCTCAAAGTAGCACAAAATCGTAGCAAGGAATCGACTAATTTCCTAAATAAAATTATCAAATATTAATAAACTCAATTTTAAAAAAAATCGGTTCGTATATAAACTATCATGCCTTCAGTAATATTATTCAAGTTCCAAAAATATTTAATCATATTCATACTAAAATATATATTCTTCTTAATTATATAAAAATATAACAGTTAAAATATATTACTAATACTACAAAAATATTCAATAAATTATTATAAAATATTTGTTTAATACCTTTAAATTGCTTATACCATAAGCATTCAAGTTTTTAGTTCAAAAATTAAATCTCATAAAGTTAAAGAACTTATTATGCAATTTATCTCAAACTATGATGTCAAAAGTCTAAATGGGACCTAAATTGTAATTAACCCAAACTTTGAAACTTCCTACCAAAACTTGTCAATGTCTCGTAAACTTTATTCTCTCCCTCTCTCTCTCTCTTTTACTCTCTCCTATGTACTTGCCTTTTCTCTCTTACTCTTTTGTCTTTTTCCTCCTTTTCCTTCCTCTTTCTCTTCGTTCCTTATTTGTTTCATCAACCACACGCCATTACTCCTCCCATTGCTGATACCAGCAACGCCCAGCAGTAGTAGTAGAGCAGCCAGCCACAGCAACATGCAATCCTCTTTTTTTTTTCTTCGAAATTTCTGTTTTTTAACTTTTCAAAATAAATACATAATATTTTCAAAACAATTAAGTAAATAAATTCTTATACTTTGAATTAAATCTCAACTTTTAACAAGAAAATAAATTTATCAAGTTCAGTTCATCGAATAATAATTAACAGAAAAATAATAGTCCAGGTATGATATTCTATATACGAAAAATACGTATAAAGAAAACGGAATAATTAAAATATTTTGGTTAGAAAATTATACCGAATTTGATATACGATGAATTCCTAGTGTGCACGAAAACTCCTCTATCCAAAGCTCAAAATTTCAGTCAGGAAAAATAATTTCTTAACCCTATGGAATCCCCTATTTATACATATTTTACTTCCAAAAGTCTCCAACTTCTAATTCCTAAAAGTTAGCTAAAAATCCTACAATTATTATACTTATTTGGTAAATAGAAGTGGCTAAAAATTTGCACCATTTTTAATTACGAAAATTACCATTTAATTGGCAAAAGACTTATTTTTCAAAAGCAAAACGTATTTAGACAATAAGTTAGTCCAAGGCAATTACCATAAAACCATTAGGATTCCTAACTAGATAAGAACTTTAATTTTATAAAAAAGTACTAACACAAGTAATTCAATTTCATATACAGTTGTTTAATTAAAATATCATTGTTTTATATTGATAATATAATTATATATATATAATGGGGGTTTACCGCATGCATTTTCAAGATCATACTAAAACTCATATGCAAATCCTTTTCTTTATCACAGTATTTCTAGGCAAGTTTTCTTAAGAGATGTATGATTTCTATAATCGATCTCCCTGCCATGAAACCAAACTGATTATCTGATACTTAGTCTTGTTTCTTTACCTTCTTTCTATCACCATCTTCTAAAATTTCATCGTATGGCTCACTAAATTAATATATCTATAATTCACACAATTTTGTATATCACCTTTGTCTTTGAATATAGGTACGAGAGTATTCTTCTTCTATTAGTCGAGCATCTTTCTACTCTTCAATATTTTATTGAAAAGGTTGGTAAGCCAACATAGGCCCTTCTTTTCTAAGCATTTTCATACCTTAATTGGAATTTCATGGAGGCCAACTCTTTTCCTTTCTTCATTTTCTTCAAAATTTCCTTCACCTCTAATTCCTGAATCCTTCGATAATACATTATGTTTCTATAGTCTTCCAACTTATCTAACTCTCCCAAAATAATATAATCTCCATGATTCCTTCATTGAATAGTTGATGGAAGTATCTCTCCCACTTTTTCTTAATTTTCTCATTTCTTACTAGCACCTTATTGTTTTTATCCTTGATACACTTGACTTGGATTAAATCCTTCGTCCTTGGGCTCTTGCTTTAGAAATTCTATAAATATATCGCTCCCTCCTTAGATTCTAATTTTTGCTAAAAATTTTCTAAAACCCTATCACTCACTTCACTTACAGCCTTTTTTGCTTCCTTTTTAGTAAGTTTATATTTCTCAATATTTTCGTCACTTCTACAACTATATAAACCCTTATAGTTAGCCCATTTAATTTTGATTTTATCTTGTAAATTTTCATCCCACCACCAAGATTGTTTGTTCATGGAAACACGGCCTCTTAACTCTCCGAATATCTTCTTAGCCACTGTTCTCACTCTAGTTGCCATGTCATTTCATAAAGTGTCAAAATTTCCTTGTAAGTCCCAAATACTTTGTCATAACAGATCTTTCCTAAAAATTTCTTCCTTTTTTCTTCTTTAAATTCCTCCATTTAATTCTAGATAATTTAGATAGGTTCCTTCGACTAATGTGATGTTTAAGCCTCTAGTCCACCACCAAAATCCCATGATGAAAGGTTAAACTTTCTTCAAGTATGATTTTACAATCTCTATAAACCATTCTATCTCTTTCTTGTGAGGAAAAAGTCAATTTATAAATTTGTTAAATCACTTTTAAAGGTAACTAAATGTTCCTCCCTCTTCTTGAAAAAAGTATTGATAAAGCACCAATCGAATGCTATTCCAAACTCCAAGATTGATTTCCTTTTTCTTTTCTTCCTCCATAACCACATCCACCATCCACCTCTTCATAATTCTCATTATCTCTTCCCACATATCTATTTAGGTCACCTCCTACAAAAATTTGCTCACCTTGGGGGAACACTACCTATCATCTTATGTAAATCCTCCCAAAACTTAATCTTAATGGACTCATCTAGACCAACTTTAGGCGCATAGTGTAAAGATATTAGATAGTTTTACATCCTAAAATTAGTTTGAGGGACATAATCCTATCTCTTTTCCTAGTCACCTACAGTATTTTGTCCTTCATCGACCCATCTACAATAATACTTATCCCATTTCTAGTCCTATTTAATCTTGAGAACCAAAATTTAAATTTTGAATTATTTAATAGTTTTGCCTTTTCACCAACCCATTTTATCTCTAGTAAATACAAAATATTAATTCTTTTCCCAATCATTGCATTTACCACCTCCATTGATTTATCAGTAAAGTTCTAATATTCTAAATTCCTATTCTAATCCTATTCTCCTAAACATTTTTCTTCCCACTACCCTCTCCCTATTTTGTGAGGACCCTTGTATATTTTTCACTACACTCAGACTCCCATGGAGATGTAGCAACCCTTACCCACTATTTGTCACACTCAAGTAATGCGACGCGTCGCTTACGGGGAGCGCTCTACCATTAGCGTAATATCGCATTTCATTCATCTCATTTACAAAACTTTACGTTGATTGTCAAACTCACGCAACCCTCCTCTTTTATCCGAACTTGAAACCATCTATGCAAAGAAAAACTAGACACAGGCTAAGTTACAAAATTAATTAATTGATATTTTTTAATAAATTAAATTAGCATAGCATGCCTTTTTTCTAACCATTCTAATTAATTAAGTTTTGATGTTACATTAAATATTTGGTCAACAAAGGGGTAAAATTGGAATAAATTATATTATTTATTCTAAAATGAATTGTTTAATAATTTATTTTTGAATTGGACTGACATGTTACAAGAAAATAGAAAATTAGGGGATGTTTATAAGATTTTTAAAAGTTCAAGAATGCTAGATAATATTAGTATAAACCTTAAGAGAGGTTTATAAAAATATCCCAAAAATTGGTCAGTTCTTAGGCTACTATATTCTGAGAAAAACAACGCATTCCTATTCATGTTTACATCTTTCTTCATGCATGACTTCATGTATGCATGAACCTAAAACACTTTGAGCTGATCAAACCATTCAGTATTTATTACACCTCTTCTGAATTTTATCTTAAAATACTAGCCATGTAGAAAAGTTTTGATAGAGCTTGATTTATTCATAGAAGGGGATCCGAAAGAAGGATGCCATGTAACTAAAGAATTGCAACCACCATTACACATATTTCAAACTAATGCAACATATAGTACAATTTCTAAATTAAAATTTATAGAGCCAATTATGCTCAAATTATATGCTTGATCTTCAGCAGCCACATTCTCATCCTCAGTGAAATTCAGTTGGGAAATGGTAAACTGCCAAAATTCAATCACCAGGTCTGAAGATGTCTTCACAGAATATCTCAAATAACTTCATATGCTATGGAACAATAAGTAGATACACACATTAATTAGTATAAACTTCATCACCCAGATTAGGCTATTTCAAAAAAAAAAAATTTAAAAAAAATTAAAAAAAATCAAATGTAGGATACTCAAAAGAAGGACTAATTCCATTTTGCACCTCCTAATTTATAGTACTCCATTCTTACTTTGTATCCTATTTTTAGTTTTGGACACTTTCTACTCCTAACTTTGAAATCCATCCATTTCAATCCAATTTTTAATAGCGTCAGCAAAAATAATAGAATCTTCACATATATACCCAAAATATTGTGGCATAATATTCCACTTTGCACCATCTAATTTATAATTGATTTTTACTTTATACCCTATACTTATTTTTTAGACATATTACACCCTGAATTCTCTAGTTTATCCATTTCAGTCAAATTTTTAACACCATTACCAAGGTTAACAAATATTTCAATCGTAGACACCATGCACTTAAAGTGGGACATTCGTAAAAATTTTCAACACTATTAGAAATTGGACCAAAAGTGGACAAATCTAAGAGTTAAACGTGCAATGTGTTAAAAAATTTAGAATTCGGAGTATAAAGCGGAATTAGTCATGATTACTTCTATTAGTGTAATACGCCCCTAAATATGCGTGTGGCATGAGCTTACTTAGCTTCCATATAACTTTATCAACAGCGTTAAAAATCAGACTGAAATAGGATAAATTTGAGTGTTCAAGGTACAATATAGTCAAAAAATAAATATAGATTATAAAGTGAGAATTAGATACAAGTTCAGCGGTGTAAAGCAGAGTAAGACTTAATATTGTATATCCTGTTGAATTTATTGTACATAAAACTTAAGCATAGTACAATTGAACAAATTACGTACCCTAACTTGAGAAATGTGTCGGAACTGTTGGGATCCTCAAGATGTCTAATTCCGACTTGGCTGCTTCGGTTGGTGACCTGGCTGCTTCGGTTGGTGACCGACTCGGATGAATTCCCTTGTTCCAATACAGGTGTTGGGGTTTCAAATGTGCTTTATCACCTGCAATATCAATCAGAATACAAAGATTCATAATGCATGCAGCTGCAGAAAGGTGCCAATAGAAATAAGGGAAAAAAAATGGGACTCACAACAGATACTTTCTGTCTCAACCTTGCATTCTCTTCCTTCAATAATGCTTCCTGTAATTCATTTTGCAAATTCTAAAATAATAAGGGGTCATTCCAAGAATGTATGTCCATAATGAATGTATGATGCCAATAAGATTAGGTAGAAGCAAACACTAACCAACCCACTCGATACTCGAATCAAACTCGATTCAGTAAAAAAATTTGTTCGAATTTAATTAGTTAATAATTAAGTCAAAATTGAATAAATTTTAAATTCCCTAAATTTTTGAAATCGAGTGGGTAGGCCTGATAAACTTAAAATTTTAAATTTACATATAAAAAGTTTAAATTACTCGATCTTGATTCGAATTTGACTCAATAAAAGATCGTTTTAGTTTGACTCGAAAGTAAACAATATAAACAAATTTATAAGTTTATCAAAATAATCAAATAAGATTGAACATTGAAATATTTGACTTATTTATGTTACGCGCACCCAGAAGCAAAACAAATGAAAGTAGCTAGTAAGGAAAATTTTTGACTAGCCTTTTTCTTGAGAACACCAATTTCCTATGGAAGAACTTTTCACCCTGAAATCCACCAAAAAAATAAAATAAAATAAAATAAAGTATCAAAACTAATCCAGATATTGTAAGATCTAAAAAGAAGAAATTCAGAGGTTAACAAGAACCTTTGTTTTTGCTAAACGACTTAATCCTGCCTCGATCAATTTCTCCAATTTCACCAAGTCTTCCATGCTAAGTCCTTGCAGCTCTTCTCCTTTAAGATGCCTATAATTGTAAGTGGAATTAAATCATAATTTTCACAAATCAATTATGAACAATGTTATAGCAGTTTTAGGTTGTACCTTAATTCTAAGGTTTTCTCCATCACTTCCTTGGTAAGCATAGCATGGGTACGATTCTCCCACTTAGAAATAAAATAGAGATGGTTTTAAAAAATAAAATTAAAGTAAGATATGTATAGACTATAAAGAATAGATTTCGAAAAAAATAACATTATGCTAATATCTTAAGGGAATTCTATGGTCTAGTTAGAGTACCGTACCTTTGTGATTTAAAAGAGCATTGTATTGTACAGTATTCAAAGTACATGGTGTTGTATTGTACAAATATATAAAGTACAACGTTACGGTACCCTAATGGGCCCATAGAATTTTTCAATATGTTATGTGTTTTTACTCCAATTGTAATTTCCAAACTACTTTTGGGGTTTTAATTAAAGTCCTAATAGCAGCTCATGCATTAGTAGATGTTCAAAATTTGTCGAGGTTTTGTGAGAGATAGCAAGATTTTTAAAAATTTCGTTTGATGCTGAGCATTTTATGGAAATAAACATCAGATATCCAATTGTCACCTTCTTTGTGTATGTTGGATCTTCAAAATTTTGGGTATGCTGGTAAGTTACAGTTTATCCACATTTTGAAGATCCAACATACACAAAATTCCTTCCAGAAGCTAGTTTTCATTAAGAGGATCCAAAATGGAAAAATATTTTCTTTCATCAAACACAGAAATATAATTGGCTTCTTGATATCTTGATAGCAATTACCATCTATTGCTGTTTCCTTATGCTATTTAAAATCATGAAAAAGAAGCATTCAGTATCATCAAGATAAGGCGATCGATCAGAACAAATTTTAAGGTTTTTGGGTGACGATCAAGTGGCTAAACTTTAAGGTAACAGAACATTTTATTCCATTTGAATGAAAAGCAAGATTATATGATTATTTTCTATATTGATTAGATAGACCTTTTCCCCAAGAATCATTAGGATTACATAAGTTTCCTTTTCACTGAACACTTGGAAGAGATAAACAAGTAAGAATAAACACTCAGTTGGCATATGTATACTTCAATTTCTAGAAGAAAAGTGTAAAGTGTACTTTACTCCTGCAATTTTAGCATCTTAATACCAAAAAAATACTAGAGAACATAGTACCTGTAGGTGCTTAATTGGATGCTTATCTTGCTTATCAAAGTCTGCTGAACATTGACTGTACCTCTCAATCACTTGCAGCATACTTCAAAAGAAACAAAAATCCAATGAATTATTCGGATCACTTATTAGTTTGAACTAATAGTAAGATAAATGACTTTTGTAGTAGGCATTTGAAGATAAATAAGCCAATTATTTAATAATTATATTAGGACGGAGCCTCAAAAATTTGCAGAAATTATCTTAACAAGTACTTAATGACAATAAAGAATAGAAACAAAGAGAAGTATAGAAATAGAAGGGACACAGATTTATGTAGTTCAGTCAGTTCAACCTACGTCCATAGGCGAAAGGAGAGAATTCCACTAACTCAATAAGAGTAATATAAATTGGAGAGACCTCCACAAAACCAAACAAGTCCCAAACAAATATCTCAAATTGAGATATACTAAAACATCCAAAGGATGTATAAGAAGGCGGCTTAAACTTAAGTTTGGTCTACATTTTTATTTGGTGTCCCAAACAAGTTCATAAGCTCTATATTTATAGAGGAGCTCCACACAAACTTCTAAGAGCAAAAGAAATTCAATGTAGCCAGAAAACATAGAGAGAACAAACCGGACAAGTAATCCCCATTCCGTGAAGAAACTGGATTTGGTAATTGTGTGCTTCAGATGAAAAACCATCTGACACAAATCAATACCAATAAATCTCCATCTTGATTTTGTATTTGATACACAAACAAATCCTTAAATTTACAATTGACGAATTCTCTCCACCTTCTCCCCAAAAGTCTTAATGGGTCAGATCAGCAATTGAAGGAGCAAACCAAGTCCAAGGGACACTTGAACTTGTTCACTAGATTAGTATCTATAATAGTAAAACCCTGCAAAATATACAAATTACCAAATCTGCAAACTTTCATAACTACGAGAGCATTTTTACAAATCTTCATGACTTCACCTTCAATTGTATGTTTAAACCCAATACAAATTTGAAGAACCCTCCACAAATCCAAAAGAGCCCAATAACAAAATACCCAAATATCCTAAAAACATAAGAGAGATATAATATGTTAAAAGGTCTAAAAGACCCAATTCGCTCCCTTGGTTAATACCCACAAACACTAAAGGTTGTAATACAAAAATACAAAACAGGCTCACAAAAAAAAATAAAATATGGGTTGCTTACATGACTCTAACAAGAGCACAAGAAAGTCCAAAATTATTACAAAAGACTTTACCTAATAGCCCACTAATGAGATCAACTACTTGCTCCACCTTCTCCAACAATGTCCCAAACTTATACTCGATGCACGCCAACTTTATATTAACAAAATAGGCCCCGTAAATCTCTTCATAAATATCAAACGGACCTCTCGGAAGTTCAAAGGTCTAACACACAAAGAAGAGAGTAACAAAATAGCCTTACTCCAAGAAAAAGAATTGCTTGCCAATGAGTAGTCCAAGATTCACATCGGAATTCGATCTCCGTCAAAATTTCTCAATACAAAGATTTTGTTATCGTCAAATTTTCTGCTTGAACTTAACCCAGGTCCGCGGCTTTGATACCAGTTTGTTAGGATTAGAGGCCCAAAATTTGCAAAAATTTTCTTAACAAGCACTTAATGATGAGGTAACAAATAGAAACAAAGAGAAATATAGAAATAAAATTGACACAAAGATACATAGTTCGATCAGTTTGACCGACATCCACGAGCAAAAAGAGAGAATTCCACTAACTCAATAGGAGTAATACAAATTAGAGAAATCTCCACAAACCAAACAAGTCCCCAACAAATATCTCAAATTGGGATATACTAAAACATCCAAAGGATGTATACGAAGAAGGCTCAACCTCCAGTTTGGTCTACATTTTCATGTGGTGTCCCAAACAAGTTCATAAGCTCTATATTTATGGGGGAGCTCCACACAAACTTTCAAGAGGAAAAGGAATTCACTGTAGCAAGAAAATATGGAGAGAACAAACCACACAAGTAATCAAATTTTGTGAAGAAACTAGATTTGGTAATTGTGTGTCAGATGATTTTCCATCTGACACAAGTCAATACCAACACATTATGCTTCAACACATCTATTCTCTCGCACTTGGTGAAGTAACTAGCACCACTCTATCTTCATCTTTCAACTTGATGAAGGGGTTTTTCAAATAGTATCCAATTTATCAGTGTTAAGTTCCTTCACTTTTGCTGGAAATTATACAAAGGAAACAACTACTTTTGTAGACCATTGAAATAAAATGTAAGTTGATGATCAACACCTTCCATATCATACCTCCACGATAACAACTGGACTTGATCCTAGTTACTGGTTTAGTGATGAATGCAACAATTGGACATGTATGTTTGCTTATTGAGTTACACTTTAATTTTGGATATGTGATATGAAAAAAATTACAGCTCTGAAATACAAGTGTTCTTGAATAACCTTTTTTGTCCTTAAGATGAAGTATAAAATTCTTGGTTGAGTTTTGAAGATTTGTGAAGTACCCTCTACCAACAAAATAGGAGACTTATGAGCGTACTATAGTTTCTCTCTCTCTCTCTCTCTTGAAATATATATATATATATATACTCTATATATATATATATATATATACAAAAATTCTATAGTCCCTTTAATCTTTTTGAGAGAATCATTCCTCGAAAGATATCCAATAATAAGTTGACACACAGCCTAACAAGGATAGGAATTACTGCACTATAATATTTTTATCAAATATATAACAGGTTACCTACTTAATTTCCTAGAAAACCCCAAATCTATAACCAAAATAAAAATAAAAATAAATTTTGAACCTATTAAATATTCCAACGAAAAATGAAAAAGTACTTTCTACGTATAAAAATCACACTAGTACAACGAGATTATCCATATCTATACAAAATAACTTTTGGTCATCACACAAAGATTAAGATAATTCCGTAGAATATTAAAGATGTACTATGTGTACGCAAATTTGTGTCAAAAGTCTAATTTTATAAGCATATCAAATAAAAATGTAATTTCTTTAATTAAACAGTTATATTAATATGAATTTAATCCCAAAAAAGTAATTACAACAATAATACTACTCAAGATAAGATGAAATATTATGAGAGATTCATATAATATAACATACGATAAAGGCAAAGGTCTATAGTAATAAGGTATGAAATAAAATACTAATAAAAATCCAAACAAAAGTACTATCATATAGTAAAATATACTATTTGGTTCATTGTATCACGTAAATAAGTGAATCAATAATAAATCAAACTCTTATATTCAAAAAATTAGATAAATGTATAAAAAAATTGAATTATATGTTGTAATCGTGACATTATCAAAATAATACCATGCAAGGCAAGAAAACATACTTATAGAATGGAAATGTTGTACTACCTAAATAACTATAGTGTACATTTTCCTCGCATAAATAGTATTTCAAAATTTATTCTACTAAATATTACTATCTAATTCAAGAACATAACACACTGCACTCAAGACTTCACACTATATAAAAATTACATTAGTACTACAGGATTATCCATATCTATACAAAATAATTTTTGGTCATCAAACAAATATTAAGATAATTTCGTAAAATATTAAAGGATGTAATATGCGTATGCAAATTTGGTATTAAAAGTATAATTTTATAAGCATATCAAGAAAAAAATGTAATTTCTTTAATAAAATTGTTACATTAATATGAAATTTAATTCCAAAAAAATGAAAAATTAAGAGTTTATTTTTTTGTTATAAAATTAATACTACAATAGTAATATTCAAGATAAGAGGAAGTATTATTAGATATTCATGTAGTATAATATGAGAAAGGTGAATGTATGCAGTATTAAATATCCATTAATATGATAAAGGCGAAAGTATGAAATGAAATACAATTAAATATCCATACAAAACTACTATTGTATAGTAAAATATACTACTTGTTTCATTGTATAAGGTAAATAAGTGAGTCAATGACAAAAACATTAAAAAATATTTAAAAAATAATTAATAGAAAAAATTGAATCATACGTTATAATCGTAACATTAACAAAATAGTATTATACAAGACAAAAATACATATTTGTAGAATTTAAATATATTTAGTACTACCTATATACCTCTAGTGTACTATTATATTTAAACTTCTCATATAAATAGTATTTCAAAATTTTTTCTACTAAATATTACTCACCAATCCATAGACATAACAAACTATACCCAAAACTTCACACCCCAAATGCAAGGCAATAATATTGACAAGTCACATATATTCCATTCAACCTACCATAATAAACACCTCATTTTTACACTTAAAAAGATTGTATTGAATCTCTTTTAAGACAATACCCTGAAATATTAAAGAAAGTACTATAGGAGGTGCATATTTAGTCAAAGTTACCACTTGATCACTTTAATATTAACCATTCAATATGGAAAATAATCATGATCCTCAGATCATATTAACTTAAAATACAATTTACCACATACAAACTCTCTCCCCATAAACTTAAATTTACAGGAACTGGAAAGCCACTACTTCTTAGTTCTTACCATCCTCTTATTTATATATATATATACGGATCAACCTTTTTTAGAAGCCTTTTAGCTGAAATAGCATTACTATATTTCAAACTTCTTTCAATTTGATAAATTCATGAAAACCTCTTCTCAGAAGCAAAATAAATTTCACTTGTTTTGTTATTCTAATTTTCTTGTCACTTGGTTCCCTCCCATTGGTCCCTCGTATGCCAATCTGTCCAAGTTTTGGACATTGCTCTTAAAAAACAATTAATTCTATTTGGATGGTGCCTTTATTTTTTTTTCCCCCATTTTTGCAATCATTAATTGAAAACATTTTATAACTACTTTTTATTTTACATACATCACATCTCAAAAGGTAACTACAATACTATTCCAAATAACACTTAAAATATATATATTTTAAATAATGACTATCCAAATGCAGCTATTTTTGTTGTTTTCTTATCCATTTTTATTTTAAAATTTTGTTGACTCAAGGCTTATTTGTGTTTTTATCTTGTAAGAAATAGAAAGAGATGGATGAACCTGATTTCTATTCAAAACACTTATTGCTCATGCCAAACAAGATCCTCAAGTGGAGCTTTGTAAATTATGATTACATGCATTAGATTAGGAATTTTCGGAATAGATATGTTTCCTCTTACTGTATAAGCTGTAACAACTTGAATATGAAAGATCTTAAATGGAAATATATTTAAGCTAATGCTAGCTTGAGATTACTAAGAAAAAGAAGAAATTTCATATTTTCATGGCATCAATTTTTGCACTTTAATTTTAGCATTTCACTATTTTGTATTAACTCTTAAGTTGAATACATTTTTCCCATCACGAATTTTGTATGGCTTTTCCTTCCCACCTCTCACTAAGGGGTTCTTGGAAAGGTTTGGAGCTTGATTTAAAACCTCCCATTTGATAATTAAAGGCTTAAATTCTAATTCAAAAAACCATAGCAACTCGGTTCACTATGACCCATACACCATTTTTTTTTTTTTTTTTGCTAGGGATTAATTCTTTTTAACTTTCTAAACAATCTCAAACCGAAGTCATGCATTCTATTTTGGATCGAAAGATTTGATAAAAGAATTTGAGACCCATCAACTATTTGGGGTAATTTTATAGAGTTATTTTAACCAAATTAAAAAGTGTGAAATAAATAGTTTAAACAACTTCTAAGGCAGATGAATTTAGAAATAATTCAATTTAAATTTATAAATCGCTTTAATAACAAATGAGTGAATTTCAAAATTTTGACAAAGTTCATCGATTGAAATGCAACAAATGCAACAATGTGTCTTTCTATAGATAATTTTGATACATATAATAAAGTTATTTCATCAATAATTTATAAAAATTCTAAGCACAAATAGTATTTGACACTAGACCCACTCATTGCGATCAATCATCATTAATCTTAGTAAATCTTAACATTACATAAGCAGCTGGTTTGCAAGACACGTTTAAAAGTTGTTTGTTAGACCCACTCATTGCGATCAATCATCATTAATCTTAGTAAATCTTAACATTACATAAGCAGCTGGTTTGCAAGACACGTATAAAAGTTGTTTGTTGACTTCGTAAGTGACTAACACATAAGATTGAACTTGGATAGACAGAATATAAAACCCAGCCCACAAAATTTGGAAATTTGTATGAACTATTGAAACTTTAATTTACAAGAACCAAATATCCAACATCTATATTAGGAAAATTCTAATATTCCTTTAAAAAAATATATGTTATTATGTTTTAAAAATTCGTACGGTATAAAATTATATATTTTAAAATATTATACTATATAAAATTTTAAAATCTATGAAATAGTTCTCTCAATTTGACTACAGAATTTCCTCTATATTAATGCCAAATTCAGTGACAGGCTTGTCTTGCTTTATTTCTTGTACGTGTGTAGTAGAAGTTTGCCACTTCTCCCAATCACATGCAGACATACAAACGACCATGTGATAACAGTGAAATCACTTATCATCTAAGATCTGAAACTAGCTTGATCAGTATTCCTATTCTGCCCTCTCCCATGATCCAATTCTTGTTGTAATTAACAACAAATTTGATAATAATTGATCCAACTCTTGTTTGTAATTAAAAACAAATTTGATAATAATTCTCATGAATAATTAATTACCTCTAAGAACTGAACTTTTGGGTTTGAGAACACTGAGTTTAATTAAGTGCTAAATAGTAGTAGCAGGAAAGATTCATTTGAAATTACTTTATAATACACAAGTAGTAGTGCTAGTTGGAGAAGGAAAGGAAAGATGATGACCTTGAGCTACAAAACTCAAAGAGTTTGCCAGTTGCTGAGAAGACAATAAGAGCAATCTCAGCATCACAAAGTGTAGAGAGTTCTTGAGCTTTCTTGAAAAGCCCTCTTCTTCTCTTTGAGAAAGTCACTTGTCTTGCAGTCAAGTTATCTATCCTCTTGATCTGGATTCTCTGTCTCACCATTTTTTTTTTTATTCTTTTGCCAACTGTCAGATGAAGACCTACCAGTCCACCATTCACATAAAATCATCAGCCCATCCTATTACTATTCAGTTTTTTATTTTTTTGTTTATTTTTTTTATTTTTAAGTACAACCTAAAATGACTTTCTTTCTAGGAAAAAGAAACATGGAACTTTGGGCATAAAAACTGGAGAAAAGTAAAGAACCAAGAAAATCTTGCAAGTACAAGACAGAATCTCTTCAGCCAACCCTCTCCTCACCAAAATCAATACCAGTTGAGTCAAAAAAAATTTAAATATATATAGTTTTTTACATACTCCAATAGGTATATAGCTAAAAGAGAAAA
Organism: Cinchona pubescens; assembly: GCA_025175665.1. Classification (NCBI taxonomy): domain Eukaryota; kingdom Viridiplantae; phylum Streptophyta; class Magnoliopsida; order Gentianales; family Rubiaceae; genus Cinchona; species Cinchona pubescens. The sequence continues at coordinate 4,298,305 of JANKKI010000059.1, read as the reverse complement.
AAAAAAAAAATACAAGAGTTAATTATTTATAATTAAGAGAAGAAAGAAAGATCTATATATAGACAACCCAACCTTGCAGGAAGAATGGCAAAAGAACCCTAAAGTACAAGAGAGAAGAAAAGAATAAAGAATATGAATGTTCCAGATTTGCAGAAGTGCAGATAGTGAAAGATATGTAGGGATTGAAATGACAAGCAGATTCTCCTTGAAATTATACCTTTTCTAGTTAGGATATTTGCTAAGGTTCTTGTTGCCCAGGATCCACAGTTCCACACCACCACCAGATACAGAAAGCCAATGGCGCAGACAGAGAGAGAAGCAATTTGGAGGAGAGACAATCTCTTATAAAAGTAGTAAAAATAGAATGTGAAACACTTGTAGGAGTACTTTCTATTTTTTGCTGTGAATCTGAAGTCTCGAGTAAGCTGAACTTGGTAGACTTTCCAAGTAAGTATTTTATGGGATTCCATTTATGGCCAAACAAAGTAGCTGCGAAACAAAGGTAATTGATATTTGATATTTGATATTTGATATTTGAATTTGATAGTGTCAAGACACAATTAGAGTTTGATTTTTTATAAATAAAGTTAAATTTAAAAAAATTATTTATTTTTTTTAGAAAAAAAAAACTTTATCTCAAACTTGAATTTAAAAAGTTAAAATTTTAAATTAATATGTAAAAGATTCAAATTACTTAAGATTGATAAAAATCTTCAACTTGATAAAATTTTGTTTGAATTTGTTTCAAAAAATAAATAAATTTAATATTCAAGTGTTCAATTTATTTAATTTCGCTTTTATTTAATGTCAATTTTTTAAAAGATATAACGGTGTTAAAAAGCCATCTACCGATGAACAACCATTCTTTCTTAGGTTCTATTTACTAAAATTCCTTTGCAAAATACTATAGATTAAAATGCTTTAAATATTTTTCTATTATTTTTCTACTAAGAAAAAAGAGAGAATGTCCTGTACAGAAAATATTAATTTTTTATTAAATTCATGTTTGCATAAAGGCATATATGCAGTATCGATTCCCGAATATAAGCATTTTGACCTTTTGTGAAATTATCATAAGAGTATAATAAATCTTGACTCAAAACAAGAAAAACTCCATTTGGTCAATTATTATTATTGATATTATTTGAAATATTATTAAATAGTTATTATAGTAATTTCTTATATATATAATATTAATGTAAGATAAAATAATGATTAAAAGACATATTATAAAATGATTATAAAATATTATTAAAAAAATAATTAAAACTGATATATCCAAAAAATGTCATTCTACCAAAAAAGAAAAAAAGCAAAAGAGAAAAAAGGTTCATTGGAGTTAAATAAATATAAAATGCTTTAGTACACATCATGTGGTGCGGCATCGTACAAAGGAAGCATGACGCATCACAGGATTCACAGCAGAGCATTGCACCAAGTAATAGGTTATTATGACTTTTTCTGTACACTCGTACCCTTTATGCCTCCCACCATTAAATCAAACTTGTACGACTGCCAAATAAAAAGGGTTCCCAAAAATGTTAAGGGAAAATACAAATGTTAATATGGTCCTTTAAATTAAAAAAAGTCTTAATTTGATCCCCAAACTGGAAAAAAAAAAGAAAAAGAAAAAGAAGTCATTTAGTTGTATTCCTTAAATTAATATAGTCTCAATTTTACCCTTCAAAATGAAAGAAAATATTTCAATATAGGACTCCAACTAAAAATCTTAATCAATTCCTCCAAACTAACTAAATAGTGTTTCAATTTTGTCTGGGTAAGAGAATGTATTTTTAGAGTCTAAGGTCTTGAATATAACAAAAATAAATATTACATATTAGGCCTACTACGTATTTTTATCATTTGGCCAAAAAATATTATATCATCAAAGGTGTATAAAAACATTTTGGCATAAGCAAATATAACTCTATGAAAAAAAAATATTTATATATTTGTTTGAAAATCATTAATATTGAGAAAATCAACCTACATTAACAAAATATAACTAAAACAAACAATTATATAGAATAAATTTTCAGTTGAAAGGGTAGCAAATGGGAACTCTTTTAGTTTGAAGAGCCACACTAAAACTCTTATTTCAGTTTAAAGGGTCAAATTCACACTTGTTTAGTTTAAAAGTTCATATTAAAGCATTTTTTTCGATTTGAAGTACCAAATTGACATTAACCCAATAAAAAAGTTTGCTTACTTAGAAAAAAAAAATTAGCCACGAAATTTCTGATACGTAATAGATATGAAAATTCTTACCTGCATCCGTTTACATATTGATGTAAAAAAAAATATAAAAATACATGTAATTTATATTTAACCACAAAATTAACAAGTGAAGTAGTAAATACAGTCTATTACAAAAAATTTTCTCTTAGCGGTAGTAAAGAGCTTTAGTATAAAAATATAAGCTTGAATTATGTTACTGAATATTCACATTTTCAGCAAGTCAACTATTTAACAATAAAGTATCAAAGTAAGACTAAATAGGAAATCAAAATGGGCAACCTAAGGGAGACTTTCCATTCAAATTTATTAGAAACTGTTCCAACCAAAATAAAAAATAAAAAAATTGAGTTATTGCAAACTTTTTTTCTACCATTAACCATTGAATTTTCTAGAACAAACGAATCATTTAATTAAAATTTCAGACCGCTAAGCTATTTTAAATTCGTTAAAAATAATTAAACAAATTTAAATATTAAAATCTTCAATTTGTTTATGTTCGTTTACATTCTTATCCCAATCCGTAATTTGGGTTGTTGTTCTTGATTGGGCTGCGATGCAGGTTACTGTCCCATTGGGCTTGTCCCAACTTCGCACAAGGCTTCTACTCGTATAGAGTTGAGCAAAGAAAAATATATAATCAATTTTTTCAAGAGTTAATAACACTATTATTGTCCCTGAATTAGATGTATAATTATACTTTACCACCTTAAATTATAGAAAATACATTTTACTCTTCATTGACACTATTCATCTATTATCAATATTAAAATCATTGAGATAATCTAGTTAAATGACTAAAATACCCTTGGTCCTATATTTTAATTTTTTATATATTTAAATTTTGATAGTGACGTGATAATTATTTAAAAATAAGCAAAAATAAATTATATAATATTTCAATATATTATATATCAATATATTTCTTGGTCAAATTTTTAAAATTGTTGGATTTTATTTTAAATTATTTCGAATTTGAATGTTTAACTATAGTAGTAGAATAATTCCCAAATTGACTTATTTTCTATTTAAAATTTTTCTTTAAAGATATTATATGAAAATATATTTCCTATTAAATTTTGTGATTTTTTTACATTTCTTAATATTTTATATTTTTAATATTTTTCTTAACCTGTGTAAATTACGATATCAGATATAATATAATTTAACAGTCTCTTCTCATATTTTCACTCCCTAAAGTCAAAGATATCTATGTTTTATTATATTTTATTTTTTTCCTAATTCTTTTTTTTAAAATTTTTTTAAACCCACCATCCCCTTACCATATAGTGACTCGAATCCACCAATAGATCATAGATAAACGTCTTACTACATAAGTTGTACTTCGTTGTCATTCCTAATTCTTTTATAACCATCGAAAATCAATTAAATACAATATTAAAGATATTTTAGTTATTTAACTAGATTTTTTTTATATTTTAAAATTTTTAAACAATGAATAATGTGAATGAAGGTAAAATGCATTTTTTTATAGTTTAGTGAGATAAAGTGTAATTATTCACTTAGTTCAGGGCAAAGTGTTATAACCCTTTGTCCAAACCTAGCATAGTGGTCATATTCAAGCATAACTTAAAAGATTTATGATAGTTGTGGATTAGGAGAAATATTTAGGTTGAATCAGTTTTAGACTTTATTTTTAGGTCCTTTGGTATATATTATTCGAATTTTATAAAATTTATGACATTAACTGTTATAAGTAAGATATAATTTAACCACCAAATTTACAAGTAAAATCAAATATCGAATCTATCTAAATATTTTCCGTGAATCCATTACTTAAGATATTTAGTATAGTGAAAATAGGTATGACAAATTGTACCATTCTTCGTATCATACTAACGCGGTCTTAATTATCAGTGGGAAAATCATTTATAATATTACATTTCTATATCATTTATCAAATTTAATTTATGTGTCAAAATTCTAATAAATTACCAATATCTTAATTTTAAAATACTTGGTTGGATTTTATTTTTTTCACAAATTTAGATACAAGTCAAGTAGTATTTTTATAAATGTACTATTATTAGTAGAAAAATAATTTACAAGATCATAAATTTAAAATCACCTATCAAGATTAATTCGTCTAATAAAACTATATTAAATTACCGATCTTTAATTTCAAATATTTGGCTGAATTTCATCCCTTTTCTTTAAATAGGGAAATGGTACTTTGGTATTTAATTTTGTAAATTCTGTAATGTAAATTAAATATTATGAAATTTATGACATTAATTAATTTAAAATAAATTTTATAAAATTTAATTTTGACTGCAAGATCTACATGCCAACGGCTAAACCAGCCTTTCGCCGAACACAAATGTCGCGTTACAGATTTACTGCTTACCATTCCATTGCAGAATACCCACATCTCGAAATTACCAAAATACCCCACATCCCCAACCTAAACTAAAGCTCCCCATGAATCCCTTACAATAAAACACGTGTCTTTTTTCGTCCACCCAAAAACCCACACTACCAGTCTACCACCCTTTATACTCAGCAGAAAGTCTTCTTTCACTGGAAAAATAATTTTTTAAAAAAATTGAAACTTAAAAATGGAGCTTCCATTTTTCACCACAACCACCGGCGGCGGCAGCAGCAGCAGCAACGCCGCCGCAACGACCAAGGCGGAGGCTTTACGTTGGTTAGCTATAGCCGAGAAGCTTTTAGCAGGATGTATTCGTGACCTAGTGGGTAGCAAATCGTTTGCAGCCCGGGCTAGAGAATCCGACCCGACGCTTTTGTACGCCGACCAAATAATCGCCGTCGCCGACACCCTGCTCTCGGGAGATAAGCGGATCAACAACCACCTCCCCGACTGGTATTCAGTACTCCAGCTCACTCCTCAACAGTCTCGCGACACGGAGCTCATCGCCGGTCAGTATCGGAAACTCGCTCTTCTTTTGAACCCTCAGAAAAATAAGCTTCCTTTTTCCGATCAAGCTTTCACACTTGTGGTTAGTGCCTGGCATGTGCTTTCTAACCCTTCTAGAAAGAACTTGTATGATAATGAGCTGATGGCTCAACTCAGAGTCAACTCGGTGAGTCCCGAGTTTTACCCCGGAATTAGCCGGGAACAAGTAAATTATCAGCAGCCATTTGAGATAAATTTTCAAGTGATGTCACAACAGGCAATGAGAGAGCAATTGATGCAACCCCAACCCCAACCCCAATATGGGTTCTTTCTAGAAGGAGTTAGAGAACCACCCCCGAGTCAGATTTTGCCCCAGCTGAGTCAAGGGCAAAATCTGACTCGAGAACCCGTGACTCAACAGTTGACACAGCTGAGTAGAGAGCAAGTGAGGCAGCCCCAGGCCCCAATCTACGACCTCCCCGCCCCACCCCTGCAGCCCCAGCCTCAGCCTAAATCTCAGCAGCAGAGGAAAGATAGTTTCATGGGTAATACAGTAACCCATAATTTTTATAGTAATGTAATTCAGAATATGAGTAATAGTGGAGATAATAATGATAATAGGAAGAGATGGTGGTGGTGGCGGCGGCGGCGGCATGGGCAATAATAGAAATGTTAATGAGAACATTGGGAGGAGTGGTGTGGGAGAGGAGGAGAGGGGAGTGGATGGATTGTCAGATGATGGGGAATTGAGTTTCTGGACATCGTGTCCTTATTGTTATTATATGTATGAGTATCCTAGTGTTTATGAAGAATGTACCTTGAGGTGTCAGAATTGTAGGAGGGCGTTTCAAGGGGTGGTGATTCCATCACCGCCTCCTATTGTTGATGGGCAAGATGGGTACTTTTGTTCTTGGGGGTTAATGCCGCTAGGGGTTTCGATGGGGATTTTAGAGAGGAATAGGAGTCACGATAGGAAATGGACTCCATTTTCACCTATGTTTACTTGTCCACGAGGGATGGGGAACAATGCTGTTACGGGAAATTGGAATAGTTTTGGGGGATGGAATGTGAATAATAGCAGTAGTAATGCTGGGGCAAGGAGTGGGAGCGCGGGTGGTAAGAAGAAGAACTCGGGTCCAAGAGTTTATGTTGATGATGAGGATGTTTTTTTGGAATACTCTGATACAAGTGGGGAATCTGATAATGATTGGCGAACAGAAAATAGGAAGAAGAAATCAAGAGGTGAGAAGAAAACAGAAGGTGTGAAATCCAAGGGGACAGGAACACCGGGTCGAAGAGGCAGACCACCAAAGGTTGACAAGGGGAAAAATCTTGAAGGGGGTGGCAAAACAGTGAGAACGTGCAAAACATCTTTGTTGCTCAGGAGGCTGTCAGAGTGCCTAATGTATCCCCTCTAGAGTCAAGTAAGAGAGTGGCTGCAGCTAATGCAAGGAGGCATTCTGCTAGAGTTGCAAAGGACTTTGGGAAGTTAGACTTGAATGTGGAATTTAACAATGAAGTTGAAGAGCCTGTTCGAAGGGTGAGCCAAGGAAATGGAACAGGTCGTGGTGAGGAGGATATCATCGAGGGCGGTGGTTTCTTCGAGGGGTTAGATGAATTCCTAAGCACTCTTCCAATACTCAGTGTTGAAGGTGATGACAGGGTCAGGGCTGCTTATCGAAATTAGGCTCTTCTTGTTGTAGTTTTAGCTTCATGCCAATCAAACTTTATGATGTAGTGCTACTTTGGCAGTTTCCTTTATTGTTTTTATGTAGTCTAATGTAATGTACATTCAGTGGCAGGTTGCCTTTTTGGACATGTTTTACAGCTTCAGAATTGGGCTGTTAGTGAATGTAAGAGCTATTTTCATCCTTAGTGTCGAAATTTTGCTTTTGCTTCCATTTCAATAATAATCTTATATTAACCATTTCAATAAGGAAAACTTTTTGCAGCAAATATCCTATTTTTGTTATGTGTTCTCATCTGATGTCATGATTGGATTATTCTCCTATGAATATTAGATCCCATCATTGATTATGCATAATTTTTTGGAGTCCTATTTCCTTTGTCGCCTCAAAAAATGGAATCTGATGGATTCCTTTACCTAATCTCTCTATCTCCAACAATCCCATGAAGCAAACCTACAAGCCTTTCAGTGGGAAATAAAACCATTGCCAGCTTTGCAGCAGATAGACTTCTGGCGTCTGATTGAAGTATGCTATTTGGAACAGCAGAGAATGAGACAATTTATTGGTAAAAGGTTCAAATTCTTCGTCTTTCTTTTGTCTACCTTGCTCTATGACTTAGTTCCTGTATATGCTTTCCAGAAATTAAAAGAGATTTCATAATATCTTGGATCGCCCCTTCTGGAGGGAAAAAAATGAAGGTTAGCTAAAGATGAGTGTCCTTGCATGTAATGGAATTTGTTTCCAGAAATTGATATTGCATGAATGTAAGGTTCCATCACGTAATGCATTTGCTGGATCTCATTCTTTTCCATCTTACATTTGGTTTCTACTCATAGATCACAATGACATTCTTGAGGGATGAGTACGATTTAATTGGGAAATTTTTAACCATGGTTTGTTCTGTAGTTGCCTAGTTGTTTATCAGCTTCATTTCAAATTTTGCCGGTATGTGGTTATTTTTCTTTTCTTTTTATTTGTTTAAATTGAAAGTGAGGCATGGTATTGCGATACCTTCATTCTAGCTGTGTTTGACTGTTAATGTGGATGCCTCTTCTAATTAACCATGTCCATAGTATTTGACCTTCATCCTTGAGTGTTGAGGGCTAATATCAGTTATCTCTGCATCCATATGCTTGGTTGTGCAACTCATGTGGATGTTGGTACTCTGTTTATGCTTTCTTTAGCTGAAAATTAGAGCTTCACTTTCTTGTTCTCCTCGTCTTGATGAGAGAGGTCAGCAGAAAAAATTCTGGGACAATAATTCCAAGCAAAACAACAAGAATGAAATTATGTTAGGATAGAAATAGAGTTCTTTTCCTCGTCTCTCTATCCCCTCTCTCGTTTTTTTTTTTTTTTTCAGTAGGTTTTTATGTGCTTAATACATGAACTTGTTTTGGCCGACATGGTGAAATATGTCTGCTTCCTATTGCATCTGTGTGTAATTTATAACAGAGGGCATCGAAGGTACTTGCGAGATTGTTATGCCATCCAGCATCTGCCAAATGGTAGCTTAATCTATGTCTGGCGCTGGATTAGTGTGAGGTTTACGTACCTCTATGGAGCATGTTATAAATTTTGGGGTAAATTACGGTGAACCTTTCGTGGTTTGGTTAATATTTACTCTTATATGGTTTTTAAACTAACAATCCACCCCTTGTGGTTTGGGTTTTTGTGTAGAATAGATGAAAAGTTAAAATTTAACGGATTTTTGTAAAAAGTCTAAATACTCTTAACCCAAATATCATTCTATTGTCTGAAAAATTCCCTTGTCAAAAAGGAAGAGATGTGTTTTATATTAAAATATATAATTGATATTGATTAGAGACTTTGAATAATTAAAATAACTCTTTAAATAAAAATTTTTAAGCTTTTAATTGTTACTTAACGAAATATTTAATGATTTTATTTTAACTTAAATTACAAAGGGGTAGATTGTAGATTTAAAAACTATAAAAGGAATTCTTTGCAATTTAACCTAAATTTTTTTGACCGAGTGAGTTATCCACAAATTATCCACTGTTGACATTTTGGCTTACGTTAATTGTTAATTTTCATGGGAGTAATACTTGGTACACAATTAACCAGCAAGCTAGGATATGAACGAGCAAATAGACATTTTACATTTTACTCTTAATATTTTTTTTTTTTTCTTTTTTAAGTCCATTATTAAAACATTTGAGAGAAATAATAGGAACAATTGTTAAGAAGTTGAACTAACAGACAATTTTCCCACCAAACAAAACCAAATATCCTTCCTGTTTTCCACTTGTTAATCCATATAAAGCACAACACATGGATTCCGATTCACTAGAAGCCTAATTAAAAGCACTTTTGCTTAAAGCTTTGTTCTGTAACTTCCATTTTCTTAATCTCTTCCAACTATGGCTAATTTTCACCATCCATCTATTCTCCTCATGTTGCTCTTAGTTATATCATCAATAAGTTGCAACCTATTTCAAGCAGAAGCAACACGTCGCCTCCTGGATACAAACTTGCCTCAGCTTCCTAAGCCTGAGCTGCTACCATTCCCAAAACCCGAATTGCCAACTTTGCCAAAGCCTGAGTTGCCTGAAATCCCTACCTTGCCAAATCCTGTGATTCCCGCATTGCCTAATCCCGTGTTGCCAACCCTTCCAAACCCTGAGCTGCCAACTCTGCCAAAGCCTGAAATCCCAACATTGCCAAAACCCGAGCTTTCCAACTTTGCCAAAGCCAGAAGTGCCTGAACTGCCTGAGGTCCCTAAGACCACCAGTCCATGAAGTCTGCTGAATGTTGCCTAGGCTGCATTACTACTAGCATTTTATATGAATGTTTCTTGAGAATTTATATTTGACAGTGTCAGTGTAATTGTACGTGTAACTCGTGTTGTTTTCAGTTGAATTATTTACATTCTACTTTTCTTTTGTACTTCAATATGTATTGAATTTCCATTTGATTAGTTTTATGATACTGTTGTGATAAATTGCTTCTGAATTTTACAACAATATCTACGGACTCCGTTGAGAACTGGTACCTATACAAGGGCATTGGATCGGTAAATCTTCTGTTATAGTTAAATTAAAATATTACAATAACTAAATTGATGGCCATGATTAAGATGAATCCCATTAATTCTCAAGTCGATATATGTCTATGGCTATCAATTGCCTGCAAATGATTCATCTAATGCAGCCAATAGGATTGGTTTAAATGGTAATGCAGGCAATTAGACCATCAAAAAGGTTCAAATTTAACTCTCGCTTTCCTTAATTTTCTATTTGGTGGCGATCGTTAAGAATCATTGTAAACCATTAAAATATGCACCAGTGATCTATTCTAACCTTGGATAAAGAGAGTAACCTACCCTTTCCCTAATTTTTTTTACCAAAAAAAAAAAAAAAAAAATCTCTAATGCAGATAAGTTCAACATTTTCAACACTGCACAATGCCACAATCTGCACTGATTCAAGTAAAACTCTTTTAAGGTCATTAATAAATCTCATAAATCTGAAGGTTCAATAGCTCAAACGTCAGAAAATGTGTTTTCGTTGGGATGGTCTCAAGAAAAACCTTTATTTTGAATACTAAGCCAATTTTTATCAGCTTAACTATCAAAGTTCTCCAAGAAATAAAGGTATTAAATGTTTTGCACTTAAACAATTTATCCATAGAAGGACTTCTGCTGTTCCCCAATGTCTTGATATGAAAATCACCACAGTTTTTATATTAGGAGTTAATTGTTACTGTAATGGCAAAGGACTTAATATGCTGGGGGAACTAAAAACTATCCTATGTAGCATAACTTTTTCAAAATTCTGTCTTGTGCTTTTGCCAATATATATATGACTTGCTGTCTCTGAGCTTAAAGAAGATGGGATACGGAAATTTTCATTTTCAGTGCATTTATAAAGAGTGACAAAGGGACAAAGTCACTAATGTGTAATGTAATACTTAATCTACAAAAAAAAAAAAAAAAAAGGAATGAAACCAACCAAGTATCTGAAATTACAGTTGGTGATCAGTATCATTTGACCACGTGGATTGATTTTAACAAATAATTATAAATCTGTAATTCTATAAATCATTTTCTTTTCATTTTGGAAATGAATTTCGCATTATATGAGGTGACCTAAATGGACACGTGGGAAGAGATAATGAGGATTATGAAAAAGTGCATAATGGATATGGTTATGGGAAAAGAAACGAAGAAGGAAAACCTATTTTGGAGTTTGGAATGGCATTCGATCTTTGTATTATTAATAATTTTTTTTTAGGAATAGAGGGAAACATTTAGTTACCTTTGAAAGTAATTCAACAAAGTCACAGATTGACTTTCTCCTCACAAGAAAGAGATATAGAAGGGTTTGTAGAGATTGTAAAATCATACTTGGAGAGAGTTTAACCTCACAATATAGATTTTTGGTAGTAAATTTGAGACTTAAACCTCACAACATTAGGAAAAGGAACCTGCCTAAATCACCTAGAATTAGGTGAAGGAATTTAAAGAAGGAACAAGAAGGAATTTTTAGGAAAGATTTGTTAGAGCAAAATATTTGGAACTTACAAAGAGAATATGACACTTTATAGAATAACATGGCAACTAGAGTGAGAACAATGGCAAAGAATATACTTGGAGAGTCAATATGTTATGCCTCCATAAACAAGGAATCTTGGTGGTAGGATGAAGGTGTACAAGATAAAATCAAACTTAAGAGAGATAACTATGAGATTCTATATATCTCTTCAGTTGTAGAAGTGAAGAAAACATTGAAAAATATAAGCTTGTAAAAAAGGCTGTAAGTGAAGCGAGATAGGGATTTTGAAAATTTTTACCAAAAATTAGAATCTAAGGAGGAGCGAAATTTTTATAAAATTGCTAAAGTAAGAGCACATAGGACGAAAGACTTAACTCAAGTCAAGTGTATCAAGGATTAAAATAATAAGGTACTAGTAAAAGATGAGAAAATTAAGAAAATGTGGGAGAGATACTTCCATCAACTATCCAATGAAGGCAATAGAGACGATATAATTTTGGGAGATTTAGATAAGTATGAAGAGTACATAGACATAATGTATTATCGAAGAATTCAAGAATCAGAGGTGGAGGAAGCTTTGAGGAAGATGAAGAAAGAAAAAGCAGCTGGCTCCGATGATATTCCAATTGAGATATAGAAATGCTTAGGAAAGAAAAGTATAAGTTGGCTTACCAATCTTTTCAATAAAAATATTGAAGATAGAAAGATACTCGATACCAATGAAAGAAGAGTACTATCATACCCATATTAAAAAATGAAGGGGATATACAAAATTGTACGAATTACAAAAGTATTAAGTTAATGAGCCATATGATGAAATTTTGGGAAAGGGTGATAGAAAGAAAATTAAGAACGAGAATAAGGTATCATATAATTAATTTGGTTTCATGCCAGGGAGGTTGACTACTGAACCCATACATCTCTTAAGGAGATTTATCGAGATACCGTGATAAAGCAAAAAGACTTGCACAAAATTTTTATTGGTTTTGGAAAGACATACGATAGAATCTCTAAAAAAGTTATGTGGAGAGTTTTAGAAAAAAAAGGAGGAATTAGAGTAGTATATCTAGAATCAATAAAAAAAAAAATATAGGGATATAGTTACAAGTGTGAGAACAGCAGGAGAGTTGACATGAGAGTTTTCTATAAATATAGGTTTATACTCAAGTTCAACTCTAAGTCTTTATTTATTTGTATTAGTTATAAATGAACTTACAAGGCACATTTACATACAGAAGGAAATACCATATTTTATATTGTTTGCAGATGGTATTGTTTTAGTAGATGAAACAAAAGAAGACACTACTAAAAAATTGTTAATTACCTGCATATTTTGCTGCGGATTATAATGAAAAATCCGCAGCAAACAAATCTAGATGTGGATTTGGCTGCCAAAAGATAATCACAGGTAAAAAGGCCGTGTATAATAATTTGCTGTTCTCATCTATAACTAATACACATCTAAATGTGACTTAGAGTTGAACTTGAGTATATACATGCGGATAAGAGATAGACCGTGCACATCCTCAACCATTTTCCTGTCATAAAACACATGTTTACAAGGGTTTTTGATGGGGATTTTGCTGCGGAAATTATCCCTGTGTAAATTTTCGCAGCAAAATCCCTAGCAAATATCCCCAGCAAATTCCCCATATAATTTTCGCAGCAAAATCCCCATCAAATATCCCCAGCAAAATCCCCATATATTTTCCGCAGCAAAATCCCCAAATAATTTTCACAGAAAATTTTTGTTAGTATCTTATGTTTGGTTTTTTCTTCCCCCTGTACCATCATGCCACATTCCAGCAATTTCATCACAAAAAACAATTCGCATTGATCATCATGTCACATTCGAGCAATTTCATCTCAAAAAACAATTCGCATTGAAAGAAATATAATACGAAACAGATTCAAATACAATGTTGATATAACATTTAGTTATCTAAGTAAACAATCCGAATACAGTCCAACTGGAAAGGGAGAGAAATCGCATCATCCTCATCATCTGCATCAAGGGGTGGGGAACCCTTCTGGCGAGAGGATCCAGGAAGAACGCCTAATCGCTCCATCAAAGTATGCAACTAGTTTCTTGTTTCAGATAGTTGGGCTTGTAGTGAAACTTACTCTTTCTTCATTTCTTCCTTTTCCAATCTCTCCCTTTCCAGTTGGGCTTGTAGTTCGGCACTAAGGGAGTGGACTGTGCTCCTAATCCTCTCATCAACATCCTCAGGTAGGTCGTATGGGTGTGAAGGTCTAGACGAATAACCCTTCATACCTTTCATGGTCCTACCTAAAGAACCAAGCCCAGAAACTTTGCCTTTCTTTTTTCCTCCCACGGCGTCATACCAAATATCCAAATCAGATGGCAGATGTTGTGAGTGTTGAGAACCATCAAAAGACATATTATCATTCTCAACAGTACTTTGAAAAGTCTATTTCAGCCTTTTTCTTCTCAAAGTTCTCCTGCAAAAGTCATATAACAAAGATCAACTTTATGGAAACAAGAATATTAAAGGACAAATCATAAAAGATTGTAATAAAGCCTTAATGACTTACATAAGCAGCTTGGGCCCGAGGATGAACCCAATATCCCTCATTCTTCTTATGGGTACGGACATAGAAATCAGAGAATGGCGGGTTTTCACCCCTCTCAGCCTTCTGTAATTAAAAGAAATAAATATTTTCAAATCATCAATAACAAAGGCATTGTAATATAATGAAGTATTAAAAGTACAAGAAATTAATTAATATTACCATTTTCTTGAAATGCACTCTGTGTGGTATAAGAGATGACGAATCGCCTGTATGCAGTGATGGCACCAATGTAAGCAATATTGGAAAAATAATATGAACAAATCCCTCATTCAAACCATAAAATAATATAAATGCAAAAAATAATTATACTTATACAAAAATTATTCTTCTTATATAACTATTAGGATACTTATGGATCTACTATTCTTCGTCTTCGTCTTCGACTTCGCCTTCGCCTTCGCCTTCCTCTTCCTCATCCTCATCCTCATCCTCAAAATTTATAAACCTAGCCAAACCCTCCAAAAATTCTTCCACATATCCCCGGCGATTTGAAAGAAGCCTATTATACATCCACCTTCGATACTCCGGACTTCCATTTTGCCTAACCAAACTAATGACTTACTTAGTCTCTTGTTAAACAATTAATTTCCAGACAAATATAAGAATATAATTTTATGAAAATTTTCTACTTGCTTATTATAGTAAAAATTTAGTATATGATACAGAGGCTATAGGTGTTAAATATTGTTAGGATATGGAAATAAATTGAAAATAACATAGCAAAAATCCTCGACATACAAGGATCTCAAACAATTGAAAAAAAAATGTAAATAACACAACAAAAATCTATACGAATAACAAACAAACAAAAACTTGAAACTTATTCAGTAGAAAGTCTTAATTCGACAAATCGAATCCAAGATGAACACCAAGTTCACGCGGCTTCTTCAAGAGGAAGGATGGAGCAAAATGGCTTGAGGAGAGAAAGAAATGAGGAAGAAGGGATGAAATTTAGGTTTGGAAATAGTGGATGGTAGTTGGAAGAAAGGTGGAGGGTGAATTCATGGTGGTGGTGCAGAAATGGAGAGGAAAAGTGATTTTTTCCGATTAGATCATCCAAAATGTCTTTGGGTTTCTGTAAATTTAAAATTCCTGCGGAATTTTCCGCAGCAAATTGCTGTGGATACAATTTAGATCCGTATACGTATATAATTCCTGGGGAAAAAATTCGCAGCAAAAATTCGCATGAAATTTGCAATTTTTTTGTAGTGAGAGGTTAATGCTAAACTTGAGGTTTGGAGATAGGCACTTGAGGTAAAAAGATTTAGACTTAGTAGATCAAAAATAGAATATATAAAATTTAAATTAGAAAGAATGCACATAGGAATAGAATAGCGGTTAGTATTGGAGATCAAGAGATATCTATAAATGAAAATTTTAAGTATTTATGGTTAGTTCTTTAGAGTGGTGGTGGTAAAAACATCGGATACAAGCGAGTTGGACTAAATGGAGAATGACATCGAGAATATTATGCGACCGCAAAATTCCTTTACAACTTAAGACTAAATTTTGTATAGAATGGCAATTAGGCCAGCGATGCTTTATTGGTTTGAATGTTGGGCAGTAAATTATACACATGAGCAAAAGATGAGAGTAGTAGAAATGTGAATGTTAAGATGGATGTGTGGGTACAATAAGATGGATAAGATTTACATACAATGAGCATATTCAGATAAGATTGGAGTAGCACCTCTTGACGAAAAGATGAGAGAATTACGTTTAAAGTGGTTAGGTTATGTGTTAATACGGCCAGTAGAAGGGCGAGTAGAATTTGAGAGAGTAGTCAACATAAGAGGGGTACGGAAGATCGAAAAAGATTTGGTAGATAACTTGTAAGAAAGATATAGCTCATTTAAGAATTAAGAAAGATATGATACATGACAGAATACAATGATATAGTTGGATTCATGCAATCGGCTCTACTTAGTAAGGATAAGGTTTGGTTTGTTTGTTTATTTGAAATGAATTTTGCTATCACAACCCATAATCCAAGATATAAATCTTTCTTGATTCCATAGTATACATGAAAGAATTCTATAAAGTTCATTGACAAAATCATAACTAGTCTGAGCTCTATAGCCTAACTTGACTTCACACTAGACCCATTCCAAGAATTAAGAGTTTTTGTACCTTGTAATTTTTTGCAGGTCATAAATACATATCTCATTTTATGACAGCAATTTGTTCGTCACATAAAAATGTAAAACGACATTGTATATTGAACATTTTGTGACCAGCAACTTGTATGTCATAAAATATACTGTTTAAGTGACCCTAAAATGCATGTCATAAAAGGTCCGAAGGGAGCGATATCGTTTATTCATTTATTCGTTGATTAAGCAGCTTCAACGATGTCATACGATTAAGATTACTAGCTCAGCAACAATATTGTTTTTCCCAGGCCTTTATATCTCTCTATCTTCCTTCTCCAATTCATCCATCATAAATTCCGCCTCCCCACCTCTCTGCATCCTCCTCCTCCTTGTCCTTCTCTGATTTTTGTTTCGGTCATCGGCGATTTCGGTCATTATAGATTTTGTTCATCAACTTCCACCTCTCCATTCCATTACTCATCAATATTGTCGATTTCTCACCATCAGAAATTTGCTCCACCATCGCGACCACTGTGACCCTGCCATGTCTTTTTCACCACTAAGGGAGAGTATGTTTGCCAAATTCATTGTTCTATTGGTCCAGTGCCACCTACTTTTATCGAACTTGAATTTCTCCACTACCAATAGCAGTGGTAATACTAATTATTAGGGGAATTTATGTCACAATTAATATCTAATTAGTTAAGAATGTTTATGAGTCTTAGAGTTTTTAGATAAAAATTTTTGCTTTTTTGCGGATGTTTCTCATTCAGAATTTGGTAAATTTCTACTGAATAAGTTGCAAATATTTGTTGTTGTGATTATTAAATTAAAAAATTATAATGATAAAGCAACGATGAAACTTAGGAGCAATAAAGTTGTCTTCATTTATGTTTTTTATCCTCCTATTTGTATTTCAGAAGATGAGTAATGGCAAAAATTAGTTCATTTAGAATATCTTTTTGCCTTCTTTGATCTTTTTGAAGTTTGTATGAAATTTTCCTCTAATTTTGGTGAGCTTTTCTTCCACTTGATTTTGTATGTTGCCTGAAAGATGAACCAAACTATTCAGAACTACTGACTTGAGTTTGGCTTGAATAAGAGCTCGAACTAGTTCAGTAATTGATTCACGTAGAGTGAATTAGATTTTTAGTGTTTGCTTACCTAGCTCAGCTCATTACTAGGATCTAAGCTATTGAACAAATGGTTTTCTATTCAATTAGATTATTTTGTTTCTTTTGATTTGAATCAGTACTAGAACCTGTTTCTTTGATAAATAATCTCCTGTGCAATTATGTTGTAAAAGATTTCATGGGTGGTGATTTAATGAGATGATTTATTTGCCTTGTAGGTCATCAGTTGTGTTGCTTTAAGTTTGTATTTGATTTGCTTGAAATATATGGATAAGAATTAGATTGATGTATACACATCTTCATTCACAAGAGTATATCACGGGGTTTAGAAAATTTTAAAGTATGCTACCAAAAATTGGACAGATGAATCAAAAATATATTGTCCACGCAACAAGTGTAAAAACAAATATTTTAGAAGTATAAGAGATGTCAATGACCATTGGTCTTTTTGATGAATTTTACAAGCCTTACAAGAATTGGGTATATCATGGGAAGGCTTATGTTTCTTTACATGAGATTCGAACTGATGAATCTTTAGTTCATTCCGACTCAGAAGATGATATGGTTGGCATGCTTGAGGATGCAATGGGTATGCATACTGATAGAGGGGATAAGGGTCAAACCTCCAGAGACCCTAGTGACCTAATTCCCAAACCTAATGAAGAAACAATACTTCTTAAATTATTAGAAGATACTAACCAAGAGCTATACCCAGGTTGTGAAGAGTTTACAAAACTCTCTTTCATTACCTATCTAACGCAAATAAAGGTAGAATCTGATTGGACCAACAAGTTGTTTACATTAGCTCTTAGGTTGTTGAAGAAAGCTTTTCCAAAGCCTTCCAACATTCCTAAATCTTATAAAATCTTATTTACATCAACTTATATTATAGATTTCATAACATTTAATCCACACCACAAGATCTACAAGTGGAACAAAAAATCTGATCTACCTAAATCTTTCCATGATAGATATATAGGTCTCTATTGGTTTTAAGCTTTTCTTGTTCTCCTACTAGATAAATACTGATCGTCTTTCATAAATGTATGGTTTGAAATTGCCGTCTAGCCGGTTTGTTAGTTGAATCATTCTCTAAGCTAATTATTTAAGGAAAATATTATTATAAACCCGGTCTTGAATCCCACTTGTAGATCTCGTGGTCAAGATTAAATCTTATAAAATTTTGTTTGCATCAGCTGATGTCACAAATTCCATAATATTTAATTTACACCACAATATCTACAAGTGGAACCATAGACCGGGTCTACTTAAGTCTTTCCCATTATTTAATGCATGCAATTTAAATTCAAAATTTTTTTTTTTTTTTTCATAATTATGTAAATTAATTTCGTCTACTTATTTACATCGATTTAGCGAATCAATTGCCGGTCTAATTTATGTCAAATTGATTAAGTTTCTTGCTTCTCTCTTTCGAATTGTTGATCCCAATAGTCAGAGATATTGACAGTAGTTGTTTGTTAGGTCCTTATGATACAATACAAAATATATATATATATATATGTGTGTGTGTGCGCGCTCTTTTAGCTTAAAAATGTCTCTCAAAGTTGCTTTGATACTTATATTTTCTCAAAAATTTGAAACTTTGGAACTAATTAATGTGTTTTCTACTAGGCATTTAGGAAGAATGTGTAGATTTAATACCATTTTTTAAAGTTTCTCCTTGAAAAATTTTAGAATCTGATGCAGCTTAAAAACAGTATAATTAGCGATGGAACATACTTGCTCTAAAATGAGAACTGATAAGTTAATTCAGAAATTAAGTGGATTGACCAGTACTTGATCACTCATTGATGCAGTACTATGCTCTTCCATTTGCTGATTGCATTCATTTACTTTTCAAATGTTCCATTGGCTTGCAGTTTATATTATTATTTTTTGAATGTTTTCTCAACTTAGCTTGCAGTTTATTTTGTAGTTTTCTAAATACTGAATTTAAATCTTGGCAGAACCAGGGTGGTAAAAAAAGCAAAAGGCATTACGATGGCTGATGTGGTTCATAATTGGAGCTCTGCATCATCCACTGCAAATAATGCTTCTATATCTCAACCACGAATTCAACATCATCCATATGGGACTCGGTCTCTTAAGTCTCGGACGCATATACCTCAGGTTGGACTCGTGTGGTCAATCACAGTTGTTTTTTGGAGAATCATTAAGAAATCACTCTAGTAGTTCAGGTATACAACTCTTTTTTTTTTAGTCAAAAATCAATTGTATATAGTAGAAAATTAAACAAGTACAATGGTCTGTCTTTATTTCAGATATTGGGTTTCATTCACTCTTAAATTCAGAAGTGATTTTCACATTTAATTATCGAAGTTTTTCATCCCATTTTTTAATGCACTCGAGATTTATGTAAATAGGAGCTAGCACAAGTACAAACACAAACTCTACAAAACCAAGTTAGTTAGGGCCTAGCTAAACCTTCTAATAAGTGAAAACCAAATGAGAAGCATTGTCTTTTCCATTTAACTGAGGATGGGGAAATTGAAGGACCTGATGAAGTATCACTAACTAGTAATCTTGGAATTTTGGCATGGAATGGTAGCATCTATTTAGATGATATTTGGAGAGAGGTGCAGGTTAGATGATCTTTCTCATTTGCTAATAATATGACTTTATTTTCTGCTCCAAAAACGGAAGGAAGTGGTATAAATATGAAATTTTCAGGTATGATGTTGCTTCATTCCTCAATTATAGAGTTATATATTTAGGCAAGCTTGTAAGGTCGTTCGTCTTACGTTGTGGTAAAAAGTACTGTACTTAAGCTTTTCCAAATGGTTTAGCCTAAATTTAGAATTGTGTTCTGGACATATCATTATCCAAAATAAAGTGGCTTTACTTGCTGAATGTTAAGGCTAAAATGTCTTGCATGTTGCATTAGGACTCTGCAGCTGTGATTTCTCTACACATTGTCCCACCGCCCAACAACGTGAAATCAATTGAGTCCAGAACTTATCACGTGAATGCAATCAAGATATTAGTGTTTGGAAGCCTTTTCCGGTACACCAATCCTAGGCTTACCATTCTTATGTTGTTTTTCATGCTACCAAGCTAAATCACATTCATACTATTAGGAATTGTCCAAAAAGGTTATTTTCTAACAAGTCTTCATTGCAGCAATTTATACATATGTATGGTTATCGAGATGAACATGGTTTTTCTTATGTTTTGCTTAAAAATCTTTGTAGCTCTAACAAAAGTATACAGGTTCTTTTCAGAAGCACAGCCATAAGATTGTTGTATCAACAATTGAATCGCATTTAAACAACATTTTCCTAGCTTTATATAGTACTGTAGTACAGAATGTAAGTGTCTATAGTGGTGAAGTTCTATGATTTGTATCTGTATTTGATCCCAACGTGTCCTTAAAGCACTGAACAAAAGACTTGGGTATTCTTGTAAGGTTATTCTTGAAATCCGTATTACACAGCCCAAACCGGATAGTGTATCCCATGTTCCATTCTCATACACATCTAGATGTGGTTGTCGAGCAATGACCGCGCAAAGTATCCCCGGATATCAAAATTATCTTGCCTGCATTAGTCCAACCTTGTGTAGTTAAAATGTGAATGGCATAATGGGCAGAATGAAATGTGCATGAAGCAATCAGTCAATGATTTGATATTGGCATTTGGCAGTAACTTATAGCAGCTAACAGATTTGAGATATAGTCCCTGTGAAATTCTACTCTTTTTTGGTCATGTAGAAAAGTAAAGGGGCTCGAAGAGTTAGTTTGCTTGTATGTTCTATGAGGATTGAGAATTGAAGAAATGCATGGTAGAAAATCCCAAAAATGGACTTAAATAGCAACCTGTGTCTATGACTTTATTGTGATCCTTTTATTTTATTTTATTTTATTTGTGCAAGAAATCACCAATTTACCAATGAGGCTAAGGAAAAGATTCAAAGTAGCTTGGATACGAAGTGGAAAAATTGGAAATATTGAGTGAAGCAGATGTACCAAGAAAAAACAGATAATATTGAGTAAATTACAAAAAGTACCTGATGCAAGAATTGAACCACAACAATGAAAAATCCTAATTTCATATTGGAGAATAGATGAAAATCAATTAATTTTAGTACTTCTCTTAAGAAACACCTTTTACGTAACCTCCTGTAGAAAGTTACTTCAATGTAATCAGGGTTGCTGCTCTTTGCTATCAACAGCTTGAACCTGATTCTTACATAACTATAGCTATCATTTTTCCGTCTGAAGTAAGGGAAAAATTGTGCAAGGATAGTTTAATGATTAGTTTGATTTGTATCTAAGTATTGCTCATTTATGTCAGTCATCAAAAGATAAGTAAATAAAATTCAAATATTACATTACTAGAGGTGACAGTGGGCCGGGCCGGGTTGTGTATAAGAGACAAGCCCATGATAGCCTATCAAGGGGAGACTTGTGGCTGTCTCTTAGCGAGGCCAGCCCGGTATAAGAGACAGGCTCGGCAGCTATGATTCTAACCAGAAAATTTTTGTACTAGGTTAGTCTAGTCGGGATGAGCCGGGCGGGTGGCTCACGTCTTTGGCCACAGTGGCCCATGTCTTGCCACTTCTGAATTTAAGAGTTGCTCTAGATGTGTATAAGAGACAGGAACAGAGAAATTTAAATTTTTACTTGTTAATAATTTATATAATTTAAAATTATTATTTATTAATTATTATTTTAAAATTAATAACTTATTAATTTAAAATCATTTACTTACTATTCATTAGTAATTTATTAAATTATAACTTATTAATTGTTCAAATTACTACTTACTAGTTAATAGTATTTTATTAATCCAAATTGGTTCTTATATATTAGACCAAGTTATTAATAATTAAAGTTCAAAATCCAAACTAATACTTATTATTCGAAACTAAAGTTCTTAGTTAATATTCAAATATCAAAGTTCGAAATTAGTTATTAGTACTTTATTATTCCAAATTAGTACTTATTTGACCAAGTTATTTCTTGATTATATAAGTCAATACTTATTATTATAACTTATTATTTGTTAGAATCATATAGTAAAAATATTTATTAGGAAAAAAAACTACCTTGATGTGGGGGGGTTTGGCATAGACCCCAAACACGTATATTAATATTATAAAAAAAAGGTACAATGATGGACTATTGAACCTTACCTCCAAATCATTACAAATTATAACACCAATCTAAGAATTTAAACAAAATTAATAATCTATTTAATCTAGCATTCCACCCAAAAACTAGCTGTATTATAGACGTTAGAGGGGCAAAACTGTCATTAATAGCCCTTTAAAAAAATAACAAATAAAAACAATTCCCAACGGGTGGCTCGATGTGTATAATGGTTGACCTCTTATACAGTTTTAGATGTGTTCAAAGGGTTGAACAGTTTATCAACTAAATAGAATCTATTGAAACAGTTACAGTTAAATATAAAAACTGGTCGGGTTGGGTCGTGGGATTGAACTCCCTAGCCCAAGCCCAGCCCTATTCCCAGTTGGTAAAGTATAAATCTCACATCGACTAGTGTTTTTGGTTCTGTCCAACATCTTCCAACGGGTTGTCTCTTACGTCTGACCCACGTGTAATAGGGTTCGTCCCCTTTAAGTTTCTCATTGCCCGTGAATAGGAGGTCATGGAGTTGGGTGTTCACAAAAATAATGATTTCGAAAGATCTATCTTTTGATTAGTCAACTACAAGTAAAACAACAATTATGTATTTCACATCACTAAATTCATTATTGTTTTAAGATGAAATTTTTTATGTTCTTTAACACTCGTCTTGGACTAGGACCGAGTTGCTACAGTAATATGAGGTGTGTAGGGAAACATACCTCTACCGAAAGGCACATGTCCAAGAAGGATAGGATGACAATCATCCAAGAGATTAGAGAGCCGGGTTGCTACAGTATATATGAGGTGTGTAGGGAAACATACCTCAACCGAAAGGCACATGTCCAAGAAGGATAGGATGGCAATCATCCAAGAGATTAGAGAGGAGATCAGACAATTTGAGAGCTGAAATTGTCGACGAAGTTTGAGACGGATTGTTACAACAGGTTAAAGCTAGAGACAACCCAAGAATTGTGAGAGGGGATAATGACAGAGGTGAGAGTAGAGTTCAGATCGTAGTTAGAGACTATGCAGAAAAAAAAATAGATTTTCGTGTGACACATATGGACATAGATGCTTTACCCATGCATCGAGGTTGGATATTTGGTGCTTCTCGTGATAGAAAGGTAATAAAGCTGTCTTTCTCCATTCTCCCCTCTCTCTTCTCTCTCTAAATCACTCTCTTCCTTTTGTCTCTCTCTTTCCCTTCTGTTTTTTTCTTTCTATTAACAGTTCTTTTTCTCTTTTCAGTCGAGTTTGTTTGTGAACATGTCTCAAACATAGAATCATGACTCGAAATAAGTTTGAGTCATGTATGTATGAATGCGTCTATACTATTGAAGCCTGAAGAATACAAATTTCTCTAGATATGTGAGTTTTATTGGACATTCATAGTGTGGCCCCATCAGTTGCTTTGACTATACTATGCCACCATATGACCTATGTGTGTTAGGACTAAGTTGTTTACTTTCTGTGCCACAAGCAACGAAAATAGAATTACCTAGTATATGCAAGAGCCTTTTTAGCTAGTTTTCTCATATGCCTCTTCCTGCACTTACAAAATTTCTGCAATTGTGAACCTACAAAGGCAACAATGCTGAGTTTTCTTGAATTGTTGTCTTACCTTATGCTTAGATCTGGATGTGGTAGCTTTGAAGCATTCGTGTTTATATGTATATTATTTCATTTTTGTCTAGTTTTATTTAGCTATGGCTTTGAACAATGTGCTTAGTGGATAGACCAAAAAATGGGCAATCTTGATACAATGCTCAAATAGTACATTGGCAAGCTAGAAAACAAATTTGGATTTCACCAAGTATGCTCATTTCATTACCTAGTAGTTGCCATGGTGGAATTGCATTTGGGGATATTCAAATTCAACTAACACTTATTATGTTTTTAAGCTCTATACAAATATTTACGATTTACCAAAAATAAGAATAACATGGCATTTGTACATGAACCTGCTTGGCTTTGTGAATTTCTCTAGTAATATCTCAAACTGTTTTTATCTCTTGGAAAAGGGATCTTGAAATGAAGAGGGATATTAGAATCTCAGGTTTCTAAATTTCTACTTACCTGAAGTAGTGAATCTGTTCTGTCAACAAAGTAATTTAGTAGACTAACCTTGTACAAAAATTTTCTGGTTGTAGCCGAGTCTAGAACCAAGCAGAATTGAGGGGCTAAACTACCTTGGTAAGATATTTTTATGCATTTTTTGGCTAAACTTATATTTAATCCAATCACCCTGATAGAGTAAAGTGCATACAAGCATTCAGATGAGAATCTTTCATGCGTGCATTTAGATTAAATTCAGTATTTATGAACAATCCCCTTATAGTTTAATTTCTTTTGTTGGGATTTTTTTTCCAGATTCTCTCTTGGCACTAGTGAAATCTAGCAACAAACATTCAAGCATGTTAATGAGCATGTTATGAAGTTGAGAGTGAATATTGTTGGCTGGATACATCATCATCTCCATGTAAATGACAGATATAGGGGTCAAATTCAACCAATTTTTGTCATGTATTTTGCGGTCACTAAACGTGAATTTAGTAGTTGTAGTTGGGCTATTTTGCCGGGATATATGTTGAAAATAGTACTTAATAATTACATTGTTGCTCACATGTGAAGCTAACTAAAATTTCATTTCATAATTGTACAGCTCCAGGTGTTGAAAGTTAGCAAATTGCTTGCTATATAGTTTAGTTTAAATAAGTTTTTGTGGTGCTTTTATTTTATTTTATTTATTTATTTGACTTTCTTTCTTTTATGATTTATTATTTGTCATCAATTACTTTCAAAACCCATGTATAAATCTTTTGTGACACGTAAGGACATGTCTTTAAAGATTTGTTACCTTAGCTTTTTTGTGACTTGTGACACATGTCATAAATTTTTTTTTTTGTGATTTGTCATTACAAGTCACAAAATTTTTTTGGTGACTTGTAATACATGTCATAAAAGAATTTTAATGATTTATACTTTACAAATCACATAAAAGTTTGAAACTTTTTCACTTTTTTTCGTAGGTATATATCATAAAATTTAATATTACAAGTCACAATTGATTTTTGACTTTCTATACCGTGACTCCTGTTAACAAGTCACAAAGCGATCACAATGAAATTTATGACTTGTATTATAATATTTATGACTTGATTTAGTAGTTACAAATATGTCTTTTTCTTGTAGTGGCCCAGACATCTAATATCTTAAAGATACAATTCAAAAGCAGTTTACAGAGAAGGAAGATTTATCAAGCACTTGACTGAATTAAATGGATTGTATAACATTATGAAACAAAAAGAAAACCATAAATATTTATTCCAAAATCCTTGTACAAGTAAAGACTAAAAACAGATGAGAAGTTGAACAAACAAGAGATAAATCTTCCCATCAGTTCCCACCAATTAGATCCCCAATTTCCAGCATTCCTCATCTATAAAATCCTCCTGTGCATTCCTCAATCCTCTATCATTCAACACTCAGAAAGAAAAAAAAGCCCATTACTCAGTAGTAGCATCACTTTTCACTCATCCCAAAAGATGGAAGCCAACAACAAATGTCCATTATTAGCATTTTCATTTCTGCTGATCTCCCTGGCTTTAACTAGTAACACAGCATCAATCCTAGCCGATGCACGCAATCTTCTGGAGACAACAGTGCCTGATCTTCCAGGGCCTGATGAACTGTCTAGTGTTCCTGAAACTGAAGTCCTCCCCAATCTCCCATCTTTGCCTGAAATTGAGATACCAACACTACCAATAAATTTGCCATTGCCAACGATACCAACTATTCCGCTGCCTCAAATCCCTGAGCTGCCATTTCCCAAATTCACCACCACCATCCCAACAGAACTGCCTTCGGTTCCCAACTCCCCTTAACTACACAGATATGTCCTCAAAGTAAAGCTAACTATCTTTCCATATACTATGAATCATATGTATGATTGTCTGTCTGTTGCTTGCAAGACTTGACGAATACTAGTGTTGTTTATGTTTTCGTTGTACTATAATGTACTATAAATTAATGATCTGTTTTAGTATTTCCTTTTACCGAATGACATATTTATGGATCAATGCTTTCTTTCACTGGTCCACTAAACAAAATTAACAAGACAAATTAAAAGAAGCACAGGTATTTAGAAAAGGATAATCCATCCTTATTCTGGCTTAATTTTCCAGTCATTAAACCAACCAATGCCTGGGAAATGGAATCTTCGAAGGAGAAATACTAATATAAATTTTAAAATCATCATATTACTAAGATTATTTTGTTAATCTGCCAAGTAGATCAAAAGCAAATTAACATACATCACAACTTAGAACAAAAGGCAGGCAGAAGCCAGCATCTGACATAGGAATTTTAAAATAGAGGAACATCAGAAATCCGAAAGGCAGACAAACAACACTCCATTGAAAGAACCTATTAATGCATTGCAATCAGTTCCACCATTGATGTACAGCAATTCCTTGATCTCTCAAGCTTCCATATAAAACTAAACACTGCCAATAAGCCCTCTTGCTTTCGTTGCACTCTAGAAACAACTCATCCACCAAGCAGATTGTCTTCTCCTTCATCATCTCATCAACCATTTGTGCTTCTGCTTTCATTACAACAAAGTCTTCTTGCCTTACATTATTCCTCAACCAATCCGATATCCCAATGGCAGGAGGCATCACCATTCTTCTTGATGATGATGATTTCCCTAAACCATCATTTCTTTTCACATCCATCTCAAGATTGTATGTCTCGAAATATTCGTTTCTCGTGGGATAGTTCTCGTAAAACCAATCCTCAAAACCATTTTTCTCATCTGAAATCAATACTCTACGCTTATAACTTGCAAGGGACTCCCCTAACAAATCAGGAAGAAATTCAATTTTCCTCATTTCATTCATTGAGGACTTCAACAATGTCCTCCTAGGTGGCTCAAGCAAAGCATCCTCTAATCCTTTCAATGCCATTTTCCTGGATTCTTGCCATGTAATCCCACAAGAGGTCGAACTTTTGACCGAACTATCCAAGCTATCTTTACTTCCAACTTTCCTCATTGCAACCATTGTATTCTCAAATCTTCTTACATACACAATTCTATAATTAGGCTGTCTTTGCAGGACACTGGAAGGATCACTGCTCAACTTGGTGATCACAATGCCACCATTCTTCAAAACACGATCGGCAGAATTAGTACTGCTCTTGAAGCTCAAGCTGAAAACGAAATCAAATGTCTCATTAGGAATGGAGTTCTTGTCATCCAGGTCGGATTCAACGACAACAACATTTTCATTTTCATTCAAAAAGTCCAAATCTTGGATCAAATCATCATTGCTAGAAGCCATAATGAGGCCTTTCTGACCTTTCCTGAGAAGGCCTTCATCAGCCAAATCACGAAAAAGTACAGGCAATATCTTGAAACTAGTCAGATGATCAGACTTCATGCTAGAAGCATTCGAAGAATTTCTCAAAACAGAGCCAATTGAAGTTCAATTGGCAACGTGAGCAAAATAATCGCCAAAAACAACGATCTTGAAATACTCTGCAAAACCCGCCAATCAGGCAGCTTAATTACCAAAATGGTATTGAAATTCATTCCATTTCCACCACTACTCGATTCCTTGGCCTTGATTCCGGCAGCATTGGCTCTATACCCCTGGGCCAAATCCATATCCCAATAACAACAACACAATCTTTCTTCAAAATTTTCAAATTAGCAGATCACCAAATCGCGCTTTTGTTGCGCAAAGATGCAAACTTATGGGCAAGAAAACACCCAAAACTGAGAAATCTTGAAAAGCAAAATGTTATTTCTAAAGAGGGAAAACAAAGCCAGAGAAGGAAGGGAAAAGGGATTTAGCGGGTGCAAAATCTGGCAGCGGTGTGGTTGCCACCCACGAGGGCCACACGGGTGCTTCGGATACCACACCAAAGAAGCATCAATTGCATGATTCTTGCAATCTCCATGTTTCTTTTGTTGCCCCCACTATCTCTCGCCTAAAATCTTGGTCAATGCAAAGGGTGTTTGTTTTTCACATGTTGTTTTGGTGAGTTTTGTAACAGAATGTGATCTGAAACTCGATCAAAATGAGAGAGGGACAAAAATAGAGAATGGGATGGATGGAGAAGAAAGAATCAAGAAAGGACAAGAAGAGAGCTGTGAATGTAATTAACGTTGGAATGGGATGGGATGGGACACAGTGGGAATGGTTTAAATATGAATGTAAGCAAGCCATATTCGTGATTGCATGCGTGTGGGGACCGTGGGTGAATTATTATGTGGTGTGGTCTTTGTTCGAGTCGAAATTCAAGGGGTAAAAGAGCCTTCTCATAGCTGAAAAAAATAGTAGAGACAACCATTTTTTGCCACAATTTGTGTGTGTTTACGTGGTGGAAATCAATGGGTGGAGAGGAAAAGGGTAACTTTGAATTATAATTTATGCCCAATGTTAACTAACTCGCATTGCAGATGATTATAGGGTTATAGGGTAAAATGCTAATAACTCCGTTATGGTGAGGTAAATAAGCACTTTAACTTGATGTGATTATCAAATGTATGTTTGACTTTTTGTACTTTAATTTTTTTTATATAAAATGAATGAGAGCTGTTAAATCTAACCATGTTTGATTCACACGTGCCTATACCGTATTTGAGATTGTTTTAAAACAAATTTTAATATTATAATAAGACATCAATTGATTTTTTTACCCTCAAAAGAAACAATTTTGAATTGACTCTTTTATCCCTAATAGAAACTTTAACTCTTATCTCTACCTTTTCCCCACCCTTACCCCAACTACCACCTTCACAACCACAGCAATCCCACCACCCATAAGTTTGATTTGCCTATCTATACCACAAATCGAGTCTAACGGGATAGGGGAGGGAAGATCATGTTGGGTTGGGAGATTCGAGATAGGGAAGAGGGAGATTAAAGTGGGTAAGGAAGAGATCGGTGGAAGGAGAGATTAGGAATAGGGAAGCAGGGGAGATTGGAACTAGGAATAACACTAGGAATGGAGGTAGGGATACGAAGGTGGTAGATAGGGATAAGGGAATGGGCTAGATTGGAAGGGGTAGACGAGATAGGGTAGGGAGGGGAAATCGAAGCCGACGAGTAAGGGAGGGAGAGATCAAGCTTGGATAGGAGCTAGAATGGGCTACATAAAGTGGGGAGAAGTTGGGAAATGGAGGGTGGGGATGCAAGAGGGAGATCCAGGAAGATGGGTAATGGAAGGAAGGGGGATGAGAGGTGGAAGAGGTAAGGAATGAAGGATGAAAGAGGGTTGGGATGGTAAGGGTGGCAGTGGCCGGTGGTGGTAAGGTTAGGGTGATGGTGGGGTAACAATGGCTAAAGAAAGAGATGGGGATGGGGAAGAAAGGTAAGAGTTATACACATTTAGATTTTTTTTTTTCAAGTTTGCCCCATTTTATTTTAATTTGATCCCAAAACTTGATCATCTCTTTTTTATTTTTAATTTGACCCTAAAATTTTTTGGGACACTTGAATTGGTTAGGGACAGTATATGACATTTCACAAATTGGTGTTAGATTTAATAGTTTCTTTCCATTTTGTACAAAAAAATTAAAGCACGAAGGGGTCAAACACACATTTAATAACCACATGGCGTTAAAATGCTGATTTGCCTAATCACAAACAGTTATTTGTATTTTACCCATCCTACATTGCTACAAGAAAGGGTAAGTCTGTGTTACTTAGTAATGTGAGGTGACTCTTATAGCCATTGAGATGATGAAAAGCAGGGGAATCCATCACTTTTTAATCATCCAACATATAGGATATCCACACTGCATTGCAAAGTAGGAAAGGTTTATTTTGGTCATTAAGCAACTACTAGGCATTCTAGTAGTTGCTCAATAACCAATGGAAGACATCTATTTGGACAAAATATGGCCCCCTATTTGTAGTAAAGCAGATCATCCAATCCAAATGGATAAATGGAACATGGGTTTCTATATTGCCATATTAAAGAATATGAATTTTCATCTCAAAATCAATTGACAACCTGAGTGGTGTGACCAATAAATATTATTAATTAGTCCAGGATCTTTAGACAAACTGACGTAGAATATTTTACACTTAACAATTTACAAGTCACGAATGATTTTATGACTTTATAGAAGATGAACATCATTTGACAGTCACAAAACTAAACATTAAGAAAAAATGAAAAGAAACAAAAGACTGTCATAAAGCTCGTAGCCTACAAGTCACAAAATTATTTGTGACTTGTAAATGGAAGTAACATCATCATTTGTGACTTAGAATCATTAGTTTTTTTTTACTTTATTTGAATATGTATCGCAAAGTGGTTAAATTTGTTACCTCCAAAATAATACAAGTCGTAGGTTTTTTCGTGTGTGTGTGTATATATATATATATAGAGAGAGAGAGAGAGAGAATCTAGTTATTATTCCATTACGTCACTTTTGTACTACATTAGTTATATATTAGATATTGGACTAATTTGTGGTTGAAATATTTTAATTTTTAAAATTTTAAAAGAAGTTAGACTGTGTTGTTTTGGACAAATATAAATCATAAGGTATATGGTAGGGTCATATACCTTGATCTATATAAGAATTTTCTCTTTTGCTTTACATACAATGTATACTATATATATATATATACACAAACACACACACATACTAGGAGACCTTGGTCGTGCAATGCACAGCCCGTGCCCACTATTTTCTCAAGAAAATTGAAATATCTTGTTGGAACAAATGTTGAAATACAAAAAAACCTCTAGTGTTGCTTATATTCTTCATCATCCATCCTCTACCTGAGAAATATAGATATGAAAACTCTATTAGACAACTACACATTTAAAATGTAATTACCATACAAATATATAGAGTAACTATTAACATCTTCTTTCTTTTATTCCACAACACAATTTAATTTAAATACAGAACATAACTTCAAAAGCTGCATTCTCTAAGTATTTGGACCAATCTTAGTTCAATGAAAATAGTAACCATTTGATTACATAGTATACTCTTATATATCCTAAGATTACAATTTTATTACTTGTATCTTTGAAGTTTCTTTCACCAAATAATTTTTTTCCATTTTCAATAGTATTTTTTATCACTAAAGTTCCTAAATGTACTTGTTTTTCCTCAAAATTTGACATATTTTTGCCTTTTATGCATACAAACTCATATCGGTTCATTTCATTTAGCACCAATCTTTCGAAAAATATTAATAATTTATTATACAGGTTCGTGCCATCTATTTGAAGGCAATTATTAGTATGCAAATCATGTCGTATTCCTATTTTTCCATAATGAGCATAAGAATAGCTATCAAATCTTAAATGATCATTCTAAGTAAATGTAGAACATATATATAAAATATCTTAACATTTGATCATTTGATCTTCTGAAAGCTGGAAAGAGAAATAAAGAGACGCATATTTATATTTCAATTCCTTTTTTGCAGAAAAATCTAAAAAGATTAAATAAAACACTAAGTATAGGAATCTTCTTATAATTTTTGAGGTTACATAGTAGTCATTCATTTCTAGTTTACTTGAATCCTATTAAAAATACAATCCACAAGTTATTAACACAAGAAAATCATAGTAAATCAAGGATTGAATAATTACAGAACCTAAACACCAAGAGAATCTAAAAATATACAAAAGAATCATATACAACCTACTTTTATGAGCAAACATAATTATAAAGAACTGCAAACATATTAACATAAGTTTATTCAAAGCTAACCAAAAATAAAAACATGAAGTCTATTAAAATACGTACCTTAAGTTCCAAAACTTAAACAAGATCATATGGAAGGTAAAAATTAAAATTCACAAAAAAAAACTTTGAAAGTAAGACAAATTTTGAAGTTAGATCTTAATACTGAAAAGGATAAAAGTACAGTAATAGATTAAACTAAAAGAACAACATCACTCTGTAGAAATATTCTTCACAGAATCATTTTTTCAAATAGGCAGTAAGTGTAGTATCTGAAATTCTTACTTTATTGAACAATATTCTATTAGCACAATACAACTCGTAATACAACTTGAATAAAATGTTATGCTAGGCTAAGACCCCTTTAATTACCTTCAAGAGTTGGTAAAGATATGATTAAAGAAAGACTCAGATATTCTAAAATTCAGGCAAAGAAGAAAGTGGTCCGACATTGCTACAAATCAAGTTGCATTAAAGGGAAAATCCCCAAAAAAGACATCTAATAATTTGAGTAAATACAGATTTTTTGAAATGCGCAAATCTTAGAAAGTAAAGAAAATTCAATGAGAAAAAGGATGTAGAAGTTTGAATCAATGGGATTTTGTTTTCTATTCATTCCTTGTATTCAAAGAATGTTTATCATCAATTTTAAATCCAATTCTAGTGACCAAAAGATAGTATTAAAATTGCTAGTGTAATAATAGAAAATTATCCTGTCATCTACACATAGAAAAAATGTGATAATAAGTTGTGCTGCTAATGAAAATCTATTGTTGTATTCTTTTGAAAATTTAAAAATTACTTCTTTGGATTGGATACTAAACTATATGTAAAGAGTACCTGAAACCACCATGCCAAACTAAAAAATAAATTCACAATCTTATTTTTTATTTATTTTTTAAATATATCACACCCAAGTAAAAGGGGTTAAAAAAATCCTATATAGATAATCTACCAAGTCACCGATCAAACAAAAAAAATAAACGAAAGATAACTCCTACCAATTTAAGAGAATAGGCAGAAGTTTGTTAGCTAAGAATGTCTAGCAACAAAACATTCAACTAAAACTATTAAAAATATAACTAACAAAGCAGATAAAAGATAAATAGGTTAGAATATTAAATCGTCATTCAACCTTCTATTCGCCAAAACATCAAAATATAGAACCCAATCAAAATCCACCCTTTTGAAATGGTCATATAAATCATCTAACCACCAATGCTTTGGTTATTAATTAACATCATCCTGAATCATCGACTTTCACAAACTATGATAAAATAAAATCTGCTCCCAATATTTTCACATTGAAGTAACCCAAAAGTGAAAAT